>JAEAOA010001777.1:2460000-2550000 GCA_016746295.1 Potamilus streckersoni | reverse complement strand
GCTGAATAGTAACAACTGATTTCCATTGAGATTGTAATGCATGTAGAAAAGAGGCAGCAAAGAGGTCAGCTGAATAGTAACAATGGATTTCCATTGAGATTGTAATGCATGTAGTAAAGAGGTCAGCTGAATAGTAACAATGGATTTCCATTGAGATTGTAATGCATGTATTAAAGAGGTCAGCTGAATAGTAATAATATTTGTCTAAATAAAGGAGTTATATTTATTTCTGTAGACACATCTGGGATGAATAAAAGCAAGTAGTTAATCACATGATCAGTTGAGCAAGGATGTAATTAATGGTAGCTACCATGTAGAGTTTTAGCACAAAAGTATATAGAAAATCATTGATAATTTCAGGAAAAAATAAGAAAATAGACACTGAAAAAAATATGTAACAATGAATGTGACTAGAATATAAGTTGGGAACCCCCTAACTTAGGGTTTAGTAGTTTGTAAGCAATAAATGCCTGATTGTATTTTATTTCAAAGTTTGAAAATCTACTCCATAATAATAATAATAATAATAATAATAATAATAATAATAATAATAATAATAATAATAATGCTTCATAATAACAATCATTGATATGCTTGAGTGACTTTATTTTCATTCGTTAAGCTAGTTGGTGGATAAAAACTGTAATTATTAATAAAGAAATACAAAATCATTCATTTCAGATATTTATCTTCCAAGATATTAAGCATATATTTGCATGTTTACATCAAACTGTTATGGTGGCCTAGTGGTCAGAGCCTTCACCTTGGATATGGAAGGCTGTGGGTTTGATCCCAGCTGAGTCATACCAAAGACTTGTAAAATTGGTACTAACAGCTGCTTCGCTTGGCACTCAACATTAAGGGGTTAGTGTTAGGACTGGTTGGCCTGGTGTCAGGATAATGTAACTGGGAGGTACATCATGCTACAAGTCTGCATCATCATGTCCCAGTGCTAGAGATCACTATAAACTGCCACACCGCAGACATCGTAGCATAAAAGTTGTTAAAGCTATGTTAAAAATCCAAATCACACAGACACATGCATCTTGAATCAAAATTCCATCTCATGAACAGAGTAGATGTTCAATATTACTATGTATAACAACATACTTCTAAATGTTAACTGTTTATATTTTGTTATATACCTTTATTCATTTACCTTAAAGGTAGCATAAACATAAGTCAGTTAAAATTAAGATAAAACTGTATATTAAATTCATTAACATTTTGAGTGAATTTTTTTTACATAAGTATGTTCTCAAGATGCTTTAAAATCAATTTTCCATGATTTACTGAAACAAAACTCATAGGTTATTTACTCTATGAACCTGAAACACAAGTAGAAAAATTATTGCAGTATAATTTATACCTGTTTTATATTTTTAAAAATAATAAATGTTGAACTGTTCATATTTCTGTGTTTGCTGTCTGTGCAAAAACATTGACAACAATGACTGTAGACAAAAGGAAAAAGTCTGTATCTGCTGTTTTGAGATCTGACAAGTCTGTATGTGTATATATAGAAATGGTGACACATTTGTGTCAACTGTCTGTTTAAAAACATTGTTATTGCTATCTGTATGAAAATGCTGACTCAGCCTTTGCTTTTTTCATCTGAATGCAGTTGAGCTTAATGTGTGATGGTTTTGAGGTTTGCAAAACCAGATTCATAAGCAGGAGTTAAACAGACGTAAATACCTATTTTAAAAACAACCAGAGTTTGCATCAGTCAACTGATATATTTGGTTAGTTAGAGGCAGCTGCTTGGAGAGCATGTGAACTAACTGGTAAAAATAATCATTTCGCTGGCAGCTTTCTTGTAAAGTGAATGTAGATTCAAAACTGACCATATGCTTGACTAGGCAGTTGCCATGACAATAGTTGTATTAGATGAGGAGTATAATTTTCCACAACAGGTCAGTTTTTCCTATGAACTATACAAGATCAGTAATTTTCAAATCTATGGCAATATGTCAGTTATATTTTCATCTTGATGAAAAAATGGATCTCATTTGGGACACCATTTTTAAGGTAAAATTAAAATTGGTGATGAGTATGTTTCCAAAATCACATTACGTTAGGAGGAATTACCAGAGAAAACCCTGGAAAAAACCACCAACCAATGAGAAACTACTTGCAGCTATTTTCACGTACCCACATTGACCAAACCTGAGACTCAAACCCACACAGATAAAGGTGACATGGCAGTGATCTGTAATAGTGAGCACTGTAGACCCCTAGCACATAAAAATTCAGCTATTAAGATGGATGGAGTAAGCAAATAAAGGCAAATGTATGCTGACCTGTAATGACCATGTGTAAGGTGAATACTAGTATGGTGGTACAGTGGTCCTACAAAACAAAGTCCTGATAAGTGACAAGTCTCTAATTATTGGCATAAATGGTAAAATAAAGCATACAACCTTCAGTAGATTGATAAATCTGCACCATAAATACAAGATGAACAATGGAACATGTTCCATAGGAACATAAAAATGGCTGGATTGTCAAAGGTTGTTGTACTGCAAAGCTAAAAACCGGTGACAACTGGTGGTATCAAGGGGAGGATATGGAAGAGTTACTGCTCTTTGTCTATCTAAAAATAGACAAGATAAGATGATTTTTTGACATTTTAGTTAAGCTGGATTCACAAGGTAGCAAGCTAATAATCCTAACATAATGTGATAGGGTAAGTATTCTCAAAAGAAACTAGATTTACTTTATGATTTGCTTTCTAATCAGATTTGTGAAATCTGATTTTTAGTTTAATAAACTGGTTTATTTTCAAAATAAAATGGCTTGTTAAGGCATGTTTACATACATTTTGTATATTTATACATTTAGTATATGGTGAGTTCAATTTTCTTTAAAAGCTGTTAGTTTATTTAAGCACAATGACCTTTAAAGCATGTTTTGTTTTGAAAACTTTGGATGTTAGTAGCAGATAAAATTTTCTAAAAGTGACTTATTGGGGACAAAAATGTCCCAAATCATGTCCCAAATCTGATGAAAACCGATTGATTGGGTCATATTAAAAAAATGTGCATAGTTTTACAATTAATTTGCTTTACCTCCATATCCAATCTTCCATTTATTTTACTGAGGACAATTTCTTCTTGTAAATACTTAGTCTGTTACCTTCAGTATTCTAAGTTTTGTTACAGAAAGGTTGTAATAGTGGGAGCTGGTTACATAGCAGTTGAGCTGGCTGGCATATTCAGTGCTCTTGGTGCAGATACCTCTGTTTTGATCCGGTTTGATCAGGTACACAAATTATAACATTCATGTTTATTTAATTTACATTAATTTTGTATAACACATCAGTCTAGAAATACTGGATGGATGACAAGGTCATTGCGTCTCCTATTTTAACATAGTATTTCCTCCATTATGATTATATAATGTACTACAGCTCTCCTCCATTATAATACACTTCAACATAATGTAATTTCAGATATAACTTGGTAGTACTGTAGACATTTTGTCCAAACTGCTTAAATTGTTTTCTAAAAAATTTGTAGTGAATTTTCAG
Source organism: Potamilus streckersoni (assembly GCA_016746295.1). Classification (NCBI taxonomy): domain Eukaryota; kingdom Metazoa; phylum Mollusca; class Bivalvia; order Unionida; family Unionidae; genus Potamilus; species Potamilus streckersoni. The sequence continues at coordinate 2,546,468 of JAEAOA010001777.1, read as the reverse complement.
TATTCATCAGCTAAAAACTTTACATCTATGTAGTTGATATGGACTTTGCCAGAATGTGTTTTTACAGTAATTAATTAATTAATTACTCTAATTAATCAGTGTTATATTTAATTAATGTTAGATATTGTTTTCCAAACAGGCTATATAACACATCGAGTCACCCATGTCTCTAATGACCCTTAATTATATTTTTGATATTTGACACTAAAGTCACTTCAGCAGATCAGTCTTAAATCTTTCACATCATGCCTCACCGATCATGCAAGAGATGAGCTTGTTAGAGGTCATTTGTTTATTTGCATTTGTATGACGAGAGATCATAGAATTAGTCCAAATGTCAATGAAGAGTGGCCTACAGTAAGCTTTTCTCTTGTATTTGTTGTGTGTGTGAGTGAAATTTGGATTTTTAACGCAGCAGTTTTGCAGTCATATTGCTATGATGTCTACTGCGCCAGTGGCCTAGTGGTTAGAGCGTCTGCCTCTGATTCAGGAGGTTGTGTGTTCGATCCATGGTTGAGTCATACCAAAGACTTACAAAAATGGTTCTAACAGCTTTCTCACTTGACGTTCAGCATTAAGAGATTAGTGTTAGGACAGGTCGGCCTGGTGTCAGGATAATGTGACTGGGTAGGGCATCATGCTACATATCTGCAGCATGATGCCCCAGTGCTAGACATCACTATAAACTCCCACACTGCAGACATTGTATCGATATGACTGAAAACTTAAAGATCATAATCGCATCACATCACGATGTCTTCAGTGTGGCAGTTTATAGTGATGCCTAGCACTGGGGCTTTATGTCACAGACATGTAGCATGAGTCATACCAAAGACTTACAAAAGTCACCCAGTCACAATATCCTGAAACCAGGCTGGCAAGTTTTAATACTAACCTTAATGCTGAGCACCTAGCGAGGTAGCTGTTAGTACCATTTTTGTAAATTTTTGGTATGACTGCCTGGATTTGAACACATGACCTGCCACATCTGAGGTGGATGCTCTAACCACTAAGCCTCTGGAGTGATTAAATAACTAGATAGAATTTGACAGACTCTGATACATGCTTATTTGCATAAGGTAGCTACAAATAACATCCATTAAAACAATTAGGTGTCATTTTGTTGTGAATTCAGTTAGATTTAGAAGTGAATTCAGTACGACCTGTGTTTATGAGTGAATTAAGGCATGTAATCTCTCAATGGAGATATCCAGAAAAAGGTAAGCTTATTCATTGAATGATAAGTAAGATGTTTTAAATTGACTTAAATCTGGGGAAATGTAAAGCTAAATTGCAAAGGACTTTGTGCCTGAGAAAATTTTGTGGTTTGAAAAATGATGGGGAAAAACGTAATCATATGCTGACTGGTTTAAGTGAAGATACTGGACTAAAACATAAAAAGTTCAATTAGCGTAGGACACAGACTTGGGTAGTGCTCTGTATTCAAGATTTGCTTTGGAACAAACGTATGGAGTGACCATTCCTGGTGCAATACTGAAGGCTTAGGTTGTGAAGTTTCATGGAGAGATAAATGGGTAGGGTGTTTGGATTTATATTGATTTCTATTCTGATCACCTCATCACACAGTTTGCTCTTACACAATGAGAAATTCAGTCAGCTGACAGTGCTGTTGCGGAGGCATATTCACTGATACAGATTATCCAAGATGGAGGATATTGTGAAGAGCAGATATATAACTGTGATGAAACCAGACTATGTCTTATACTCTCTCCAAATGGAACCCTACCCATGTGATTCATTGAACAGAAGAAACAGGGATTTAAACAAATACCATGCAGTGAAAGATACATTTAGCTTAATTTTGTTAGACACTGCCACCCCCACCCACCCCCCATTTCACTGGACCAGCAGCATATAATACATGCATTCAGATTTCCATCACATTTGCAATGCTGTCATTTAATGAAAATTATAAACCCCAGTTATCACATTATGAGGGGCCCCGAGTGGCCGAGTGGTCTAAAGCACTGTCCGTTACGGATCACTGCCATCTCACCTCTGTCTTTGTGGGTTTGAGTCTAGGATTCATCGAATGTGGATATGTGAGAAAGCTTGCCAGTAGCTTCTCGTGGGTTGGTGTTTTTTCCCGGTGATTTCCCGGTTTCTTCCTCCACCATTAATACTGGCCGCCATGAATAGCCTATCGTGTGCTGAAAAATGGCGTTAAGCCCAAAAACAACAACAACAACATCACATTATGATTATGGTGAGTTGTATATGTAATTGTTATTACATTCTAATTTCTCTTGCACTTTCAACCTATACAATTAATTTTTATACTCTGATTATTTGTGTATGTGTTAACAGAATTAAATAACAGTGTAAACAGTAATACAGACAGTGTGACACATGAATCAGTACTTTACCATCATGCTTAAAAATCTATTTTACCCAATTGTGTTAACTTTATAGTTGACTATGTAACATGCCAGCCCCTGATTGTCTGGTTTGAGAATACCCAGAATAATATTGTCACACTGTAATAATATAATTTTGAAACCTTTAATGACTGTTTTATAATTTACATAAGATAAACTTTGAGTTATACCATATATAAATGCTTGTGAGTCCAACAACAAAATTGCACAGACCCAGATCTGCTGTTGCATAAGGCACTGGCAGATCTGGGTCTCTGTAATCAGTAAAACAAACATATACTCTTATCTGCAGGCACATTATGCTATGTCAGATCTGGATCTTTGTTTGAAGTTTGACTTGACTTATAAGTGAGCATATATGGTACCCTAAAAAGTAGTACTTTCAGTCCTAAGTCTTCATTAATCTATCCATGGCAGATATGAACATAGACAATAGACCAGTTTGGGGCCTAGACACAATTATGTAGCACCTATTAAAATGTCTTCTCTAAAGTCCAGTGTTTTTATTTTCATTTAGAAATCCACACTCAGTAAAGTCTCCAGCCTTTAATTTTGTTGATGTATCCACAGAGACAATAGTTTATATAAATCTTGCAGGTTCTGCGAAATTTTGATGAAATGATCAGCAGTTTTGTGACCGATGCCATGGAGAAAACTGGGGTCAAGATCATGAAGTCAAGTCAGGTAAGCTGTTGTTGTATCATTGCAGATAAATTTTGCCTTGATTTATTTCATTGCTATTTGATTGATGGTAGACATATTGTGTTTCTTTCATGTTTCTGGTTAAGTTCTTTGCTTAGGTCATTTTCTTAGGACCCAGCATAGGAATGTATAAATAAATTTTAATTTAATTTTAATTTTAAAATTTAATTTTTTATATTCTGTTTAGACAGTATTATGGCAGTCTTCTAAAGTGTTTGTTTTATGAGGGTGAAATGGCATAAAGATGACAGTTTATATGCATAGCATGTAAACAGATGGCTTGGGAAGTAAAATGCATTCTGCTGCACATGCCAGCACACTTATAAGCTGCACAAACCTAGATCTGCTGTTGCATGATGCACAAGTTAATCTGGGTCTGTGCAGTTTGTCAGGAGTAATCAGAAGAACAAACAGCATAGACCCTGATCTGCATGCACATTATGTGATGGCTGATCTGGGTCTGAGTTGTTTGCAATTGGACTGGACTTATCAGCAAGTAATAATTTAACCAATCAAAGAGGGAGATCTCTCAAAGGTCAGTTCAGATTGTATTTTCTAGTGGCTATTAGTTCATTTTATCTAATGAAAACATACCCAAGTCAAGGAGTCACTATACTATGCACTGTTGTACATGTTTTTATTCACATACACTGCATTCTTGTATATGTTGTTACTCATGTACTTTATGCATTGTACATATTCTTACTTGTGTACATCATGCATTGTTTTAAGTGTTCTTGTGAACATTGTGTTCTTGTTTTCAATGCATTGTTGTACATGTTCATATTATTACTGATGAACACTGCATTGTTGTCATGTTCTTATTCTTATTCATGAACGCTGCATTGTTGTACATGTTCTTATTCTTATTCATAAACACTGCATTGTTGTACATGTTCTTATTCTTACTCATGAACACTGCATTGTTGTACATGTTCTTACTGATGAACACTGCATTGTTGTACATGTTCTTATTCATGAACACTGCATTGTTGTACATGTTCTTATTCGGACTCATGAACACTTCATTGTTGTACATGTTCTTATTCTTATTCATGAACACTGCATTGTTGTACATGTTCTTATTCTTATTCATGAACACTGCATTGTTGTACATGTTCTTATTCTTATTCATGAACACTGCATTGTTGTACATGTTCTTATTCTTATTCATGAACACTGCATTGTTGTACATGTTCTTATTGTTATTCATGAACACTGCATTGTTGTACATGTTCTTATTCTTATTCACGAACACTGCATTGTTGTACATGTTCTTATTCTTACTCATGAACACTGCATTGTTGTCATTTTCTTATTCTTATTTATGAACACTGCATTGTTGTACATGTTCTTATTCTTATTCATGAACACTGCATTGTTGTACATGTTCTTATTCTTATTCATGAACACTACATTGTTGTACATGTTCTTATTCTTATTCATGAACACTGCATTGTTGTACATGTTCTTATTCTTATTCATGAACACTGCATTGTTGTACATGTTCTTATTCTTATTCATGAACACTGCATTGTTGTACATGTTCTTATTCTGACTCCTGAACACTACATTGTTGTACATGTTCTTATTCTTATTCATGAACACTGCATTGTTGTACATGTTCTTATTGTTATTCATGAACACTGCATTGTTGTACATGTTCTTATTCTTATTCACGAACACTGCATTGTTGTACATGTTCTTATTCTTACTCATGAACACTGCATTGTTGTCATGTTCTTATTCTTATTCATGAACACTGCATTGTTGTACATGTTCTTATTCTTATTCATGAACGCTGCATTGTTGTACATGTTCTTATTCTTATTCATGAACGCTGCATTGTTGTACATGTTCTTACTGATGAACACTGCATTGTTGTACATGTTCATACGGATGAACACTACATTGTTGTACATGTTTTTATTCTTATTCATGAACACTGCATTGTTGTCATGTTCTTATTCTTATTCATAAACACTGCATTGTTGTACATGTTCTTATTCTTACTCATGAACACTGCATTGTTGTACATGCTCTTATTCTTATTCATGAACACTACATTTTTGTACATGTTCTTATTCTTATTCATGAACACTACATTGTTGTACATGTTCTTATTCTTACTCATGAACACTGCATTGTTGTACATGTTCATACGGATGAACACTACATTGTTGTACATGTTTTTATTCTTATTCATGAACACTGCATTGTTGTCATGTTCTTATTCTTATTCATAAACACTGCATTGTTGTACATGTTCTTATTCTTACTCATGAACACTACATTGTTGTACATGTTCTTATTCTTATTCATGAACACTGCATTGTTGTACATGTTCTTATTCTTATTCATGAACACTACATTGTTGTACATGTTCTTATTCATGAACACTACATTGTTGTACATGTTCTTATTCTTATTCATGAACACTGCATTTTTGTCATGTTCTTATTCTTATTCATGAACACTGCATTGTTGTACATGTTCTTATTCTTATTCATGAACTCTGCATTGTTGTACATGTTCTTATTCTTATTCATGAACGCTGCATTGTTGTACATGTTCTTATTATTATTCACGAACACTGCATTGTTGTACATGTTCATACGGATGAACACTGCATTGTTGTACATGTTTTTATTCTTATTCATGAACACTGCATTGTTGTCATGTTCTTATTCTTATTCATAAACACTGCATTGTTGTACATGTTCTTATTCTTACTCATGAACACTGCATTGTTGTACATGGTCTTATTCTTATTCATGAACACTACATTGTTGTACATGTTCTTATTCTTATTCATGAACACTGCATTGTTGTACATGTTCTTATTCTTATTCATGAATGCTGCATTGTTGTACATGTGCTTACTGATGAACACTGCATTGTTGTACATGTTCTTATTCTTTTTCATGAACACTACATTGTTGTACATGTTCTTATTCTTATTCATGAACACTACATTGTTGTACATGTTCTTATTCTTATTCATGAACACTGCATTGTTGTACATGTTCTTATTCTTATTCATGAACACTGCATTGTTGTACATGTTCTTACTGATGAACACTGCATTGATGTCATGTTCTTATTCTTATTCATGAAATGAACACTTCATTCATGTACATGTTCATACGGATGAACACTGCATTGTTGTACATGTTTTTATTCTTACTGATGAACACTGCATTGTTGTACATGTGCTTACTGATGAACACTGCATTGTTGTCATGTTCTTATTCTGACTCATGAACACTGCATTGTTGTACATGTTATTCTTATTCATGAACACTGCATTGTTGTACATGTTCTTATTCTTATTCATGAACACTGCATTGTTGTACATGTTTTAATTCTTGCTGATGAACACTGCATTGTTATACATGTTCTTATTCTTATTCATGAACACTACATTGTTGTACATGTTCTTATTCTGACTCATGAACACTGCATTGTTGTACATGTTCTTATTCTTATTCATGAACACTGCATTGATGTACATGTTCTTATTATTCACCAACACTGCATTGATGTACATGTTCTTATTATTCATGAACACTGCATTGTTGTACATGTTATTCTTATTCATGAACACTGCATTGTTGTACATGTTCTTATTCTTATTCATGAACACTGCATTGATGTACATGTTCTTTTTATTCAAGAACACTGCATTGATGTACATGTTCTTATTATTCATGAACACTGCATTGTTGTACATGTTCTTTTTATTCAAGAACACTGCATTGTTGTACATGTTATTCTTATTCATGAACACTGCATTGTTGTACATGTTATTCTTATTCATGAACACTGCATTGTTGTACATGTTCTTATTCTTATTCATGAACACTGCATTGTTGTACATGGTCTTATTCTTATTCATGAACACTGCATTGTTGTACATGTTCTTATTCTTACTCATGAACACTGCATTGTTGTCATGTTCTTATTCTTATTCATGAACACTGCATTGTTGTACATGTTCTTATTCTTATTCATGAACACTGCATTGTTGTACATGTTCTTATTCTTATTCATGAACACTGCATTGTTGTACATGTTCTTATTCTTATTCATGAACACTGCATTGTTGTCATGTTCTTATTCTTATTCATGAACACTGCATTGTTGTACATGTTCTTATTCTTACTCATGAACACTGCATTGTTGTACATGTTCTTATTCTTATTCATGAACACTGCATTGTTGTACATGGTCTTATTCTTATTCATGAACACTGCATTGTTGTACATGTTCTTATTCTTACTCATGAACACTGCATTGTTGTCATGTTCTTATTCTTATTCATGAACACTGCATTGTTGTCATGTTCTTATTCTTATTCATGAACACTGCATTGTTGTACATGTTCTTATTCTTATTCATGAACACTGCATTGATGTACATGTTCTTATTATTCACCAACACTGCATTGATGTACATGTTCTTATTATTCATGAACACTGCATTGTTGTACATGTTATTCTTATTCATGAACACTGCATTGTTGTACATGTTCTTATTCTTATTCATGAACACTGCATTGATGTACATGTTCTTTTTATTCAAGAACACTGCATTGATGTACATGTTCTTATTATTCATGAACACTGCATTGTTGTACATGTTATTCTTATTCATGAACACTGCATTGTTGTACATGTTATTCTTATTCATGAACACTGCATTGTTGTACATGTTCTTATCTTATTCATGAACACTGCATTTTTGTACATGGTCTTATTCTTACTCATGAACACTGCATTGTTGTACATGTTCTTATTCTTATTCATGAACACTGCATTTTTGTACATGTTCTTATTCTTATTCATGAACACTGCATTGTTGTACATGGTCTTATTCTTATTCATGAACACTGCATTGTTGTACATGTTCTTATTCTTACTCATGAACACTGCATTGTTGTCATGTTCTTATTCTTATTCATGAACACTGCATTGTTGTACATGTTCTTATTCTTATTCATGAACACTGCATTGATGTACATGTTCTTATTATTCATGAACACTGCATTGATGTACATGTTCTTATTATTCATGAACACTGCATTGTTGTACATGTTATTCTTATTCATGAACACTGCATTGTTGTACATGTTCTTACTGATGAACACTGCATTGTTGTACATGTTCTTATTCTTATTCATGAACACTGCATTGTTGTACATGTTTTAATTCTTACTGATGAACACTGCATTGTTATACATGTTCTTATTCTTATTCATGAACACTACATTGTTGTACATGTTCTTATTCTTATTCATGAACACTTCATTGTTGTACATGTTCTTATTCTTATTCATGAACACTGCATTGTTGTACATGTTCTTATTCTGACTCCTGAACACTGCATTGTTGTACATGTTCTTATTCTTATTCATGAACACTGCATTGATGTACATGTTCTTATTATTCATGAACACTGCATTGTTGTACATGTTCTTATTCTGACTCATGAACACTGCATTGTTGTACATGTTCTTATCTTATTCATGAACACTGCATTGTTGTACATGTTCTTATTCTTACTGATGAACACTGCATTGTTGTACATGTTTTTACTCATGTGAGACTAAGGAAAACATCACATATAGATTTAAAAACTACATATTTAACAGAAAGTGACCTTAAGTATCTACAATGGGGAACTTGTTCATTGGAAGATCATATTGGATTGATGTATCTAGTCATTATTAAACATCATATTAAGATATACGATCTGCCAAGATCTGTTTGTTTTTGCTTATTGCTCTATGTATTATGAGTTCATTTCTTAAACAGTTATATCAAAAGTGTCATTTTTTGAAGTATTTCTTTTTTCACTGTCCAACAAAAGTCTTATATTGCAGTTCTTTTCTTTGTTGCTTATAAAATTACGTTAAATGGTAACTTTGTTCAAAACATATTCAATTCACTTCACGGTTAGATCTATCCTGTCATAAGTACTCACTTTTAGGTCAAATCCATATGCAAACCCAGATCTGCTGTCACATAATGCACTGACAGGTCTGGGTCTATGCGGTTTGTTAAGACTAATCAATAGAACAAATAGTATAGATCCTGGTCTGTAAGTGCATTATGCTATGGCAGGTCAGGTCTATATTGCTTGCCTTTGGACCCAACTTTTAAGCAGTGTTTTATGTTAGTTCAAGATGAGAATCATTTCCTACAAGATGGATAATGTTGTTTCTTTAGTTAACATTACTGATATCATGATATTATTACCATTACTGTAGACTGCCCCTCAAATTTCCAGTTGTAGCCAAAATTACATACTCAGATTTCTTTTGGCAGCAACAGCCAATGTGTCTTTACACAACTGATAAGGAAGAAAAATAGCAGTGGCCAAAACAGTTTGTCATAAAATCAGTTGTGAAGTTTTGGCTGTTTTATCTAAAACTAATGGGAACTTACTGCACACCCCTGTTCTTCCTCCCATCTCCCTCCATTTCCACCTTCCAACAACTTTCCCACCCCCACCCCTCCAATCTTCAGAGTAAAGACCTTTGGAGATTGTATTTTTTTCTTCTTCTGATTGCTACATAACGTTTTGGTGTCTTTTTTAGGTAAAATCTGTCACAAAAGAGGCAGATGGGACATTGACCATAGATACAACAACAGGTCAGATGTCAGAGGTCAGCTGCTTACTATGGGCTATTGGAAGAGTGCCAAATACAGACAACATTGGTATAGAAAAATTGGTGAGCAGTTGTAGACAATCATCAAAGTTATTGTTCAAGTGTGTAAAATAATGTTGACACATTTTCATCTTAGAGTAAAAGTAAAATCTTTAAGCTATCAAAGTTTGAAGAGGCTTGTCACATTTTCATCTCAGAGTAAAAATTTTGAGTGTATTAATGTTTACTGAGGCTTGTCACATTTTCATCTCAGAGTACAAATTTTGAGTGTATCAATGTTTACTGAGGCTTGTCACATTTTCATCTCAGAGTACAAATTTTGAGTGTATCAATGTTTACTGAGGCTTGTCACATTTTCATCTCAGAGTACAAATTTTGAGTGTATCAATGTTTACTGAGGCTTGTCACATTTTCATCTCGGAGTAAAATCTTTGAGTGCATTAATGTTTACTGAGGCTTGTCACATTTTCATCTCAGAGTACAAATTTTGAGTGTATCAATGTTTGATGAGGCTTGTCACATTTTCATCTCAGAGTACAAATTTTGAGTGTATCAATGTTGATGAGGCTTGTCACATTTTCATCTCAGAGTACAAATTTTGAGTGTATCAATGTTTACTGAGGCTTGTCACATTTTCATCTCAGAGTACAAATTTTGAGTGTATCAATGTTTGATGAGGCTTGTCACATTTTCATCTCAGAGTACAAATTTTGAGTGTATCAATGTTTGATGAGGCTTGTCACATTTTCATCTCAGAGTACAAATTTTGAGTGTATCAATGTTTGATGAGGCTTGTCACATTTTCATCTCAGAGTACAAATTTTGAGTGTATCAGTGTTTACTGAGGCTTGTCACATTTTCATCTCAGAGTACAAATTTTGAGTGTATCAATGTTTGATGAGGCTTGTCACATTTTCATCTCAGAGTACAAATTTTGAGTGTATCAATGTTTGATGAGGCTTGTCACATTTTCATCTCAGAGTACAAATTTTGAGTGTATCAATGTTTGATGAGGCTTGTCACATTTTCATCTCAGAGTACAAATTTTGAGTGTATCAATGTTTACTGAGGCTTGTCACATTTTCATCTCAGAGTACAAATTTTGAGTGTATCAATGTTTGATGAGGCTTGTCACATTTTCATCTCAGAGTACAAATTTTGAGTGTATCAAAGTTGGAAGAGGCTTGTCACATTTTCATCTCAGAGTACAAATTTTGAGTGTATCAATGTTTGATGAGGCTTGTCACATTTTCATCTCAGAGTACAAATTTTGAGTGTATCAATGTTTACTGAGGCTTGTCACATTTTCATCTCAGAGTACAAATTTTGAGTGTATCAATGTTTGATGAGGCTTGTCACATTTTCATCTCAGTAGGAATCTTAAGTGCATCAAAGTTTGAAGAGGCTTGCAGAAAGCATATATTTCACCCCTTTATCAGATTCATTCAGAGTGGAAATAATCTGAGGTCAGAAGAGCCACAAATATTTTATATTCTGTATAGTACAGTAAGCTTCAAATTATATTTGGTTATATATATATATATATATATATATATATATATATATATATATATATATATATATATATATATATATATATATTATATCTGGAAAACTACATGTATAGTGTTGTAATGTGCCTTTTCATGTTTGGTTTAAATGGTTAATCATTTTAAACAAAGTTAGGTCCAATAAAGCCTGCATTATCATCTTTCACTCAAAAGATACCAAAGTTAGGTCCAGTGCAGCCTCCATTTTTGTATTTCTTTAAATAGATACCAAAGTTAGGTCCAGTGCAGCTTCCATTTTTGTATTTCTTTAAATAGATATCAAGGTTAGGTCATGTGAAGCCTCCATTATTATCTTTCTTTCAAAAGATATCAAAAACAGGTCTAGTGCAGCCTTCATTTTTGTCTTTTTTTCAAAAGATATCAAAGTTGGGTTTAGTGAAGCCTCTATTTTTCTCATTTTTTTTTCAAAAGATATAAAAGTTAAGAAATAGCATTATAGTGTACATCTGTCTGTCCATTTGGCCATCATCTCCCCCTTCTTTTTAAAATCACTATTTTATTTTTACATGTGAAATAAAGTCATCATTAAGTTTATCTAAGGATTCCAAGCATTGTTTGTACCAAAAGGTGCATTGTGCTGGAGCAGCAGAGAGGGTGAATAGACAACTTTGCCTGAGACGTTTTTTTTTAAAAAAAATAAAGGTTCCTGCAGGGACTGAGAAAATAAAACATCAACAACGCTAAACCAAAGTCTCTTTCCACACGATTATGGATTTAATCGTATAATAAAAATCTTTAGCTTATTTTTGTTGACATATTTTTATGATTTTTTTCAGGGGATTTTGTTTACGAGTAAAGTGACTTAATTGTTGTCCTTCACACTCTCTGCTGCTATTGATAGTCAAGGGGAGTTTAACCAAATATTTTATCTAGACTTACACGATATCTTGATCTTGGTTCATGTAGATTTATTGTTATAAATCCAAACGGAACAGATTGTGCTTTAGAAAAGAAATTTTTAAATTTATTCATATCCATGTCCCCTAAACACCAGGTATAATAAATATTCTGCAGAGTATAATTATCTACTCCATTAAACACAACCAAAATGTTACAGTTATCTCTGATCACCTTAGGTATTTGTGTATATCTTTGAGTAACATAAATCATGTCTGTATTTTTGTGTCTACCTCGAGAAAATATTCTAGCTGGATTAGATTGTTTGTCCAACATCACATCATCATATACTACAATATTAATAATGAATCAATCTAAGTCATCTACAGACGGGGCTTCATCTATATCTGTGATAAAGTCAATAATATTGTCACCGTCTTTATTAACTAATTTAGCTTTCTCATTAAAATCCTTAAGTACTTCATAACAATGCTGATCATCTACGGACGGTGCTATTAAATATAGTTTGTTCCATCTCAACCACCTCATTAATAAATTTAACAATAATTGTGTTTTACCTGATCCAGATGGACCTATTATAATCATTCTTATCGAATTTGGTAATGCTGGATGGTGCTTCACTGGTTCCTGTTTTTGTGTAGCTGAAAAGTCAATTATTGTATCCATATTATTAATAACATGAGTCTATATTGTGTTCGATGTAGATCATCTACACCTACCACTGGATTAACAACAATAATAATGAAAAATAAACGACGTGCATTAACAGGTAAATGTGTAAAATGTGGTACACAAAAATATAAATTTATCTCAGGGACAACAAAGATAGGTGGGGATATTGCTGCTTCTTTAGGAAAATTACCTGGATTACCATGGTCTAAGCATATTGGTGAGAAACACCTTCTTGGATATAATTACTGTGGTCCTGGAACTCGACTTGATATCCAACTTGATGATCAGGATCAACCAAGACCAGGAGAGTATCCAGTAAATAAAATTGATCAAGCATGTCATGTTCATGACGTTGCTTATAAAAGTAAAGATTTGCAGCAGCGGCATCTTGCAGATGTAAAATTGATTCATGCATTAAATTCTATACCTAACAAATCTGTTAGAGAGAAACTCTCTAGTTTCCTAATAAAATCCGCTATGAAAAGTAAAATAATGTTGGGGGCTGGTAATTAATTGTATAATTATTATAATGGAATCTATTTATTATAGCCCAAGAGGGTATTGGAGAGGTAAAGCAGCGATCACTAAATTTGCTGAAGCAGCAAAAGTTTCACATTCTGTTGCTGAAAATTAGTTAGCACGACAGGCAATATGGGAAATTTATCTACCACCACCAAAAAAATTCAATATGCACATTTTGATGTCAGTGTTCCTAACGAAATTCATCAAGCAGATATTTTGTTTTTACCACACGATACTATTAAAACGTGTGGACCAAAGTCATGCACGTACAAATACGCATTGACTCTTGTTGATGTTGCAAGTAGATATAAAGAAGATGAACCATTATCAACAAAGACATCATCTGAAGTTGCATCTGCGTTCGAACGAATTTATCAGCGAGGACCATTGCAATGGCCAAAACTACTACAGGTTGATCCTAGCAAAGAATTTCTTGGTGCAGTATCTTCGCTGATGAACAAGCACAACCTCAAAATCAGACATGGACACACGGAGATTTATCATGATCAGGCAATCGTTGAACGATTTAATCGAACACTGGCAGAGCGGTTATTCGGTTATCAATATGCTGACTTTAAGACAAAGGATAGATATCGTGAATGGGTTGCGAGGTTACCAAATGTGATAGCTGCGCTGAATAAGGAAGTTACTCGTGCAACTTCTATGAAACCGTCTGATGCGATCACAAAAAATATATACCGATAAAACGTCAATCTATTTCTCAACCAGTACTAGGCAATGTTACGGTTAGATATTTATACGAACCTGGAGAACTCAAAGGAGGCAGAAAAAGGGCAACTGATCCTATTTGGAGTGTGACCACACACAAAATATCCAGCGTGGTAAGGTCCACAGGTAGACCTGCAATATACAGATTAGATTCAACTGCTCTTCAACGTGGATTTGTACGTGAACAATTACAAATAATTCCTGAGGATACGCAATTACCACCGAGTACACTTTTATAAACTTGCACATCCTCGACGTCGATTACACTCCAAACAGCGTCAGCATCACATTTTCACGCGTGAGACCAAGACTACTATTAATTCTGTCAACGGTAAATTGTCTTGGGTTATTGCTCGAATACTGCCACAACATTATTGTGTTGCAATTTGCGCAATGATTATTTTTGTCGCTGTTTTAACATCATAATAATATCCACATCTATATCAAACTCGCGTTTTTTTTTTATCACACTGCTTATAGCTGCATTTTGTTTTATTGATATCGACATTATTAGTGATTTCTTCGGTTATTACGGAATCCATTATAACCCGTTTTAGTTGTGATATTCTTCTAACTCGAGATAATGCGAGATAAACTAAATTTGATCACTCAATACGATAATCGACTATCCAAACTTTAGTATCAGTGATAGTTAATCCCTGCGACGAATGAATCGTTATAGCGTACCCTAACGTCCATGGAGATTTATCAATGTTTAATGCGCTCTCGACAACATCAATAGCGACAAGGACAATATCATTTAACACAAGATTTTGTATTCGGACACTTTCAGTATCTGCAATAGGAATCTTAACATCAACATTTTGTTGTCTAGTATCTGCAGGGCGATAACACAACGGTACAGGTAACTTTGGGAATTTTTCCTTGTGTAACGCATATAATTTCTTTTGAAATTCGTCAAGAACTATTTTTCTACTGGCAACTATCAAATCAGAAAGTTTCCCTAGGGTCCAAAAATCATTCATGGATATTTCTGGAATTATCTCACGCATTACTTCACACTGTATTTTATCTGGTTGTAGTCGTATTAATCTTTTGAATTCTTTCAGCGACTCATCAACAGCTCTATCATCATCAAATATTTCTTCATAATAATCTACATTGTTCTTTAGCCACTCATGTGGAGACTGTCCAACAAAGGGTGGTGGTTGACCATGATCACCACACATAATCACAGCAGTATTCTTTAGTAACAACCAATCAAGAAATATTTGTAATACCTCCAGAAGCACCGTGTATATCTCGTCCCATATGATAATTTTAGGTATATATTTTTCACCCATTCGTGATGGGGTCCATGTATCTCCGCACCATCTAAAGAAACTATGATATGTACACGACTTTACATTTCGTTGCTTTATTTCCCTGGCGAGTTTGTGTGTTGGTGTTAAGACAATCATATCTAAACTCCTGAATAAGTTAATCGCGCGTGTTGTTTTACCTGAACATTAATACAAACGGTCTTATGTCTAGATACAGGATCATACACGGATGGTGCAGATGATTTTGATACTTGATTATTTCTGTAATATGTTTCCTCAATTTCAATATCGGCAGATTCACAATAACTAAGTATATTTTCTTGTTTTATCCTCCACGTTCCCCATTCACCATTACCGAAATTTAATGAATCTTTATATTTTTTGTGTATATAAAATGAATCTGTCGCAACTTTGACAGCGTAACGAGAAAATCTGTTTATCATCGATAATAGATTTATTGAAACAAAAGCTAGCATCGAAGATCTTAGATGAGTAAACTGCGGTGACTCGCCATCAGTATAGCTCACAATGGTACCTAGTTTCGTTTTGTTTGATAAATAAGCATTACATCGACTTATAAATGTGTTTTTCTCCATCGTATCAGCGATTATAAAATCGAGTTCAGCATTGTCCATGATCAATCTTGTACAAGTTCGTTTATGATCATGTGATCCTCGTGTAAACTTACCGATTATTTTTCTGCCGAGATCTTTTGCAAGTTTCTCATCGTGTTTCGCAGGTTCTGGCAACCAAACTTGCTTGTGCACGCGATATGATATAATAGCTTCAGATACTTTCAACGATATTAAAACTCCAGCATCGAGCATATATCTTAGCAGAACTATTGGAGCCCAACATTTTTCAGAAAAATGTTTTCCAAACCACTCATAAACAATCATATGGAGACCTTCTCTAAACTCAAACGACTCTACATAAGCAAATCCTGTTAAATCAAAATTTGATAAGGGTCCATTTATCGCAACTCTGGTCATGTCATGTGTAGGATGTCCAAATCTATTAAAGTATTTAGAACACTCTCCATATCCAAGAAAACTCCCAGGATAACACGCTACCATATCAAATGAAATAACGTCATTGTAATTATATTTAGTATTCCACAATCCACCGTGTCCATAAGTAGTATAAGGAAATGAGGATTTGGCTCACTTCATTTTTTTACCCTCCAAACAAGTATAAATTAAATGAGGGTTTCCAAAACAGGGAAATGAGGGTTTTGGCTCACCACCCCCTCCCACACCTCCTCCCCCACCCCCGCCAAACCCTCATTTTCCTAATACTACTACTATGTAGACAGATATTTTGTAACCAGACAAAACAACAGGTGTTGGAATGCGATAAGCTCTGTCATACAGAGGTGACTAATTTGTTAGAACAGCGCATGTGTGGAATACAATTATTATAAAGACGGCAAACGGGTTTTACCACAAATTTTTTATCAGATAACAGGATGAAAATTAAACTGTATTAGAACGTTTCAGTTAACAAGGTGGAAATTAAACTAGCATTAGAATGAAAATGATATTTTTTTTATATCTCATTACCAATGATTAATGTTTAAACTGTTGATATTAAAAATACTTCACTATCACGACTATAGATACTAAATTTTACTTTACCGCTCACACAGCGACGGGACTCAAACAGATCTTTCATTTCTGGTTTGTTCAGAGGATATTTTTTGTTGATAAAATACACCTTTGACCGATCGAGATCAATTGTGAGTTTAGTATAGTTTTGTTGGCTAATGGGGCTGTGAAAGTTTTTAAATTCCGCTAGCAACTTTTGATACAATTGTTCGATATAATTGAAATACACGCTGTTATCAGATCTGATGAGCGAAAGTTTTAACTTGTCACATGTTCCATTAAAGCATATACCTGACGTTTCATTATTAAATTCAACTGTCAATTGTTTACCATCCATTATTAGATATTTGATGTTACTATTGTAGCTATTTGTCATTGTCAAATTTTCAAACATTATTTTATAAGTTTACATAAAATTTCAGTTGGAAAAGATAATGTCGAGTATAAATCTATCATCATGACAATACCCAAGGGCAGATGTATCTACCCCATTTTTACAATAGCGTTTGTCATCAAAATTATACAATCCACGTTTGATAATGACATCTGTTTCGAGTTTATGATGATTAGTTCGAATTGCCATAGCTCTCATAAAACTAACACCGCCATCAAGCGCATACCTGTAGTCATCAAATTTCATAAACTTTTTAACAAAATTACGAGGCAGACCTTTTGCTTTTTTCGTTATTTTATTATTGTCCAATAATACGGCATACATTTTACTACGTAATCCGATAAAGTATTTGATAGCGCTTGAGTTCATTTCATCTTTAAACTTACCAATAACCTTTTTATTTGTGTCGTCATGAAATTTACTGTCACGTGGATAATCGGAAAGATCAAACAGATGTCGATTATTGTACATGTCCTGATACATTCATACCCTCACATTCGATTTCATATACGAGCGAATCAGTATCAGTAAACAATAATCTACTAGCCGGCCACTGATTTTTAACAAAAGTGTAATGAAAATCGTACATCAGCCACTTTGATAAATCTAACACTGCAGCTCCAACATAGATCGGCTTGTTTAGTTTTAGATTTACTTTTCTTCTTTGTATCGCAAGAAGATTTTCATTAAATATTTTCATGCTCACAAAATCATCGTCTGACACAAGTTTGTTTCTGCGATTGACATCATTAACTATTTCAATATTTACGCGTTTCCTAATATTCTCCATCGTCTTACCAAAAACGGAATTGTTCATCAGTTTAAAAAAGTTTTTCTCAAACTCTGTTTTTGCTGCGGCCCTTCTTGAAGTGTTTGAGTTAATATAACCTCTCATCCACGGCGACTGATTAAATTTTAGTACACGATGAACTTTTCTCAACACAAGACCAGCATCGACTTCTTGTTTTAAAACTTTGTAATGCAAAACGTAATTTTTCTTATCAAGTAAATTTGGTACTAGTTTCTTGACCATGGAATGTTGCCTTGGTGATGCTAACGCTTGTTGTTCTTTTGATAACAAACTATAATCTATTACCATCGATTCCGCACAGAAAGGGTAATCATTATGTAATTTGTGTAGCGAATTTGGATAATCAAGATCAACTTCAACGAAATAGGAAACATCATCGGGTATCTTTTTTACAGTCTCTGATAGAAATCGATCAACCGTGATCCAATGAAATCCTCTAAAAGGCATTGGTTCTGCCATCGAACCACCGTAAAGATTATTACAATCTAGATAAATTATATACTTCGAAGGAAGGTCAGGGTTATACTGTTTCAGGTATTTGTTGTTTGCTTCAGCATATTTTTTTGTTATCACGCTAATACCACCTCGGATACCTTTTTCGATAAAATTGAACATATCAACATCAGTCAGTAATTCTAACCTTACCTTACTAAACTTTAGCAAAGCATCCCATGACAACCCAGGGGCAGAATAATACCAGCAAGGATCTAGTCCATAATTATTATAACTCACTTCACGAAAACTTTCAAAAACATCTGCTAATAATAACACGTCAGTTTTCAGGTATAAATCATGATAATCACCAAAAGTCTCACAAACTCTTTCCAGATATCTTGTGCATACCTGTACTCATCATCAGTTATATTTTCATTTTTAAGTTGTGAGTAAAATTTGTCTTTGTCAGGTAAAGATATTTCATCAAAGTTACTCCAGTCGTCGAGGTATTCGTATGGAAAAACTCCTTTTTTAGCTAGTAGATTAAATTTATCTCCAAAACAGTCTCTTAGGTTATCAAATTTACTTCAACCTTTCACTAGCTCATCTAATGAGGCTGCCATAAACTGCAGGCTGTCAATAAAACGCAATTTACCTAGCGTAACTGACATGTACTTCTCAAAATTATTTGGGATGCATTTGATGATGTTATCGAGTTTTAGACGAGATTTTATATCAGAATCACCAAAAGCTTCTACTATAATATGGCTATCATATCCTCGAAAATTGTGAAGAATAACCGGAATAAAATCTGGAGCATGAAATTTTAAATTACACTGATTATGAGCCGCTCCACGATACTGTCCAGTCAAATGACAATGGTCATGTACTTTTTTGTCATCGTCAAAAGTTTTTTCACAAATATGACAAATTTCTGCTTGCTCGTGAGCGGATTCTTGTTGAGGTGTTAATTTTAACTTTGGCGTTACTTTTTTCAAACGATAAGTAATATTATCAAATTCGTTAATCAACTGCTTGAGAAGCCAAACAGCTGGATTTTTACCTCGATATAATTTGATCGGTTTAGATAATCTCGAATCAGTACAACAAACTACCTTGTACGCTTCTCCACACGGAACATGATTTTGAACTTGTACTCGATTGATTAGGATTATTTTCTACGCCAAGTACAGGTTGAAGTAAACACTCAAAATCAGCGTATATGACGAAAGGAATTTTTAGTTTGTGATTATGATGGACAAACTGTAACACACTATCTCCCTTAGATGGCATTGTTATTCTTTGCACATCACTACAGTACTGTAAATGATTTTGTAATGTTTCATTGTTAGTACAACCGTGCAAGCATCGGTAACAAAAGAACTTTTTGTTTCTATTTTTATTGTACTGTTTACCAACTAGTCCGTTAAAGTTTTTAATCCAAACGTAATGATTTTTGTAGTACAGTAAATTTATAGTCGATTGTGAAGCTTTTTCTGAAATATATCTCGGGTATACATCCTCTTTTTCATCTAGTCCGAAAACGTTAATTGAAACATTATTTTGCTTTTCAAATTTTGGTATTTGATTTTCTGCCACAGGAAAGTTAATATCTTTAAAATTTAATCTAGACACGTGACTGATATATTTTTCAACACGAGTAGCGTTTTTTTTCTGCTGGAAATAGTGCGGAAAGAACAGCCCATTGGAAACATTTGTTATCTACGTTTTTGATGTTTATACAACATCTTTTACTTTTTAATTTTGGTGGCAGGTCGACGTATGAACTACCTCGTAATGCATTATATTTCATCGTGTGAAACAATATTCCTTTGATCATTTCAAACTTTCAACCCGAACCTAATTGACTAAATTCCTCTATTTTTTCCAAATTTCTTGGTGTATTTCATCAGATAGTGATAACAGATCAGTCCCAAGCAAAGCACGTCTTGATTTTGCGTTAATATAAGGTTCTCCAATTTCCTTGTTAGTTAATTCTTCCGTTAAAACTAACTTTGAAAATATAACATGATATTGCACAAATAATCTAATACTTTTGTGTTTTTCGAGCTCACGTTTTACAGTTGTCTGTAGTAGGTGGTAAAGATTCGTTGCATCAAAATTTACTAAAACATTTTGATTATCAAACTGATAACTATTATCAAAACCTGCAAAAGCAGTCGCTATTTTATTAGGTTCTCCCATAAGGCTTTTCTTAGCTATATCACGTAATTTTAACATTATTATATTATAATGTAATATCTAATTGATAATTTTTTTCACACTGCGCATGCGCTAAAAATCAATTAGAGATAAAAAAAAATTGCCTATAATATAATGACAGTAAATCTGACAAGCGCACGTGAGCAAGAGATTTATCAAATTCACCCAAAGTATAACTTTATCTCACACTGCGCATGCGCTAAAAATCAATTGAAGATAAAAAAAAATATTGCCTATAATATAATGATAGTAAATCTGACAAGTGCACGTGAGCAAGAAGCATATCAAATTCACCCAAAGTATAACTTATACGCTGGAAATGTATTAGGTTCGGTTATTAACATTAAAACTAGAATACCTGTTGGCAAATTAACGTCAGCGGGTTATAATATTAGTGTAAAGGGAGATAATGCCGAGAGGATTGCAATGTTTAGAAAAGATTTTATTTACACGTTGTTCTGCGATGATATTCCAGAGGGACAGCGTGTATATCATTATAACGGTAAAGTCACTGATGACAACATTGAAAATTTATCCTTACAAGATGAGTTTCAGCCGCATCCAGTCTTTGATTTATACGAGGCTAACGATCGTGGTATTATAAGAAACAGAAAAACTAAAAATGTTCTTGGTACTATGAACAATATGGGATATATCAGGGTAACTGTTAGAGGAACACTAACAGATTTTGTTAGTTATAATGGTCATCGGTTTGTTTACGAGGTGTTCAACGGATCTATACCCAATGGTCTGGTTATCAATCACATCAATAATATACAAACTGATAATCGGTTGGAAAATCTGGAGATAGTGACGCAACAGGAAAATGTGAGAAAAGGAAAAAATAGTAATGGTATTAATTTTAGATGCCCAATAAAATCTGTTATTTCAAAAAACCTCGAAACGGATGAGGAGATTGAATTTAAATCGATTACAGCTGCGGCGAAATATTATAAGATAAATTCCAGAACAATAAAATTTATAGCCGATGGAGTAACAAAATCAGCTTTTTCAAGAGAATACGATGCTAGAATTGGTTTTAGATATGATGATCAATAATATTTTGTAATTCGGTTTTAGTCAAGCAATGATGAGCAAATGCTATGATATCATCGTGATTAAATTTTAGCGTCGTTACTGCACTTTCATTAATTTTATTTTTTTCTGCTTCTGTTAGTAATATTTTATGCGAATCACCTTGCATTACAATAACATCAACACTATAACCCAACAAACATTTTCTTACCGCTTCGGCTAGTTCGTTGTAATTTACTATATTAACTTTTTGGTGATATTTTATCTCATCAGTCATCTTATAATAATAAATTAGATAAAAATATATTATAATAATGGACTTGATGAAACGACTTGCTGATCTCTACGAAGAAGATACTAGGGACAAAGTCACCAGCGATAAGGTCACATTTTCCAAAGATTTTATAGACAAATCTATTGGTTATAGTGAAGATGATATTTTGTATAACAATGAATCTGATGATGATGGTGAAATAGTCACTGTTGCTGACAGATCAAATTACAGCAGATCAACAACTAAACGGTATAATGTCAAGTATCACATTGCTAAACAAATAATAAAATTTAATTTTACCGTTGCCGAACAACAACTGCTTTGGCAGCTAATGAAACCTTTCTTAAATATCAAGATTCCAGGCCGACAGAAAAATATCAAATTCGATTTCATATTCGTTAAAATTTTTAATCTAATGACGATCTCTAACGATCGTAAGCAGTATCTAATATCGTTATGTAAACCAGTAAAATGTAAATCTGTCAAACAAAAGTATGAGTTAATTTATAATAGCATTATATCATAATCTGCTTAGTTGGGATCCAACTGTTAAATTTATCGCTATACCCACGCCATTTGACTAAATTTTATTTCCTTTTTTTCTAATCACTTTCTCGATAACAAAAACATGCTGCTCAGTTTTCTGTAGTTCTTGTTCATAAAAACTAACTACGATCGGTTCCCCTGCCAGATCTTTTAAAACGTACGTTACAGGTACTGTTAAAAGTACCTTATCAACTACAAATACTTCGCTCCAGTTTGGAGTAAATCCTTTTGCAAATACCTTTTTTGTCAATGAAATTCTAACTTTATCACCAACCTTAAATTTATGTCTGCGGTACATGTTTTCATTTGCTAATATTGGATTTTTAATAGCTTTTTTAGGTGTCATTTTGATGGTTCGATGTTTTGTGTTATTATATTCACCTACGATTTGAGAAAGGTCATCGATGTACCTGTTGGTGTTTTTAGCTGTCATATGTTTGTGTAATTTCTCGTTTAGCGTGCGATTAAATCTCTCAACAACAACGCTTTTACACTCGTTTCCTGTAACATATTTTTTTTATATTATTTTGTTCTAGAAACTGTTCAAACTTTTTGTTAAAAAACTCGGATCCGTGATCAGTCCAGATTTTATTTGGTTTTCTTTCTACACTCGTTATTATTTGTCTTAGCGCATCAGTCATTGAAGTCCCTGTCTTATCCGAAACAGGTACACTGAAAGCATATTTGCTAAAAACATCTATAACATTAAACAAATACCTTTTTGGAGCACCATCAGCGCCAACGTTAAACTGAGCTAGATTGGATACATCCACCAAATCTATTGCCCAGATATCATCTACACCATTAGCGACAACTTTACGTCGTGGGAACTTTTTTTTTAGGTCTGTGCAGCTCGACTGCAAGATCATCGTATACTTTTTTACCGAGTCCGAGTTTATATTTTGCTCCTATCCTTCCCTGAACAAATTTTCTATCAAAACGTTCTCGTAGATTTGTTGGCTCCATATCACGTAATTCGTCTAACATTACTTTATCACAATCTGATTTTGAGTTTTCATGATCACGATAACAGATATCATGACGCATTGCTATTGCATCCACTTGATTATAAGGCTCTTGGCCTGGCAACGGATTGTCGTTTTCATCTAGTTGTTGATCTAGCGGATTCCACGGACCAGTATACCGATGACCTGGCAATGTCCAACCGCCTTTTGGTTTTGGTAATTTTCCAATAATTTTATGTATATCTATACCTGACCCTATTATTTCTCTGTTGTTATAACATTGACAGTATGCGACAATTTTACTTTGCTCAAGACACAAATCTCAGTTAGAATCACAGTTGCATATCATTCTATATTTTTAGTCGTCGACTAAAATAATATCAGGATAACCAGATCCTAGCGACATCTCTGAGGATACTGTCGCTGGGGACACTTTCTTTAAAAACATTTTTTCCTTTTCCACAGACTGCACAAAAACTTTTTAATACTATCCTGTTGTTTTTTGTTTTTTCTGTTGTTTCATTAATATTTTCTGTTTTAGTGACATTATTCTATTTTTAAGTTTAGATAAAATTTATTGCGATCTCATCATTAGCGTGAGAAGGATGCTTGTCAAACTGTAAAATAAATTTTAAAAAGTTAAGATTTCTGCTCATCTGTTGGATAAACATTATACAATAATATCCACAAGCAGACGTTCCAACAGGTTGGAGTTGATTTGACGAATAATATATTTTTTAAAATTTTTTGTTCATATACTTTTTTATTACATCGCTTGGAGGAAGTCCAAACGAGTCAAAATAATTATTATTATAAACTGCTACCCAATGCGTGCCGGATCCGTCATTGAAATCTTGTATATTAATAACTCACGAACTTACAGCTGACGGCGATTTTATTGCTGCGAGTTCATCTTTAGAATAAACTCCGTGAAATCCAGGAACAGCTTTTAACTTATCAATAATATCAAAATTACTCAACGGGGTGATCGAGTTCCCGGTAATGTTAGACCACGTCCGATTCCTAAAAGATTTGGCAGCAGACTTCCCGCTAGTCCCACCAAAAGTGGAGCGAACGGAATAATTCCTCCTGGTTTTGTTTGATTGCATATGCATTTGCATTTTGGTGTTGGCGATTTTGTTTTTGTTGTTTTCTTTTTTTTGTTGGCGATTTTGATGTTGGCGATTTTCTTTTTCTTTTGTGGCATTATAATTTATCATTTAAATAAAATTTACAATTTTTTTATTCCACTACCTTCGACTGCTTTCTTCGTTGCGCCAGATATTGGTCCAGACGCTGCTGCTATTCCTAATGTGCCTAAGACTGGTAAAATTTTAGGTATTATTGTACTAGTTAATACTGATAATGCTGGACCAAGAAAACCACCTTCTTTTGCCATCGCTATCATTTGTGCAGCACTCAAATTTAAAACAAAAGTTTTTTTACGATCATACTTTACTTGATTTTTTGTTAGCATTAATTTTGTTAAAACACCATCAGAAATATTAGGATTGATTTTTAATGATACCTGTTCTCGCTTTGCAATAGCAGCTACTAATTTTTTAACTTGGCCATCGGTCAAGTATACTTCTTTTACAATATACTTTGCCATTTTATATAACAACTGTAGATTAAACTTGAACTGTCATTTTACCTCCAATAGAATCTACCGTGATAAATGTATCACTAATCACTAATGCGTATACGTACAGCGCTACTGGAACCGCCCCAAGTGTCCAGGTGATTTCAATATCTGCTGTGCTGTCTACAATTCGCAAGTTATGTTTACTAACATCAAAATGAAATATAGGATAAAGGGTACGAAATTCCTCTGCTGATATTTGAGTTCCATCTTCAATATCTTAATATTTTTGTATTGCGTCAAGCAGGTACATGTACGGTCGAGAAATATTTTTATTAACGTCATCAGCAAAATTACACTCGATAGCTCGTTCTGGATATTGCTTTGAATTTAATCTAGCGTATATTCGTCTGACATCAGAGTGATCAAATATTGCATTATTTTGTTGTTGGTTACCTCGTCGGGCTTGCTGTTGAAATACGACAAAGATATTTCTCGGCAGTTGTTCGCTTGATGTTGTTGTGACCCTCCATGTGTAGTCAGTAGTATCTGGAACCGCTGTCTGATATATCTTATGCTGCTTAAAATAAATTCTGTTTGTATGCTTATCAAGCGTACTATTTAGTTCTGACATTTTAGTGATCGACGGTGTTATACGTGGCATCCACAAAGCAAGTTTGTTTATGATAAACTGTACATCAACCCCTCCAGATCTAAACAAGCAATCGTTTTGGTCTGCTCGATCTAAAATAAGAGTATGTTTTACTCCGCGAAATACTTTATCATAATCGCGACAAAAGCCGAAAATCATACTTAGCGGAAGCATCATTGTAATTTGACGTGATCCTGCTGCAAGTTTTCCTCGCCTAGCAAAGCCTTCGTTATAACGTGGATTTCAAGTGTGTTAAGAAGCAAATTTAACATTGCAGTACCGTCTGCAGCTGCTCCTGGTGGCGTTATATTTAGATTATTAAAAGCTGCTGTAAGAGAAACTCTTGTAGCGTTTGCATTAGCAGCTGCATCTGGTGCGACAATATCTAGTGCAGCAGCATTAGCAATGAGAAAATTTCTCACAATTACAGCATTTTCATCAGCATTAGCTCCATGTACTATAGCGCCTCTCTTTAAAAATTCTGTTGATTCAGCGATACCCCGTCCAGTATCTTTAAACCACATCATGTTAGTTGCAGTTGATCTTGAGTAATCATCTGTAAACGAAATCATATTTAAAATTGTACTTGCAACTTGTAGATGACCTGAAATATCTTCTATAGTTTGATTGGCTAGTTGATATCTAGCACTTTTGAATAAACTCCAGCCGTTGTTTATAAGAGCTACTTCTGCTCCAACTGCAATTGCAGCAGGTGGATTGGCTACTGTCATAATCTGACCACGAACTTCTAACATAGCCTTATGTGGCAGTAGAAATACATCTTCGTCTCTGGTGTTAAAGGTTCTGATACCAGCTTTATTTGGTTCGTTAGAATTTTCATCAAGATACTCAACAAACTCGAATTCTGTCACATCATTGTCGATATCATAAGTTTCTGTTAACTCGAGATAATTTTTAACAGACATTTTATTTTATTAGATTATATAAAATTTTATTGCGGCACTGTTACCTTAAATATTAATTTTTGTATGATCTGCTCGCCCTTTGGTGATAATAATTTTTTTGTTGTTGTTATCATAGCTCGCTGGGTTTCTTTTGTTGGATTGATTTCTGAGATAACTTGTTTTATTTCAGATGCAGTCGGTGGATCACCTTTTATTTTATCAGCTATTTTTTGTCCCACCGCAGTCCCAGCGGCAGATGCAGCCCCAGTTACAAAAGCTTTACCAGCGTCAATAGCAATTGGTGCAACTTTACGTGCTATACCTCGAATATTTTCAAAAACTTTAGTGAACATATTTCCAAAAAATCCTCCTACTATTTTTCTTCGATAAACTTTTTTTCTTTGTTTCATTATATTTGATGTTGCATAATTTTTACTTTTGCTCGCGTAGATGTAAATAATAAGTTACAACTTCATTATTAACATGTAACTGTTTTCCTGATTGATCTGTCAACTGCATTATTATACTTGATATTTGATTTTCAACGTTTAAAGGATAATATATAATATGTCGTGGAGTTATTTGCATGAGAGAACCTGGCGGGACTTCTGGTGAGAAACTGTAAATCGTTTGACCTTTGCTACCTTTTGATGTATAAGAGCTAGAAGCAAT
This sequence comes from Potamilus streckersoni, assembly GCA_016746295.1. Taxonomy (NCBI): domain Eukaryota; kingdom Metazoa; phylum Mollusca; class Bivalvia; order Unionida; family Unionidae; genus Potamilus; species Potamilus streckersoni. The sequence continues at coordinate 2,518,958 of JAEAOA010001777.1, read as the reverse complement.
AGAGCAATTTACTAATATTGTATTTACTTCTGTTATATTTGCTGGCAGTTCACTGTCATATGTAATAGGCTGATCAAGTGCAGTGTAAGTTTTTTCAGTAAATCCTAACAGTTGTGCAATACTTCTTTCTCTTGGTTCAAGACTGATTACTATATTTTTCAAAGTTATACTAGTTCGCAATGTGTTATAATTTGCTGCTAATTCAAAATTATCAGCCACACCGTCAGCTTTTGTGATGAGCTCTTTGATTGTCTTGTTTAGATCAGTAATATTATAAGCTCCTTGCGGAATTTTTATTTTTTTGTTGTAGATATTGGAGATGTTGTAATCATAGTAAAATACATTTCATCGTTAACATCATTTTTCACGTTAGGTATAGCATTCCAGCAAGTACAAGAAATTAATCCAATTTCATATTGTTTTATAGGATCTAGTTGGATATGTGGAATATAATTTACTGAAAAATTTGCGCTATCTATCGCAGACTCACTAGAGTTTAGTAATAATGTTTGCATTCCTTTAATATTATATCATTTTACAAAATTAAGTCGCGGTGTAAAGTTTCATATTCGTCTGATGTTAATAATTCACTCGATCTTAGATGATCAAGTATGTCAATGATTTCATTATCAAGTTCAACACTAACATTCCCAGCTTCCTTTGACGATATTAATAACATTAATCTACCTATCATTTCAGTATTTGAAGTAAATACTTTTACACCATTTCTTGTTCTTACTCTACTTTTTTGTATACGAGATTTATCAAAAGTAAAAAATTTCCTTCTAAAACTCCACCCACTACCAAAAGGTTTTGCTCTACTATTTTCTGCTGTTTTTTTAAACGTGAGAGCAATGACACTGTTTCTCATTCTATCATAAAGTGGAAGCATATCATCAATTTCTGTAACCGTGATTATTTCATCTTTAGCAGTAACTCCGTCATTAAATATTACATCTAATCTATCGAGTAATTCTTGATATTCTACATCAGTCTACCTGCCTATATTTTCAATATCACTTATATTTTCTTTGTTTAAAAAATCATCATATTCACTACCTTTTATCTCATCATTTGCTCTTTTTATAAAAAAAAGTCTTTGATCTCCAACTTCCATAAACTTTACAGTAAGCTCACCAACTCTTTGTTGCTCCTCTTTGATATCTTTTATATCTCCTGATAAATTTGTTATAATATTTATTATTCCTTGCGTTGTTAACTCTGCTAATCTTCGCTAAAGTTCCAGCGGATTGTTTATCAATCGATCTGTTTCAGCTTGTCTAGCCGCAGGATCAGCTATATTTGCTGTAGGTGCCTCAATTAGTTTTCTTTTTTCTTCATCAGATCTAGTAACAAGTTTTGCAGCAGCTGCTTCTTGTTGTTCTCCAACAATTCCAACCAAACCTTTTTCCTGCAGTTGTTTAAGTTCTTCTTCTGATAGTGGTTTAGTTTCAGGTTGTTTACCTAATAGTGCTTCAGTAACCGGCTTGAAAATTGTAGCTGTTGCTTCTGTAGCAGTTACTTGCCCACGTCGTGCTTCTTGTACTTTTTGCTTAAGTGATGCCTGAGATTGAGCAAGTTTTTTTTTTAGATCTTCTATGTGTTGTCTGTATCTTGCTCGTTTGTCCATTATTATAATTATAAATTTTATAAAATTGAAACGCTTTACTGTAAGTAACTGTTAATACAACAGCGAAACATTTTAGTTGGATCATTTGTAAGTTTTTCAAACAAGAGAAAGTTAAAATTTATCTTTTGTAGCATTACGGTAAAGTTCAATAAACTTATCTTTTGTCACGCCACCGCATTGCTCGCTTGCAATATTTCTAACGTCAACATTATCCAGTCCTGGAAATAAAATAAAACAACCCGTATTTCGCCTAATAAATCTATCAACATTATAAAATCCTTGAGCGAGATAAACAGAATTACACTGTTTGTTACGTGACAGTGAGAAATATGATCTTATTTTATTCATCTCCATGTTATTTAGAGGAATATCGTCAAAAACTACTATCTTATGTTCATCTGCATCAAGATGATTAACTGGAATAAGATCTTCTGGCTGCCTAATTATAAAAAAATCTTCACCAGCTTTAAGATCATCACGAAGCTTGTCATTATATTCGCTTAATAACTCATACTTATCTTGCTGTGGATTGATTGTGTAAATATAAACTCTGTCGTAGTTAAAATTATCACCAAGAAGCAAATTCATAAGCAAATTTGTTTTCCCCGATCCAGTTCGCCCAACAATAAGATAATGACAATCAGGAAGTTCATTGTTATGTTTGTGCTTCACTAGTCTCTCTGTATCAAAGTTTAATATCGACGATTTTGCCATTTTATATAATATTAAACTAGTGTTGATAATTTTATCTATGATAGTAAATAATGAACTACTATACAAAATTTGGAACACTATCAGATTTATCCACAAAAGGTTACCAAGGTGACTTATCCAAATATGCAACTCTTGATCAGCTCAAAAATGAAATCAATAATTTACTACATAGTAGTAGTATAGGAAAATGAAGGTTTGGCGGGGGTGGGGGAGGAGGTGTGGGAGGGGGGTGAGCCAAAACCCTCATTTCCCTGTTTTGGAAACCCTCATTTAATTTATACTTGTTTGGAGGGTAAAAAAATGAAGTGAGCCAAAACTCTCATTTCCTAATACTACTCCGTATTCTATACAACTTCTTACGATATCTTCAAGAAATTCTGATCGTGTCGGTTTCCACGAGTTTTTCTTCTGAGCGAAATGAGCAGCAACCGATGGTACGGTAAAACAATTACTTAGTAATTGTCTAACTTTGACATCGTCAGAAGTATATTTCAGCGCAAGGTTTTCCATTTCTTTATAAAGAAATTCTGTACGATAAATATCACCGTTAGATCGTACAAACTGATCATAATAATCGTATTCAGAACTCTGAAATAACCACACTGAAACAGGATCATATTTACTAATATCACTGATAGCATCGAATACATCATCGTGGTACAATTGAACCGTTCTTTCTCGTGGAAATACAGTTACAGCATCAATCCATGCATGCGCGTTATGATCAATAATATTTATAGGAGCTCCTCTAGATTTATATTTTGTTTTGTGTAAAATCTCTCCTGTCAACATCTTCACTGTTATTGGAAATCTTGATAACTTTTCTAGCTCAGCAACGTCGCTGATAGACGCTCCAGTGTCTTTAACTTTTTCAGCCCACATATTTATTTTTTTTACGCCTTAAATTTGTTAAACCGTTTCCCCGAATTGCGTTTGTGAAGTGTTCTACAGTTCGCTCTGTTACACAGTTTATTCTCGACATTTTCATTTTCTTGAGATCCTTTACGTCAGGTTTATCATTTAACGGATAGAGCGCGTACACAACAGCAGTTACTGGATAATATCGCTCATAATACGGATTGTCTATTCCAGTGAGTATTCCTGGTTTGGAATTTTTACCAAGGATAATATTATTTCCTGATTTCTGGACTGATTCGCGTTTGTCTCGGATGATCCAAATATCATCCTCTGTATTTACAATAAATTTTACTAAAATAATATATTTCCGAACATCCAGGTAGTCAATGATTTCTCTTGCTCATTTGTCATTCACAACATAGATATCATTTCCAATCCTGAATGTGGACCACACATGAACTGCACCATAGTGACGAAACTCCTTGGCTTCACTAATGCGTTTAGTTAGATCCGCATTTGTTAAAGCTAGATCTTTCATCGAGAAACTAAATTTGTGTAGCCTGTCAAGATCAAATCTAGATGTGGCAGGCTTAATTGCGATTAATTCCTGCATATTATAATTAAATCAAATATGTATCTAAATTGAAGTATTAATCATTTATATATGATTCAAACAAATCACAATTGCCGCTGGCTTAAGATTGGTCACACGTCTCCGTGTAACAAAAAAATGTGTAAACAACTTCTGCAGTTATCACTTGCAATGCGTTAGAAACGGAAGTCTAGGACCTACACCGTGTATACGGTGTGGTGTTGGTGTGCGAGGAAAGACCCACCTTTGTGCGCAATGTGGTGGTAAAAGATACAGGGAGTTAAAAAGATATTGCAATAAAAAATATAACTCTGAATCTATTATAAAACGCAAAGAAGATTATCTAGCTAGATTTTCAAAACAATGATTTAAACAAATAGTATAAAGTATATAAATGGAGCAAAATAAGTTTGTGTCACATCCGATTCTTACCAGTTATGAAGCGAATTGTAATGGTATCATTAGGAATTGCAGATTGAAAAAACCAGTAGGTAGTGTTAACAATGCTAGTTATCTTGCGTTTAAAGCCAGCGGAAAAAAATCATCTATCACACAGATTTGTGGTCGAATGTTTCTTGGGACCGATCAAAGATGGGTATGTGATGGACCACATAAACAACAATAAACTTGACAACTCACTTCAAAATTTACATGTTATCACGCAAAGTGAAAACTGCAGATCTGGAAACATAGGATTTGCAAGATATACACTGTACTGTAAAACCTGTTAGAACAGTAAATTCATCATCTGGAGAAGAAATTATGTTCAAGTCAATTTATTCCGCTAATAAATATTTTAACATAGCGTCCACCTCAGTAAAACGTTCAGCTGATGGTGTTATTAGATCTACTTATTCCTTAAAATTTGGACAAAATATGTTCAGGTACTTAGATAATTAAGCGAGACCTAGGCAAGGATAAAACTTTTCAGTATTGTAGTTATTGTTATTATTTAGTTTGCAATCTGCACATATCATTCAGGAAATATTATAAAATGGTTCTCCACAAAGATACATAAACTGCATTCGATATCATGAAGCAATTCTCTACTTAATCAGATTTAATTATTTTTTATTTTGTTCGATTTTTATCAAATTTGTTGTTTTTTACGCTATTTTTCAGGCATTTTAGTCGATTTTATCATTGCTTTTTGTTGAGTTTACGCGTTTTTGTTGGGTGAAAACCCCAGGTGTGTTAACGGGAGATAAGCATTAAGTTTTAAATTTGTTTGTAAAATACTGGTTATTTTGCTAGTATTGTGTAGATTTTATGATAATTTTGCTATGGAAGTATGATTAAAAAAAACCCCGGAAAAGTCAGTATTTGACAAACAAATTCAAAATCTAATGCTAATTTCTGTTAACACCCCTGGGGTTTTCAACCAACAAAAAAAACGAGCAAACTTAACAAAAGTCTTTATTCGCACACATATAATCAGATATATCATAATTCTTTGATGGAGAATCACTTTATACACATATGATTGATAACATAGTAACGTTTTACAAACCTACCAGTGGTCTTTTCAATGCTACTTCGGCAACTCATTTTCTACTGATAAAATAATACTTTATCAATTGTTTATGTAAAATCCGCGTATTGCATGCTTTGTTTCTACATAACATCCGCGTGCAGGATTCAGAGTTCATAGTCAATGATCATTGGCTAGCTAAGCAAGCCATTTAAATTATTGATTTACAAGGCACCTTGCCAATTTCTTGGTAGGCTGGCTGCTGTAATTACATCCGTTTTTTCGATTTTATCGTAGTCCTACACAGAGAGCGTATAGCATTTTTAATGACAATAAATACAAAATACGTGAAATATATACATATAACCGATTCTATAAACAGAGATTTAACAGTGAAAGCAGGCAATAACGTATGTGTTTGTCTGTTTGGAATCCTATACTACATGGACTTAGATAAGTGACAGCAAAAATGCATAGCTAATTGCATGTGTATACCTATTTTTTCTTAACTAAATCAAACGGCTTTCATACGCTCATATTCAATATTATTTTGTGTTATGCAGAATTATATATTTTTTCTGGAAACTGTAAAAATAAATTACCAGAAACTGTGATTGTTGTTACTTTTAGTCTAGGTAAGTATATATTAACTAATTTTCATTAAACATATAAGTGTGTTCGTAGCTCGATTGGTAACATGGAAAGGCTGTTGTAATTGCGATTGGCGTTCAAATCCTATGAAAGGCAAAAAAAGAATTGTCTATGGGAAGGGCGTTACTATGCCTATAAAAATTGCTTATTTATTGGGGAGACCCGGGTAAGTTCATTGAAATTCAACAAACAAATCATACTCTTCTCTATGTAGATCACATAGTGAACGCTATTTTGCGCTACGTAGGTGTCGCCATTGTAGGGGAGTATGACGCGTTTGTTGGACGTAGACAAGGTTCCCCCGCCATGACCATCTGTAAATATTCATGTTCATCAATCAGTTTATGTATGTGCTGTCTCTAATTAAAAATTCAACCACATGACCATCTGTATATATTCATGTTCATCAATCCATTTGTGTGTGTGCCGTCCCTAATTAAAATTTCAACCACAAGACCAACTGTAAATATTCATGTTCAGCAATCAGTTTATGTGTGTGCCGTCCCTAATTAAAAAATCAACCAACCATCAAATATATCATTGCATATAACCATCTTCATCTTTAAAAAATTCCTCTATATGAGGACAAGTATTTTTATTGGTTTTTTTTCATATGATTTTCAACTAATTTATATTTTGGCGATATATGATAATTTGTCTTATAGTTAAAAATTTCGCCTTGTCACCAACGCTGGTCTATATATATATATATATATATATATATATATATATATATATATATATATATATATATAATGAATACTGAAAATATAAATGCTATTGTTTCTGCTATTAAAAACTTACAACATAACGGTATCAATGTTGATCTTAATGCTGAAAAGATTCTTTGTGATTTTGACTCATTACAACAACTAAAAAACCAAAACAGATTTACACTTTCATCAGATTACAAACTTTTAAAAGAAATGCAAAGTGGAATGTTAAAGTCACTAGCAACAGTCACTGATAATCAGGTAAAATTGTTTGTACCTCTCTCAAACGCTATTAACAAAATCAAGTTAGAATTATCTCATGAATACGAAAAGAAAAAGATTTTAAATTATCGTATAAGACGTTGAGGGAACATTGTGAAAATGTGGAAAGTGAAAGTGATAATGAAAATGATAATGAGGGGCCATTAACTGTTATAATTGCAAAGCAAAATCCATGGGAGAACTAATGCATACCTTAGTAAAAAAAAATATATATTGTTACTGTGTTGTATACGGACCAACCATTATGTATCAGGTACTATAGACAAGTACCAAAGATATTTTTTTTTGTTTCGCGTTGTGACATAAAACGTATTAGGATCTCACATACAAATTTTTTTAATCTCTTCATTTCTTGTGTCCAAGATGTGATTATTTTGGTCTGTAAGTTTGTAGTGTATTCTTGATAATAACGGACTACGAACACGCAAGTATGCAGGGTTTATAGGTTCTGATACAGTAAGATAGCCTGGGGGGGTGTCGCGCGGTGAAAATGTGTATATGTACCCTTGCTGTGCCTGGCTAGACTTTGAAAGATCTATTTGAAAACTTTCATCCACAACGTTGCAAACGAGATTGACAGCGATTGTTGTTATGTTTACAATGCCTGGCGATATATGTCTGCAGGCACCAAATTGGTTGTTGTTATATTTTAGTATAGACGGTGGTGGGGCTAATTTTCTCCATGAATCACATATTCTTTTAAAGTGTTCATCACTAAGATCTTTAACTGATTTCTTTAACTCAGACGAGTCAAATCCAGGAATGATAAATCTTGGTAATTGTTCTTGCGTAATTCCAAAATATTTTAGAAAAGCTGTTGTAAAAAAACGATTGATTGGAATATATTGAATTGGATCGACTTCATTAACTATTCTATCTTTATAAAATGTATTTTGAATTGGTGGTGGTAGTTTTAATCTTTGCTCTCTGTTAACAAAAACATTATTCATGAACTCTAGGTCTGAAGCAACTTGATTCAAATGTTGTATAGATTCAATTATTTGATTTTTTAAAACATCATTGTAAGAAACATTAATACTTAAAAGTATATTTAGTAGATTTTTAAATACACGTTCATGTTCAGATTTAATCGTATTAGCATAAGAATAGATTAGATCAATATCTAGTGTTGCTATTCTTGTATCTTTCTTCTTGCCATCAATATATTTTATAAAATATTCAAATATTCGATCTATATAATGCACAACTCTATCAGCACCAGAATATAATTTCCATGGATAAGCTTCTTCTACTTTTCGATATTCTGGAAGTTGTATAAATTTTTTAACATCTGTGTCGAAGTCGGATCTCTTTGGTTCTGTTGGTCCTTGATAAACTGGTGCGACTTCAGGCCATCCTAACACTGATCTGATTGAACTCTGATAGATATCTATGAGGTAATCAGGGGAATTTACTTCAATTGCCGCTGATAGTGTTGGTTCATAAACAGTGATAGTTATTTTTGATTCTTTTCCAGTTATAGATTTTATTCTGCATTGGAACTCATCATTAATCTCCTCTATTTGATAACTACCCATTGAAATTCCAACAACTTGCCAATCAGGTGTTCCATCCGGTATATTTTTATTAGCAAATACCAATGAATTATTTGCTGGTAATCCTCTGAATGGTTTTGATCTGATATTTGGCCAGCTATTATAAACGCGCAGTAGAGCCAATGCAATTTCTTTTGCTGGAATTGCAGTTGGAAAGTTAACGCTAAATTCAGGACTGGTCGAGCTTACTGATATATAGTTTTTGAAGGAGTTGTATTAGTGGTGATCTGTTGCAATAATTCCCTTGATGATGTCAAAGACTCAGCCATTATTGTTATTTTTATTATTTAATTCTCAATCTTTCCACTATTGTCACTAGAGAATGCATTATTTTCTGTTACAATTGCTTCATCGTAGGTTTTCATTATCATAAAGAACTCATCAGATATTTTACCATCACTGAGGTACAAGGAAAGATGCGAGCATAATTTAGTATAGGCGGTTGTTGCTGTGTGTTATTTCATCATGTACTTGCGTAATTTATCGTTAATGCATGTAGATATTTTCTTAGCAATAATACTGAGAGTACCTGCACATGTTGTTGTAGAAACCACAATCGTTAAAACCGCAGGAGCAGTCATATTTAACGTTGATAATAATAATCCGGTTCCAGCAACAATGGCAGAAACCGAGTAAACTACTACATCGATAACAACCATGCATCTGCGATATTTTGTTTTACTTTTAACATGTATTCGTTGATCATATTTTTTAATTCAGTCTGACACTTACACGCCTGATTATATCGGTGATGTTGAACGTCAATGAGTGACTCTGTCACCAGATTCATTATACCTAATGACGTTGTCCTTTAATTAAGTAATTAAAATGGGAGCTTTAGTTACAAATTCCAGACACCACCAGTAATTAGCGGAGGACAAACTTCTATCCGATGATTCCAACGTGAATGTTTCTTCAGAATCTTTATCCAACATTAGAGATACGGTTCTAGATTATTTATTAGCTAATGAAGATGTTGTAAGTATGTTAAATTCTACAACACTAAACACAGACAACCTATATATACCAGCGACCTCCGCGGTGTGTTTGATGGTTTTATTTCATTGTGTCCATGTTAGCTGCGTCTGATCCGACGATGTACACGATGTTAACGATCTGTTTGTGAGGAATTTTAATCAAACTCATCTTTTAAATAATATCCGGAATTACACTAATAATATCGTTGAGTTTTGTGTTAATATCAGTACGTTTTATATCAATTTTTGGTGGAATTCCAAAAAATTCGTTATTAGTTATGTTTATATTTCTACGAAAATTTAGAAACGTTTGTATGTGATTAGAAAAATCAGTTCTATTTGCAGCAACTCCATCATTGATTGTCATTAACGAAGTCGTTATTGGAATTTCCATATCGTCAACATATTTTTTTTGTAACAGCATCACTATCTGTAGTTGGATATCCAAGATCTGTAATTTTATTTTTGTTCATAATAACGTTTCCACTGAATACACCACCAGTCGTCCTGACATAATCGTTAACTGACTTACCGGAATCCTGTATTTTACCCTGATCAGTAAAAGTAATGATATTATCAGCAACTGCAGTAGGAATTCGTATAAGTACGTCTGGTAGTTGTATATTGCTTGTCTTTAATCGTCCTTGTTTGCCCTGAAAAACAACCACTTCATTTTGATCCACACTTGTAATATTTAATAAATCGTCAATCTCATTTCTGAGTTGATCAAGGGTTGCATATTTAGATAAATCACCTTGCTGCTGAGCTTTACCATGAGCAGATATTCCATAAATATTTACCATTATATTTACTGATGTCTGTTCAAATGTGACAGCATGGTATATTCATGCACGACTTTATGAAGTGGCTTTTCTTGCAGTGCCATGGATACAGCATTAAGCACATTAAGTACTTCACGACTACATATTGGTGGATCAGTTAATGTTTGTGTTGGTAGCATTGAATACCAGATTGGAGCAGTATTATTACTGACATAATGAAGAAATTCTTTTGGTGGCGCTAATCTATATAAATCAAAATAGATAATTCCACATGGATCAATTGTATACGCTACCCAATGCATGCCAGGTCCAGAGTTTTTATTGAGATTAATAATACCAGTTTCATTATTGTTAGGTTGTTTTGGTAATTGATTGCGCATAAAATCTCCTCTAAAATTTTTTATATTTAGTTTTTTAGCAGCATCGAGTAAATCAAAATTTGATAGTGGAACTATCATTGAACTGTTTCTAGTCTTAGACCTTTTCCGTACCATGAAGGTGGGGTTCCTGGTAATCTGAGACCTTTTACTTTTTTTTTTATTCCTTGTCCAGTTGCTTTCTTTAATGCCATTCCAGCAGCGGTTCCAACAGCGCCTAACGCAGCAGCTTTCGCAACAGCAGGGGCTGCAGCAGCTATTAATGCTGGTATAGCTGCGATAAGGGGAAATATACCAAAAAAAGTATTTTTTATGGCGCATGCAGAAAGACTAAGTTTGACGCCTTTATTTGATCTTTTTGCTTCATTAAAGTTTTTGAATTGTCGATCGGTCAACGATAATTTATTTGAACTGCTCATCTGTTCTTTTTTCAACGATATTTTTATTCCACAGTTATTGTTTGATGCTGATTGCAGTCTTTTGATCTGATCAGGAGTCAGACTCACACTAACATGATGATATGACATTTATAATATTCATAATTGATCTAATTACGTGTTACATGTTCTCTACTGGCGCATCAATGACTCATTCGTCCACCAACACCTTCGAGTAACATTGATTTATCACTGAGTATTACAGCAATTGCACTGTAATTAGGAATAGTTCCAACATCTCTAATGACATGAGCTCGAAAATGTATATCTACAACAGATTGTCTGGTTAAATCTAAATGTTCCAGCGAAAAGTAATAAATCGGATACAGAGTTGTAAAATCTAGTTGTGATATTTGTAGTCCAGTATCAACATTTTGGTCACGGCCCATGAACAACATAAGATGATGATACACACGTGCTACATGATTTTGATCAAAATTTAACAAAATATCCTCAGATGGTTCTTGATGTCCATTTATTCTTAATGAAACCTCAGAAACAACATTATTATCAAATATCATATTGCTTCGCGTTTGATCATTTACTCGTGCACTATCTTGAAATGCAATAAATATGTGTCATGGTGCAGAAACACCTTGCTGAGAAGCTATCTGCCATGTAAATAAACCATTAATATTACTCTGGATAGCATCTGTGGTCATTGTTAACCATGATAACGCTGATTTACCACCTTGATCCATAAAAGAAAGTAACCATTGTTCTTCAGATATCAAGGGGAATATTACTGACATCCACAGGGAAAGTTTTGTTAGTACTACAATACCAGGATCACCAGCGGGTCTCCATATTGCATCATCGTCCGTACTTTTTCGTATGAGTACAACTGTATGTTTAGCTCCGAATATAACCTTTCGTACATATTTGCAGAATCCAAAGATATGTGACAGTGGAATTGCACATGAAAATGCTCTCCTATTTCCTTTTAACATCGCTTGACGTGATCTAAATCCTAAGTTGAAATCTGGATCTACATTAATAATCATTCTCTCTACATCCGCATCGTTGTTTCTGACAAAATTTCTTCGTCGTCCTATTTCATATTGTTGGTATTCTGGAGAATTAGAGGTGTCTTTTACAAACATCATTGATGGACCAGCTGGTCTTGAGTAATCATCACTGTATCTTGCAAGACCAAGTATTGTTGTAGCAATGTCAACGTCTTTTTGAATTGATTCTATATTTTTTCCGTCAGTCATGTACATAGCGCTATCAAACAATGCCATAATACCATTATTAACAAAACCAACACTAACATCGTCTGCATATGCTGCTGGTGCTGCAGGATTAGCGTAATTTAAAACTTCACCTTCAATCTTAATAAATGCTTCAGCGAGTAAGAAATATCTACTTGTATCCTGAACCTGTAGTTCGATTCGTCCACGCTGATCTGGAATTCGTGCGTCATAAGAATAATACTGATAATCGCGCACAGGCTCATCTTTGAGAACTGGTGCGTCCATGTCAAATGCAGGATCACTTATACGCTTGAACATCTTTTATTATTATCATCTTCGTCAAACACGAAGATCACTTCGAGAAGTGAGACCACTTCCTGCTATCAGACTAGCGGTTATATTTTTTTCTTTTTCCGACATTGGGACATCAACTAACTCTGCTAGTTTTTGATTAGCAGCTTGATTTATTATTTTACTTACACTTGTGGGCATCACTTCAGTGCTGGGCAATTTCACTGGTTGAGGTCGGACGGGTTGTGGTTTGCATACTATTCGCGTTAGTCTATCTTTGATCGCTGAGAATGCTTTGCTAGCAAGGTTACCAGCAGCGTCTATACCTTTTTCACGAACAACATCAATAGCTTTCATACCCATCTGCTTTGCAATAGGTATTACTTTTGGGGCTATTCTTCTAAATAGACCCTGAACAACATCACCTAGTCCATCTCCGTAGGTTGCTTTGTATACTGGTAATTGAGAGTTTATTACCCTAACCATGGTAGGTCCATGTTGAGCACCATGCACAATCATTTTATTATTAATTGACTTTATCACTAATTGTATTGAACCACTGTGACTTAGTCACTAAAATAATCATCAGCAATTTCATTAATGAGAGACTGATACACATCAATGTCCAAAATACCACCACTAAATAATCGTTTACAAATATCTGCTGCTTCATTAATAATTTCTGATGAATTATTACCAGCTCCTTTTCCTCCAATGAGGATTTCTAGTCGTTCAACATCAGCGAGAACATTATTGGGACAAGTAATAAGACCACTACCTAGACCACTTCCATTTGCACCAGTAAGCTCTTGAAATACTTCTTCTTCCTCTTCAGTTGGTTTCAGTGGTAGTTTTTCCTGTTGTTGTTTTTGTTCTAGTTCTTGTTCTTGTTGTTGTTCTAGATATTGTTGTGATTTTTTTCGTAGTTGTTTTTGTAGTCGTGTTACTGGTTTTCCTGGTGATGGTCGTTCAAATTGTGGTGGCAGTACTTGTGGTGATCGTTGTGTTGTTGATGATGATTGTAATTGCAATAGTTTCATTGTTTCTCGTTCTCGTTGTTCAATATTTTTACATATTCACTTACATATTCACCAAATCTGTTATAAGCTCTATATTCTTCATTAGATCTGATTTCTGGAGTATCAGTAGCGATGCGATATACATCCTTGATCCAATTTGCAGAGTTCAGAGATTTAACATATTCTGGTTTTACATATTTTTCTCTTTCATAAAATCCAAACGCGGCAATATGAAATAATTGATTTTGGTCCTTGATAGCAGCAATACCTTCAGGCATAAATTTATCTATTATCTTAGTTCTGGTTCTTGGTGGTCAAGGAGGTTGAACAGGTGGTGGCAGTGGTAATGGTTGAGCTTCTTGTGCACGAGCAATATCGGCAGGTAATGTTGCAAGAGCTTCTTGTGTTGCTTCAGTTGCTGTAACAATTTTTTTGTTGGTTCTACAATCAGTTTAAATAATTGTTGTTTCCTCTTCAAACTAAGTTAAATCCCTTTGATGCAATTGTAATTGTTCCTTAACAGCATCACGAACATGTAGATATTTTTTAATTGCATCTAGTTGCTCTCGAGCTAATTTAGCTGAGTGTGGTTCTTCAATACTCATTATTGATAATATTTATAATGGCTGTTTAATTCATAGCAGCAGAGAGGGTGAAGGACAACAATTGAGTCGCTTTACTCATAAACAAAATTGCCTGAAAAAATAATAAAAATACGTCAACAAAAATAAGCTGAAGATTTTTATTTTATGATTAAATACATAATTGAGTGGAAAGAGACTTTGGTTTAGAGTTGTTGACATTTTATTTTCTCAGCCCCTGCAGGAACCTTTATTTTTTTAAAAAAAAACGTCTCAGGCAAAGTTGTCTGTTCACCCTCTCTGCTGCTGCTGGTTATATGGTACAGATGATACAAGGGTAGGATTTTAGGAGTTAAATGGTAAATGTTCAGGTTCATATGGAACAAAATATGCAAGGTAATATTGGGAACAAAATGTGCAAGGTAATATTGTCTACATGGTAACATAGGTAAAGAGCAAATGAGCCAAAAGATACAAGCACAGGCTAACATTAACTGAAAAGTATTTTCAGGGTCATGTGAAACAAATGTACATTATTAGGGTCACTTGGAACAAAATGGTGCATGGTCAGTGACAGATGGACCAAAAACATTAATATTAGGTCATACAGACTAAAAGGTTCAGATATGGGTCACAAAAGCCCAAACATCAGGGTTACAAATTATGGGGGTCTTTTGAAAACTTTGTTTAATTATATACCTCAGTCCAAATTCTTTTTTCTTTCTATTTAACCATTCTCTCTTTGCAGGGTGTAGAACTGGACAAGCAGGGCCATATAAAGGTGGATGAATACCAGGACACCAGTGTTCCTGGGATCCATGCCCTTGGAGATGTCTGTGGCAAATTCTTGCTCACACCAGGTATGGATCAGAAAGTCATAATCTTCACAGTGGGTTGTATTTTCTTATTTTTTTTATAAACCTGGCACAAGGTGGAGCATGTCTAAGTTCATCTATCTATTCTTCTGTCCAGCTTTTTGTTATCAGTTTTGATTCGGTACATTATTTTGTCTTTTCCACCATTTTGAAATTACCTAATGTTATGTACAGCTTTCAGTTGGGACAAGAAAGAACCCTATTGATTTTGTGGTCTAAAGCCCAGAGGTCAAAGTCACTATGACTGCAAGAAAAAAAATATTTTCACACAAGTTCTCCACTGTCTACAGTTACCAAACCTTGTGGATGGTTTGTACTATTGGGAAAGATTAAGTTTATTGATTTTGGTATTAAAATCTGAAAAAGCTGGGTCACTGTTGCTAAAGAAAGAAAAGTGGTTTCTGCACAGAATTTTCAATTATCTACATTGATGAGTATTAGACATGGTTTGATGGGGATCTGATGTACTCTTGTTGTTTATTATTCTTGCCAAAGAAATTTATGTAACTGTTCCCATTACTAGAGAGGGACTCCTAATATGCCATATAAATTCATTCATTTATTTTCCCCATTACTCAGCTTGTAAATATTAAAAATTCTTTTTCTTGATCACTGTGTATGACAATATTTTAACCAGATTGTAATGTTTTAGCCAGTTCATTGAGGAAACTTATTTTGGTGAAATTATTAAATTTATCCTCTGTGATGAAAATATGTTAAAATTACCCATGACCTGCCAGGAACAGATGGTTTCAAAAGTTTACAACTTGGTCTAGATTTTAGAATCCAAATTGATATACAGAAAGCCACATTTATAATGTCAAACTTTCAGACTGGAAGTAGATCTGTGAATGCTGTTTTAAATGAAATTCTGCTGACAAAAGTTTATTTTTATTTGTCATCTGTGGTTTTATTTGCTGTTTGTGTGTGCCTTTGTTATGACATAAAACAACTGACAACTACACATTCGTTTTGTCTCACTATCGTACCAGTTGTGACCATATTATCTCAATTATTTTTAATAATTTGTTTTAATTGATGATTAAGACAATACTATTATTACCAAATAACTAAATATTTAGTTTATTTAGAGAGAAAGGTTTTATGTTTTAACCCATATTGATGGAATAAAATTTTATATTGCTTATGCATTAGCAATAATATTCACTGAAATTTAATGATGCTACAATATTGTGATTTACATATTCAGAATCTATGACTCAGTATGAATGACAGTTATCTTTCCTTTGACACAATTGATCTACCATTGACACATACATGTGCAATTCATCACTGTGCCATGATTTCTGTTTCAGTGGCCATTGCAGCAGGTCGTCGACTAGCTCACAGATTATTTGACAACAAGAAAGGTCTAAAACTCGATTATAACAATATTCCCACCGTTGTGTTTGCCCATCCACCTGTAGGCACCATTGGCCTTACAGAAGGTAAGGAAGAGTATAAAATTTGATCTTTGATATTTAGCAAAAATTTTATTCAAATGGTGGTTTAAAAAAATAATTCCATGTTTTAGGACACATTTTTAGCACACTAATTTTGAAAATAGGAGAATTGATCACTTTATAACCATTATCATTTATTGGTATGGTTCCTTCTTGGTATGACCTTGCAACAATCATGTTGTACATCTTTTGTACTTCATCAGCCAACATTTCCTTACGAACAGCATAAAGGCTTCATTTCTGACCAGAATTTTATTATGCTTACATCAGTCAAGATCATGAATGCATCCATGCATATTAATGAGATACTGTATTTGATTGTAAGTGACACTCATGCATATTAATGAGATACTGCATTTGATTGTAAGTGACACTCATGCATATTAATGAGATGCTGCATTTGATAGTAAGTGACACTCATGCATATTAATGAGACTGCATTTGATTGTAAAAGACACTCATGCATATTAATGAGATACTGCAATTGTTTGTAAGTGACACTCATGCATATTAATGAGACTGCATTTGATTGTAAATGACACTCATGCATATTAATAAGATACTGCATTTGATTGTAAGTGACACTCATGCATATTAATGAGATACTGCATTTGATTGTAAGTGACACTCATGCATATTAATGAGAGACTGCATTTGATTGTAAGTGACACTCATGCATATTAATGAGATACTGCATTTGATTGTAAGTGACACTCATGCATATTAATGAGATACTGCATTTGATTGTAAGTGACACTCATGCATATTAATGAGATGCTGCATTTGATTGTAAGTGACACTCATGCATATATTAATGAGACTGCATTTGATTGTAAAAGACACTCATGCATATTAATGAGATACTGCAATTGTTTGTAAGTGACACTCATGCATATTAATGAGACTGCATTTGATTGTAAGTGACACTCATGCATATTAATGAGATACTGCATTCAATTGTAGGCGACACTCATGCATATTAAAAATGAGAGACTGCATTTGATTGTAAATGTCATTCATGCATATTAATGAGATACAAACTGCATGAGTGTCCTTTACAATCAAATATAGTATCTCATTAATATGCATGGTAGTCATTCAGAATCAAATGCAGTATGAATCTCATTAATATGTATGAGTGTCATTTACAATTAAATGCAGTCTCTCATTAATATGCATGAGAGTCATTTACAATCAAATGCAGTGTCTCATTAATATGCAAGAGTGTCATTTACAATCTAATGCAGTCTCATTAATTCACAATCAAATGCAGTGTTTCATCAATATTCATATGTAATTAACAATAAAATGCAGCATTTCATTAATATGCATGAATATCATGTACAATCAAATGCAATTTGTATCTCATTAATATGCATGAGTGACATTTGCAATCAAATGCAGTCTCTCATTATTAATAATATACATGAGTGTTACCTACAATTGAATGCAGTATCTCTCATTAATATGCATGAGTGTCATTTACAATCAAATGCAGTCTCATTAATATGCATAAGTGCCACTTACAATGAAATGCAGTATCTCATTAATATGCATGATAGTTATTCACAATCAAATGCAGTATCTCATCAATATTCATGTATAATTTAACAATAAAATGCAATCTCTCATTAATATGCATGAGTGTCATTTACAATCAAATGCAGTCTCATTAATATGCATGAGTGTCATTTACAATCAAATGCAGTCTCTCATTAATATGCATGATGAGTGTTATTTACAATCAAATGCAGTATCTCATCAATATTCATGTGTAATTAACAAATAAGAGCAGTCTTTCATTATTAATATGCATGAGTGTCACTGACAATCAAATGCAATCTCATTAATATGCATGAATGTCATTTACAATCAAATGCAGTATCTCATCAATATTCATGTGTTATTAACAATTAAATGCAGTCTCAATTTAAATATGCATATTAATATATACATATTAATGAGAGACTGCATTTGATTGTAAATGACACTCATGCATATTAATGTGATACTGCATTCTATTCTGAATGACACTCATGCATATTAATGAGATACTAATTTGATTGTAAATGACACTCATGCATATTAATGAAATACTGCATTTGATTGTAACTGACACTCATGCATATTAATGAGACTGCATTTAATTGTTAATTACACATGAATATTATTGAGATACTGCATTTTGATTGTGAATGACACTCATGCATATTAATGAGACTCCATTTGATGGTAAATGACACTCATGCATATTAAATATACATGAATATTAATGAGATACTGCATTTTATTCTGAATGACAACCATGCATATTAATTACATAGTATTTTTGATTGTAATGCATATTAATGAGAGACTGCATTTAATTGTTAATTACACATGAATATTAATGAGATACTGCATTTGAGTGTAAGTGACACTCATACATATTAATGAGATACTGCATTTTTGATTGTAAGTGACACTTATGCATATTAATGAGATATTGCATTTGATTGTAAATGACACTCATGCATATTAATGAGATACTGCATTTAATTGTATATGATATTCATGAGTGTCACACTTACAATCAAATGCAATATCTCATTAATATGCATAAGTGTCACTTACAATCAAACGCAGTATCATTAATATGCATGAGTGTCACTTACAATCAAATATAGTATCTCATTAATATGCATGAGTGTCATTTACAATCAAATGCAGTCTCATTAATATGCATGAGTGTCACCTACAATTGAATGCAGTATCTCTCATTAATATGCATGATAGTTATTCACAATCAAATGCAGTATCTCATCAATATTCATGTATAATTTAACAATAAAATGCAATCTCTCATTAATATATGCATGAGTGTCATTTACAATCAAATGCAGTCTCTCATTAATATGCATGATGAGTGTTATTTACAATCAAATGCAGTATCTCATCAATATTCATGTGTAATTAACAAATAAGAGCAGTCTTTCATTAATATGCATGAGTGTCACTGACAATCAAATGCAATCTCATTAATATGCATAAGTGTCATTTACAATCAAATGCAGTCTCTCTCATTATAATATTCATAAGTGCCACTAACAATCAAATGCAGTATCATTAATATGCATGAGTGTCTTTTACAATTTAATGCAGTCTCTCATTATTAATATGCATGAGTTTCATTTACAGTCAAATATAGTATCTCATTAATATGCATGGTGGTCATTCAGAATCAAATGCAATATCTCATTAATATGCATGAGTGTCACTTACAATCAAATGCAGTCTCTCATTAATATGTATGAGTGTCACTTACAATCAATTTTCACGTGTTATTAACAATTAAATGCAGTCTCAATTTAAATATGCATATTAATATATACATATTAATGAGAGACTGCATTTGATTGTAAATGACACTCATGCATATTAATGTGATACTGCATTCGATTCTGAATGACTACCATGCATATTAATGAGATACTAATTTGATTGTAAATGACACTCATGCATATTAATGAAATACTGCATTTGATTGTAACTGACACTCATGCATATTAATGAGAGACTGCATTTAATTGTTAATTACACATGAATATTAATGAGATACTGCATTTGAGTGTAAGTGACACTCATACATATTAATGAGATACTGCATTTTTCATTTACAATGAAATGCAGTATTTCATTAATATGCATGAGTGTCATTTACAATCATTCATATACTATCTCATTAATATGCATGGAAGTCATTCAGAATCAAATGCAGTATCTCATTGATATTCATGTGTAATTACCTCACCTTGGAGCAAGTTAAAAAAAGGTAAGGGAAACATCATGAACTGGATGCTCACATTGCAGGGAAGATGGGAATAATTGATTGGGAAAGTATTCTAGGAAAAATATTACAAAAAATCTGTGATATCTTTGACAGAAATTATAGTTATTCACAATCAAATGCAGCACCTCATTGATATTGATAATGGTTATCATTAATGATCAAATGCAATATCTCATTAATATGCATGGGTGTCATTCATATTCAAATGCAGCACCTCATTCATTAATATGCATGGGTGTCATTCATATTCAAATGCAGCACCTCATTCATTAATATGCATGGGTGTCATTCATATTCAAATGCAGCACCTCATTCATTAATATGCATAAGTGACATTCAAAAACAAATGCAGTATCTCATTAATATGTATGAGTGTCATTTACAATCAAATAAGTATCTCATTATTATGCATGCAATTACATGCAAGTAAATGAGGCATTTCATTAATATGCATGAATATCATGTATTGACATACTGCATTTGATTGTGAATGACTACCATGCATATTAATGAGAGACTGCATTTGATTGTAAGTGACACTCATGCATATTAATGAGATACTGCATTTGATTGTAAATGACACTCATGCATATTAATGAGATACTGCATTTGATTGCAAGTGACACTCATGCATATTAATGAGAAATTGCATTTTATTGTTAATTACACATGAATATTGATTAGATACTGCATTTGATTGTCAATAACTACCATGCATATTAATGAGATACTGCATTCAATTGTAGGTGACACTCATGCATATTAATGATACTGCATTTGATTGTAAATGACACTCATCATGCATATTAATGAGATACTGCATTCAATAATTGTAGGTGACACTCCTGCATATTAATGAGACTGCATTTGATTGTAAGTGACACTCATGCATATTAATGATTATGCATTAGATTGTAAATGACACTCATGCATATTAATGAGATACAAATTGCATTTGATTGTACATGATATTCATGCATATTAATGAAATGCTGCATTTTATTGTTTATTTACACATGAATATTGATGAGACACTGCATTAGATTGTGAATTAATTAATGAGACTGCATTTGATTGTACATGATATTCATGCATATTAATGAGATACTGCATTTGATTGTGAATGAAATACTCATGCATATTAATGAGATACAATGCAGCACCTCATTAATATGCATAAGTGACATTCACAAACAAATGCAGTATCTCATTAATAATAATCATGAGTGTCACTTACAATCAAATGCAGTATCTCATTAACATGCATGAGTGTCATTTATGCAGTATCTCATTAATGTGCATGTTATTAATTCACAATCATAAATATTCATGTGTTATTAACAATTAAATGCAGTCTCAATTTAAATATGCATTAATTAACAAATAAATTAACAAATAAGTGCAGTGTCTCATTTATATGCATAAGTGTCATTTACAATCAAATACAGTCTCTCATTAATATTCATAAGTGCCACTAACAATCAAATGCAGGATTTCATTAATATGCATGAATGTCATTCACAATCAAATGCAGTTTCTCATTAATATGCATAAGTGTCATTTACAATCAAATGCAGTATCTCATTAATATGCATGGTAGCCATTCACAATCAAATGCAGTATCTCAATAATATGCATGAGTGTCATTTACAATCAAATGCAGTGTCTCATCAATATTCATGTGTAATTAATTTGCATGTGTGTCCTGTACAATCAAATACAGTATCTCATTAATATGCATGAGTGTCATTCACAATCAAATGCAGTATCTCATTAATATTCATTCAATATTCAATCAAATGCAGTCTCAATTTATAATATGCAATCAAATGCAGTATTTCATTAATATGCATGAGAGTCATTTACAATCAAATACAGTACCTCATTAATATGCATGGTAGTCATTTAGAATCGAATGCAGTATCACATGCATGAGTGTCATTTACAATCAAATGCAGTCTCTCATTAATATGTATATATTATTAATATGCATATTTAAATTGAGACTGCATTTAATTGTTAATAACACATGAATATTGATGAGATACTGCATTTGATTGTAAATGACATTCATGCATATTAATGAAATACTGCATTTGATGGTAAATGACACTCATGCATATTAATTATACATGAATATTAATGAGATGATGCATTTGATTCTGAATGATTACCATGCATATTAATTACATAGTATTTTTGATTGTAAATGACACTCATGCATGTTAATGAGATACTGCATTTGATTGTAAGTGACACTCATGCATATTAATGAGATACTGCATTTGGTTGTAAGTTACACTTATGCATATTAATGAGATATTGCATTTGATTGTGAATGACTACCATGTATATTAATGAGATACTTCATTTCATTGTAAATGACACTCATGCATATTAATGAGACTGCATTTGATTGTAAATGACTACCATGCATATTAATGAGATACTGCATTTGATTGCAAGTGACACTCATGCATATTAGTGAGAAATTGCATTTTATTCACATGAATATTGATTAGATACTTTATTTGATTATGAATAACTACCATGCATATTAATGAGATACTGCATTTGATTGTAAATAACACTCATGCATATTAATGAGATACTGCATTTGATTGTAAATAACACTCATGCATATATATTAATGAGACAGCATTTGATTGTAAATGATATTCATACATATTAATGAGATACTGCATTTGATTCTGAATGACTACCATGCATATTAATGAGATACTATATTTGAATGTAAAGGACACTCATGCATATTAATGAGACTGCATTTGATTGTAAATGACACTCATGCATATTAATGAGATACTGCATTCAATTGTAGGCGACACTCATGCATATTAATAATGAGAGACTGCATTTGATTGCAGTCTCATCAATATTCATGTGTTATTAACAATTAAATGCAGTCTCAATTTAAATATGCATATATATTATATATATATATATACATATTAATGAGAGACTGCATTTGATTGTAAATGACACTTATGCATATTAATGTGATACTGCATTCGATTCTGAATGACTACCATGCATATTAATGAGATACTAATTTGATTGTAAATGACACTCATGCATATTAATGAAATACTGCATTTGATTGTAACTGACACTCATGCATATTAATGAGAGACTGCATGCATTTAATTGTTAATTACACATGAATATTAATGAGATACTGCATTTGAGTGTAAGTGACACTCATACATATTAATGAGATACTTCATTTTTGATTGTAAGTGACACTTATGCATATTAATGAGATATTTGCATTTGATTGTAAGTTACACTTATGCATATTAATGAGATATTGCATTTGATTGTAAATGACACTGATACATATTAATGAGATACCTTATTTAAATGTAAATGACACTCATGCATATTAATGCCGCATTTACTTGTTAATTACACATGAATATTAATGAGATACTGCATGTAATTGCATGCATATTAATGAGATACTTACTATATTTGATTGTAAATGACACTCATACATATTAATGAGATACTGCATTTGATTGTTAGTGACACTCATGATTATTAATGAGATACTGCATTTGTTTTTGAATGTCACTTATGCATATTAATGAGGTGCTGCATTTGAATATGAATGACACCCATGCATATTAATGAGATATTGCATTTGATCATTAATGATAACGATTATTAATATCAATGAGGTGCTGCATTTGATTGTGAATAACTATAATTTCTGTCAAAGATATCACAGATTTTTTGTAATATTTTTCCTAGAATACTTTCCCAATCAATTATTCCCATCTTCCCTGCAATGTGAGCATCCAGTTCATGATGTTTCCCTTACCTTTTAACTTGCTCCAAATGTAGATATCAAGGAGAGGTAACGTAATGGGCAAGAGTTATTGCCCTTTGTACAATATTATCAGGAAAGATGAATTTTTGCCATTTGGAGGACTGGATTTGGGAGGTTGAACAGTTTATCTTCCTAACATTAACGTGATCAGGTAAGTATTCTAGGAGAAGCAAGGACCAAAGCATGATATGGGTCAATTTAGAGTAAGGATAAAAAATGATATGTGGCAATTATAGGGCAAGGATCAAAGCATGATATGGGGAAATTTAGAGTAAGGAAAAAAAATGATGTGAGGGAATTATAGAGCAAGGATAAAACATGATATGGGGGCAAGTATAGAGCAAGGATAAAACATATGTGGCAATTATAGGGCAAGGATCAAAGCATGATATGGGGGCAATTACAGAGCAAGGGTCAAACATGATATATTTCTTGGAAATTCCATTATTTATTTTTAGTGGAAGCTCAAGAACAGTATGGATCTGACAAAATCAAAATTTATAGAACAACCTTCACCCCAATGTACTTTGCCCTGTCAGATGTCAAGGGCAAATGTAGCATGAAGCTTGTCTGTGTTCTACCTGAAGAAAAGGTAATATATATATTTTGTATTGTAACTGTTTAGAAGCTTGTGAAAAAGACAATTACAACTGGAAAATACAAATGTACTATTTGAGAACATTTTGACAAAATTCAGAGTTTCTTTGTTCATATGGTTCTGTCCATGCTTTTAATAGACATGATGCTTAATTGGACCTTTCCTCTTGTCCTTCAGTCTTCACTTTTATTTCTGTAGAACAATTTTGTTAAACTCTCTTAATCATTGACAAGACCTGTATGTAGTTTCACTTTGTTTCATCCTTTAACGAAGTTATGACCGTAGATGGTTTTGTGCAATCTCTTAATACGTTTTTTTATAATTCTTGTTTATTATCACCATAGCATCAAATCTGGGGAGTATGGCATTTTGTCCCTTGGTTCATGAATTTATTAGTATACTTTTGGTGTCTTGAACCCTTTTCACCTGCACTCATGAAAATTGGCATGTTTATGCACCTCATGGGGAATAACTCAACCATGTTCTCAAAGTTAGTCACTGTGACACTATTTTCACATCTAAAGACTTGCATATTTTCAGATATTTGCTTGTTACACCCAGATTGACGCAGTCCATATTTCACCTACATTTGTGAAGCAGTTCAAAAGAGTACATCAACCATAAAAATTAGGTCACTGTAAAGTGTGACTTATTTATTTTCAGCCATTTCTTTGTTACATCCAGATTTTCTTGTACCCTATTTCACTAACTTTCATGTAAATTGTTATTTGGATGCAACTCAAAAAAGGTAACCTTACAAATTTAGGTTACTGTATAGTGACTTAAGCAGTTCATTTGTTACACCCTTTTTACCTACACTTATGAAAAATGAACTTTTGTAGCTCAGTCATATCAAAACTTGATTAATGTGACCCAATTTGCATGTTTGATTTATGTTTGTATTTTCATCAATTTGTTTGTACAGCCTCTTTAACTATTATGTGTAGTTCAAAAACTATTTGGACCTCACACTGATGGTACTGTTTTTGTTGATACATCTAAATATATTACAGTAATATTTTCTTCATCCACATAATGGCTTTGTTGTTACCTTATACTCACAGCGAGTGGGTAATAGGTTCAAATCCAGGCCTGAATGGTCAAAATCGCTGTTTCTCTTTGCAAGTACCTTGGTATCAATTCTCTTTAACAGTTAACTGTTGGGGATTCATTTAAATGAGTTTATGCAGAAATAAACACAATTGGGTCTGATCACATGATTATGTTCTGACCAATGGAAATCTTCCATTCATTTATCAACTGATGCAACTGCAATTATTTCTCTGTAACAGTTAATTGTTGGGAATTCATTTTAATGAGTAAACACCTCATTAATTTTATTGGATTTTAATTACATTTGTTACAAATTATTGGAGCGACATGACATATGACGACTTAGATGTAAGCTTTCAATATTGTCGTTTAATTTAGATTTGGCATGTGGATTATGATTGTCTGAAACATTCAGATTTTGTTAGGCACAACCAATTTAGTTTCTGTACATGTAGAAATTCAAGATCTAACAAAATTTATAACATGTACACATCATACAGTAACCAAAATGATGCCACTTTAATAATAGAAATGTAATCCCACTTTTCTCCACAATAACTTTTATTTTTTTTTTGCAAGTTCAAAATTTTATTATTTCCGTAATAGGGTGACCATTGGGTCGGGGAACCATCCCAAGGTCACCTTACAATCAAAATTTATAAACTAGGGATAGTAAATATAATAAATATAATTTATATTAAAAGAAAGAAAAAAAATAAAAGACAACACAAACATGCACACACTCATGCACACATGCATATAGCACAATGTAGGTGACATAAGCTTTAGAAAATAATGTTTTGTTCCTGTATACCATCTGATCAGTTACAAGATTCCTATTGCTCTATTGAGGTCCATTTCTTAAGAAATTGGTCCTCTTTTTTTGTTTATCTTAGCAGCATATTTTTTAACGTTCTTATACATTACAACTCTTTGCTTAAAAGCATAGATGGAAGGATTTTGCATATTGAATCTGCAAGTATAAATGTAATATTTTCCCAAAATAAGCAAGAAATTACACAAACTGTCCAGTTGTTTACTTCCTAATTTCTTTTTTTTGACAAATATACAATATTTGGGCAAGATGGTGCAAAATGATCAATAAAACTGTACCAGAATTGTGAAGTAATATTGCAATCATAGAAGAGATGTTCAATACTTTCATTCTCTCTCTTGCAAAACATACATTTGTTGTCCAATATGTTTATTCTTTTCAAAAAATCATTAGTAGCGATTATTCTGTGGATTAATCTAAAGTTAAAAGAGATCAATTTGGTATCCTTGGTACAAAATTTCGCCCTGCTATATATAAATCTCAGACCATTCCTCACTGCATCCAAGATTCTTGAATATTTACAATCACTATCTATTTTGGTTAGATAATCTATTTTGAGTTTCTCGAGTCCCATCGTCATCAAGCTGAACAATTCTACTTTTGTACAATTCCAAATTAAAACTGTTTTTGGGCTTCTAAAATATCTATTTGATCAGATAATTTTGTCCCATCGTCTAAAATAATTTCCTTGATTGTCTTATTGATGTAATTTCTTTTTTCAAGATTTAAAAAGTACCTTGTGCTTTTTTCTCCAAATTCATACCATCTGACTTTAGATCTTAAGATAACGCCCTCTATGTACTTTTTTCTAGATTCTTCTAATACTGCTTTCTTTTTCTCTAACTTTTCTAAAGTTTCCCCATCTGTGTTATTCAACAGTTCCCCATAAATTTCTGTTATTTCTTGTTCAATTTTTTTAATTTTTTTGTTTTTTTTGTTTTCTTAATAGAGAAGCATATAGTTTCAGATCTTATTTTCATTTTCAATATTTCAAAGAACATTTGGTCATTACAGGAAAGAGAAACATGGAGGGAGTCATCTTTATTTCCCGCTATATAATATTCATTTACAGTGTCAGATATACACTTTTTGACTAAATCAGTATACTCAATGATCATCAACAATTGGGCATTAAATTTCCAATATCCTTTTCCCCATGAACATGTTGAGAAAGCCACACTCAGAGCAATAGCTGAATGATCAGACTTATATCCAGGTAAGATACACGCATCAACCGTTATCATATGAATGTCTTCAGATACGAGAAAGTAATCTAATCTACTTTGTTTCAAGGGAGATTTTTGCCTCCAGGTATACATCCTTAAGTCTATATTCGAATTTTGCCAGGGATCAATTAGTTCCAATTTGTTTTTTAGGTCTTGGATCACTGCTCTAGACTGTTGGTGTTTGTCATATAAAATATTATAAGTATCCAAGTCTAAATCCTGAACAGTATTCCAGTCTCCGCACATTATAATTGATGAATTTTCAAGAAATAAAATCTCCTTTAACTTTCTAAAGAAGCTTGGATTATCTTCATTAAAACCATACAAATTCACGAGGGTTATTCTGTTGCCATTAATTGTAATATCTAAAATAATAAACCTTCCTTGACTGTCACATCTTTCTCTATGAATTACAAATTCGAATGTATTTCTAAAAAATATTGCAACTCCAGCACTATTACTAGAGCCGTGGCTAAATATACATTTGTATCCCCATTCAGCTGCCCAATATATTTCATCGTTCTTTGTACTATGAGTTTCTTGCAAGCATACTATAGATACATTCTTTTGTTTTATCCAGTGAAAAATATCCCTGCGTTTAAAAACTGAACCTTGCAGGCCTCTAACATTGATAGATAAAATTTTTACGTTACTATCCATGAGAGTGGCAGAAATTTTACATTACATGTTCTTGTACAGGAATGTATGAAGTAATTATCACCTTGAATTTATCATATGTATGGTTTTCACATCCACACTCACACACATACTCACACAAAATACTAATATCTATAATAAAAGCATCCATGGTGTTGCAATACATGCTGTAGATTTGGCTGCAGTTAAAATTGATACTGGGAACAACAGACAACAAGTGAAACAGTTCCATTTATGATAACTCTTAATCGCCTTTGACAAATTTCCAATAGGCACAGATTAATAGTAGTATAAATTACAAAATGAATGAAAGGAAAGGGGTGAAAGGAGGGAAAGAAAGTATGAAAGAAGAGCATACATGAATATAGTGAATGACTGAATAACTGAGCAAGAATGAGAGAGCTGAAGTGTTGAACGAGGATGAGTAGTGTTGAATATGATGAATAAACAACTGAGTAATTAGATTTGAATATGGGTTAAAGATGTTTTATGAATTAGTGGATAAATTGTTTAAGGAGCAATTGATATAGTTGACAAGTGAATAATAAATCTATTAACTAATGACAAAACTGATGAAGGAAGGAAAAAACTTGTAAAAAATAAAAAAAAATTAGAGCAGAAATGGGAGTATCCAAAAAAAAAAGGTTCACATACCTATATGGCTATTTTCAGAGTTGTATATGGCACCTATACTCTAATTTTCTCATCAATATCATCATTAATGTCAAATTTTATCCTTTTCCCTGATTTGTTTTTACCATACACAAAACCATTAAAAGTACCATGCACTATCAATCTCCTGATGCCTGGATAATTTATTGATAAGTTCAGTATTTATCTTCGTCACATCCTCTACCAGTCTAATTCCTTTGCTCTGTTTAAAGTCTTTCTGCTTCTTGATAATTGGAAGTTTACAATCCAGACTCCAGAATTTGACAATCACTGGCCTTGGCTGTCCCTGTCTGCCTGGAATCCTATGTACAGCCACTATGTCCCTGTTATCCAAATTTTTGTGACTTCTTTCACCACTTTTGGAAATTTTCTCTCTCAGAATTTCATTCTCCTCCTCCTCCAGCCCTATAACTTTAACATTCAGCTTCCTTGAAAATTGTTCCATTTGGTTTGACGCTGCACTTGCTTGTTTTGATCTCCTACCATACTCTTTCATGTCACTTTTCATTTTATCATTGTCCATTTTTGCCTCTTGTAGTTTTTCTCACAATTGGTGGTTTTCGAATTCCAGTGATTCCACCCTATCCATCAGCTCTCCTGTCCTCTCCTTTACTACCCTTTCACTTTTTACAGCTATCTCCTTTCTCAGATCTTCCTTCACATTCTCTAACAATTTCCTCACAATGGTAGAGACAATTTCTATAAGATCATCTTTTTTCACCAAATCAGTAAATGCAGACATAAAATTGCTTTAGAAATGCTCCCTTTGAGGGTTTGCTTTATTTCATCTGAATTGTACTCAAACTTGATTCACTCAAAACTTGTGTCAGATGTTTCCATTAGGGACCCACTCTGTAAACTGGTTTTCATTTGTTGCTTGTCTTGGTCTTTCTTTCCACTCATGCTTGTAGCTAATCTTGTTTGGACTAATTTTTTCTCACTACTCATTTGTGACACTGATTATTACTCACCATGTACTAAATAATTCTTAAAATGAAAGCAAAAATAGGTAATAACATTGAAATAAGTAAATGAGTCAAGCAGATCAGGTAGGGAAAGGCTCAAAACTGCTCAAAACTGCACCCAGTAAGCTCCCTTTTCTAGTCTATCATGTATGAATTTGAGTGGAAAAACACTTTATTTTTCAAAATTGAGTGTGAGCCACTTAAAATATTATATTCCCTGCATTCCTTGAATATTCACATATCATCCCAACAAATATGAACCATTTCACTGTAAAAAAAAAAACACTTATAACTGCCAACTGCAACCCTCTTCTCCACAATAACTTTGGCTAATTCCTTCTTGCATCACATTGGTGTAAGATTTTGTCTTGACAAAATCTTTTGTCTTGTCTTGGATCAATTCAGTTTTAGGTATAATGTGGCATGATTAGGTTAAGTCATGGTTCGACTCAAAACAAATTAAATTCCATCTGTGCACTTTATTTTCTTTTTTAAATGAAATTTCAGCTAATAATTGCTATATGGGAAGCTGGATTTTGTATTTAGTTGCATTTCAGTAAATAATTTGATAGGCTGCTGACATTGATGTCAAGGTCAAATATCTTGACTTGAAGACTTTTGAGCATAAAATGAAAAACTTGCATAAATGGTTTGATTGAACTTAGTTTATGGATGTGTCTGAAGAATTCCTTGATTCTGTATCAGTATCTTTTAAAAAAAATAATAATCATGGATTAAACTACAAACTTAACATGTGGATATATCTTACACATAGTAAATAAAGACAATTTCAATAATCTTCTATCCAGAGCATTGTTCAGAGTTATGTCCCTTGTTTTTATTAAATGTATTTATCACATGGTAGGCATGGTTTTAATCTTTTCTTGCTTCAACTGGAGTTATATCAAGTTTTATCACATTGTAGGTTCATATAGTATGTGCAGCTTCATATTTTTTATATTACCACACATTAAACTATCACTTTATGTGATTCTGATTGGTCCAAATAAGCCCATAAATTAATGTGGAATATTTTCTTTACTGATTGGCTTGGATCATGGAAAAATGTTTTAATCCTGCCTTCTGGAATGTTTTGATTTGCATGAACATTTGTTTGGTGGCCATTTTTTAACTCAACTCGCATGATGAAATATTATATGGATATGTTACCCCACAGGGTTTTGTTATGTCATGTTTAATAATATCATAAGAATAATATCATAAAACCACAAGACAAGAACAAGAAGAAGTAAAACTAAGGGTATTTCTTGTTTGATAGTGGGTGGTGGGGTGAGGGAGGGGACCATATATATCTGTTACATAGGTGGCACTCACCAGTTATTATGTACTTTTGAGAGAGTGATATATAGAATACGAAGTTGTTTGCATTTAAAACGTGCACAGTGGAGAGAATGTTGGCATACCTATATGCTACTTTCATGTAATGTGGCTGAAATTTCTTTGGATATTGTACTTTTGGAAATTTTCAATGATTGATCTTAGGACACTGCTAACTAAAATGACTGCTCCTTGTGTTCCAAAAATCAACCTGAATTTATCTAAAGTACACTATTCCTTGCAGCTATTGAAATATGGAAAATGAATTTTGCCAAACTAGATAATACCAGCTTCTAAAAGTGGCAGCTATTATTAGGACTTTATTTATTTAAAGAGGGAACTCAATTAGCTAAGAACTAATCTACCTTGAGGCCCTCATTGAAAGGAATTTATTTATTTTTGCTGCATCTCTGAAGCCATTGTATATACTGGGTTTGGAAAGAGGAAATAGAGTGGGCATTTCTAATCTCAACTGGAATATTATTCCAGAGCAAAGTTCCAGAGTATTGGAAACTTTTTTTAAAAAATAATTCCTTATTTGGTTTGGGAATTTTGTAATGTTTGGTAGACATTGATCGCAGGTGGGGAGTATTTCTAGGTAGCCTATACTTGAATAGTGATTGTAAATATTCAGGAGCACTATTATTGGCTATCCTGTACATTAATTTGGCTTTTCTTAAACAGATTCGGTCTTTAATAGGTAGTATTTTTAACTTACCAGCTAAATTTTCCTTGCTTTCTTTCTGGATTGATATTAACTCAAAAGCTCTTTTTTGAAGATGTGCCAGCTTTGCTAAGTTTTATCATTTGAATTACCCCATACTGTATTACAGTAGTCTAAATAGGGTTGTATGTAACTGTTATAAAATAGTTTTCTGTGCTTTTCCGGGAGAAAGTGTATTATCCTACTGAGAAGCCATAAACTTGAATTGACTTTTTTACTGATATGTTTGATATGTTCAGTCCATGATAGGTTATTATCTACCAAAACACCAAGTAGACTATCGTGACAGACCATTTGCAACCTTTTATCCTTTCATGTCAGACATAGTTCATCACTATCAAGTTTTGTTCTTTTTTTCCGTGTTGAGATAAGTAATATTTTAGTTTTACCAGTATTAACCACCATGCCATTGCATGTGCACCAGTATTCTAGTTTGTTTAGGGCATTCTGTAAAGAAATTTCGAGTTCTTGTTTTGTGTTTTGGATGTCTGACAATGTTGTGTCATCTGCATAGAGATCTGTAGATGATACTGAGTCCTTTAATACAAGTGGTAGGTCATTAATAAATAAAATAAACAGTAATGGACCCAGAATTGAGCCTTGTGGTACTCCACATCCAATTGTTTCAGGTTCAGACAGAACATTATTAATATAAACATATTAAAATATGGAAAATGAATTTTACCAAAGTAGACAATACCAGCTTCTAAAAGTGCAATGAATGAATTACCAAATACATAAAATGTAAAAAAAGTTATCAGCTCTTTTTTAACAATTTACCTCTATAGTTTGAGAAGTGAAATTGAGCAAGTAGAGCTAGCACTTTTTAGAAATGTGCACATCTGGAGTAAGGCCAAGCTGTATACTCTCTAACCCATATTACACCCATCAATCATACACCAAACTAAAGGGAATTAAAGGTTCTTTGAACAATACCTAAGATACACAAGTCTTTTTTAAAAAGCCAGTATAACTAGTGAAGAAACCCAGGGAAATTCATTTTCTTTAAAATTCTAACCCTATGCTAAATTCGAAACTGTAGAGCGCCACCATAGATATAGAATCCACTGTATATATAAGCGTAATCAAAATGTTAACTTAAAGAAAAAAACTTACCTCTGTTCACAGAAGAATCTGGATATAAATGGGTCTTCTGACAGAACTTTATCCAATCACATCATTACGCAGTATATATATAGGATGCAAATCCAACTCAAATATAAATTTGTTTATGTCTTCTGTACAGTCTATTGTTTCAAAATACTGCAAATATCAGGCAACAAAAGTGTATCTGTAAATGTGGGAATTTTTGCATCCAGTAAACCTATTTCACATGAAAATAACAACAATGTAACATTTAGTTCTGAAATGACATTTTAAGGCTAAATATGTACTCTAGGCTGACTGTACTATGTACTGTATCAAACAATGTGGCAACTTCACGTCTCATTGATCACTGTTTTGAAAAATAGTTTTGTCGTTATAAATTATGTTTATTCAGATGGAAGCTTTTTATTTGATTTATAGTTTGTAAAAAAGTACAATCTACTTTTACCATTTTAACTTTTGTTTGGGACTATATTTTATGCACAAGAAATGAAATGTACACCGTCAATCAGAATCAACAAAATTATTTGTTCTACTATCTAAATAATTTCAAATGAAATAAAAACTATGTGATAAAAATAATCTCAAATGGGTAATGATTTAATACTAAATTTATGGAACTTGTTGAATAATGTCCACCTTTTGCTCACCAAGGCTCGCAAAAGCTGGACATTATTCCACTTGTTTCATAAATTCAATATTAAATCACTACCCATTTGAGATCCTGTATATATGTCTAGTGTCAATGTGTAACTAGTATTAAAATTGTTGTCATAAATCTCAGCAGACAGGCTTTTATGCATTTTGTGTATCCATGGATCTAGAGTCAATAAAATTTTACCTTAGAGACATGTTTTGATTTTCAGTTAAGATTTTCATTGAGATGTGCATGTTATCGAGATTCATTAAATGAAAATATATTTTCTGTGTTCAGATTGTTGGACTGCATATGGTTGGCCAGGGATGTGATGAGATGCTGCAGGGTTTTTCGGTTGCTATCAAGATGGGTGCAACAAAAGCCGACTTTGACAACACTGTGGCCATCCACCCCACCTCAGCTGAAGAATTGGTTACAATGAGATAAAACAATAAGACAAATATCTAATAATAATATCAGTGTGATCTGATTTTATGAATTATTTGTGGGATAGATTTCTATTTTTGTATATATTTATGATGATATTTTACTGCTCTCATTAAATTATTAATAGCAAGACTATAAATAGACTGACTTATTGCACTGTGTATTTTGGATAATGACTGTATTACATCACCTGCAAGCACTATTTTAGTTATTTATTACTAGCCATTTAACTTAAGTTTCCTTTCTTACCTCCCATTTGAAGAGTGGCACCTTTGCCTAATATGGGCATCAACTAGGATAAAGATAGCTTATTTTCAAAAGCTATTGATTGTTTTGACAAAAAACAATCTTTCTAGTATTTAAAAAAAGCATTTGTTAATAAAATGAAAAATATAAAATCTGAACTTAAATGTTTATTCCATAGTGACAAATTACATGAGAAGGTTGAAATCTAAATATTTGGACACACATATGTGCAATAATTTACATTATTTATTTCAAGTAACAATATAAAGAAATAACACTGTTGAAACATATTTAATTATGTATTAAACAAGCAGAAACTGAACTGAAATTATGAAACATAAAACACTGTTTAAAATGTATAAAACTAATTATAATATACGGAAGTTAAATTATCAACTTTGAAAACAATGTGTAACAGGCCTGAATGCTACAGAAATGGTCTTGGCTAGGATATTTAAATGTTAAGTATTCTACCATTAAACATTTTTAAAAAATCTTTAACACTGTGTGTGTGTGTGTCAGTATGTATGTAAATGTCTATATCATTCTACGGTACCTCAGCATAATAATATCTAAATGGTTCCAACTAAAGCAAAGTTTGAAATTTCTTTTTAAAAAATGAATTGCACAAAAAATTTGGAAAAAACAAACCTTTCAAATAAATGAAATGCAGAGTACAACAAGACAAAGTCTACGACATAAAGATGTTAAAAATCCTGTAAAATGTACATGAAATAAAAGATCAAGGAAATATATATATAACATCCTTAAAATCTGTTTCTTAAACATAATGATACATTTGATTCAAACATTTTACAGGTACATGGCAGTGTTATGGTTCAGGCATGATAAACATGTAAGTTCCAGTGAACAAGGAAAAGTAGGTTGGTTCATGAGGATACACAAGAGGCAATGGGCAAAAATATACAAGTATCAGCACATCAAATAGCACACACAAGTTATTTTGTTGCACATTTCTCTTAAATGCAGGTGTCTAGTATGATGACTTTGAAGTCTTTAGGTAAAGTGGAATTGATGTATCAGAACATTATTATCGTAAAGTGAGGTTTTTTTCTTCACATTTCATCTGCAAAGAAAATAAGGTAATTTTATCTCCTTTTTTTGAGTATAGGCATATAAAAATATAAGAATAGTAACAGCGAAAAAATTAGCAAATTTCTACTATATCTGAACATTAAACCAGTGATGTACAAGAAAGTTCATTTTTATAGCAGATTTTCCTCTTCAAGCCAGTGATGAACAATGAAGTGCACCTATATGAGAGATGTTGGACTTTAAGCCAGTGAAGGATATAAAAGTTCACTTTTGTGACTGATGTATTTTAAACCTGTGATGAACAAGGAAGTTCAGTTTTGTGACAGATATTGAACTTTTAAGCTAGTGATATACAAGTTTACTTTTGTGACAGATGTTTAACTTTGCACCTCAGTTACTCAAAACTTTATTATCTGAACTGTCACTACATTCAAATTAGAACCTTGTTCTAATAATGATTTCTTTCACCTAATAAGAGTATTCCCCCCATGATAAGCCCATGGTGGAAGTCAAGTTTAAGTGTCAATTTTCCACCTCTCCTTTAAATGAAGTGGTGAGGATTGGCTTATTATTAAACATGCAATTTTCATGGCGGTAAATGTATGTACCAATATTCAAACTACTTTCGTAGCCCAAAACAAATTTTGATACACAAATTTGGCTTTGTGTCACTGAAGCCATCTTTCCTCATTACATGACTTGATTCTGATTTTATAGGCTTTCTTCTATGACATATCTGAATTCCTTGTATAACAAGTTAGAATTGTTGCATAATAAAAGCTGGAATGTACCTGTATATGTTACTTTGACAAATCAAAATTGCCATTAAAGTGCTGTCATATTACAGAAGTCGATGACTTCAAAAGTCCAGTCATCCAGAAAGTGATGATGCCCCATTTTTCTAATCTTTCAAAATGATGACTCACTAGTAAGCATGCTTGACTTGCAACTAAAAGGGTGTAGGTTCAAATCCTACCATCAAAATCAGCCTGGGTAACCTATCATATTGTGTCATTGGGCAAAGGAATTTACTGCAATTACTTTACATGATTTAACCATCATGTATTTTAACTGTAAAACACCAAATCAAACTAATGAATCTGAAAATTTTATGAGTAAGAAATACAAGTTCTGGCTAAACACATCCAAAATTAAATCAAGACAAATCATCTTAGCAGTCAAGATGAAATCAAGCTTAAAGTTCTATTATAATAATATACTTAATTAAATATACATAGTTTAGTACTTTAAGTTTGAGTGCAAATTTACTAGCATGATGTGAATACTTTTAGCATATTTATATCATTGAAAATTAGCATGTTCATTTTTTTAAAAAACCTTTAGAAGATCCTAAAGTTTTGTAACTGTAACCATCTTCTAAAGTTGTGTACTATATAGTGATTATGAATTCACTGGATGAGTCTTCTGTCTTCACACTTCCAGATACTGAATCTTGTTGCTTACAATGACCATTTTTAGCATAACTCGAATTTCATTTTTTTTATTTCTAATATTTATTGTTATACTTTAACGAGCACTCCGGTGGCCTATGTGGTTAGAGCATCCACCTTGTATGCAGGATGTTGCAGGTTTGAACCCCGGTCAAGTCATACTAAGAATATAAAATTGGCATGAGCAGCTGTCTCACTTGGCACTCAGCACTTGATTGATTCAGCATGAAGAGGTTAGTGCTAGGACTAATTGGATTGGTGTCAAGATAATGTGACTAGGTGGGACATGATGCTACATGTCTGCAGCATGATGCTGTAGTGTTGGACATCACTATTAACTGCCACACTGCAGACATCCTAGAGATATGATTAAAATTGTTAAAGCTAAATTATAAATCCGCAAAACCGTCACTTATTATCAGAAAAAAGAAGTTAATAGTTTTATTAAGGAATGGGATTTCCCATGCTATAACTGTAAGCAGACAAATCTTGTAAGATATTCGTGTACTTACTTGCCATTTTTTCCCCAATAAGTTTCATATTCATTTCTTTTATGATGATGGCAACTATATTTAAACTTGATGATTATTTTCCCCCCCACCTACCATCACAGTCATTAGTGAACAATTCTTGCTCAGAATCTATGATTATAAACTTTGGATGCAGATAATTGATCAATGATCATTTTATATATTTTTTATGATACCCAGATTGATACCCCCTCACATACACATTCCTGCTTCTCTGCATTCTTAAAAAAATTTTTTGGCAGAAATATTGGACCTCTTGAAAGATTTACACTTTTTTGCAAATTCCTCAGCAAAAATAGCTTAAGATTTGAAAAAGTATTCTAGCTGATGTGGCTGTTTTCATTTCTTCTCTTATCCTTTCACATCCTGAAAAATGTATGGACTTTATGCCAACAGAAAAAAAAGCATTCATCTGATGCAAATCTTAACAGCATCAGGAATGGTGACATTCATATGTACACATTTTAAACAATTCATCTTCCTCACAAGTGGCAGCAATAAATGATGTTCAAGTGTGACAGCCAGTAAAATTACAATTGAAATTCATTTGTTCATTGTGACATATCTTACGTGCATTGTAGATATTCCAGAAGATGAAGATTGGTGCATGTTACCAAAAGTGAAATACAAAAGTGTCATAACAATCATTACCAGTGTACAGAAACCTCGAGGATGAAGAGGATGAATACTGACGTGATGCATTAAACTGAAAGTACACTAAGGGAGATAACTCAGTGGTTAGGGTATTGGACTCGTTACTGGAGTATGTCCTTGTGCTAGGCACTTAATCCATATGCATGAATCCTAAATAACCTACTTGCGTTGTTGTGCCATACAACAAAAAAAAAATATGTCTGTAATAAATTTTAACAGCATATCAGCACAATCTGAAATATAAATATATTGCATGCAGCATACAAATTATGTATGGTATTGGACCAAACAGTAAGTACATGAAATATCAGGACTGTATGTTGCCATTTGTATCAATAAATGATTGATATATATATATATATATATATATATATATATATATATATATATATATATATATATATATATATATATTCATTCACTGGCAGCCCACAAAACCAGCCACATTTAAAAATACCAAATTAGTTAAACCTCTCAAAACCAGAGCCCACTAAACTAAAAAATTGCTTTGAAATTGAAATAGTTTTCTGATATGAAATTTTGCATCATAAGATAACATTATGTCAGTAAACCCCAAATCTCTCAACACCAATATTTTAATTAACTCCCTACAGCTTTTGATTATTGGAAGGTTTCACTATATATTTAGAGTTCTTTACTGAAGCCAAGTCAGATATCTATTTACAAAAAGAATTTTATGTAAAGGTTTGAGACTGGGGATTTTCTAAACTTCATGTAGCTGAGACTGAGGATTTCCTTAAGTCTCATGTAGCTGGTGGTTTCCTTAACCTCATGTAGCTAAGGATTTCCTAATTCCTGAGCCTCATGTAGCTGAGACTGAGGATTTCTTAAGCTTTCTGCAGCTGAAACTGAGGATTTCCTAAGCCTCATGTAATTGAGACTGAGGATTTCCTGAGCCTTATGTAACTGAGACTGAGGATTTCCTACACCTTTTGTAACTGTGGCTGTGGACTTCCTAAGCCTTTTGTAACTGAGACTGACAATTTCCTAAGCCTTTTGTAACTAAGACTGACAATTTCCTTTGCCTTTTGTAACTGAGACTGACAATTTCCTAAGCCTTTTGTAACTGAGACTGACAATTTCCTGAGCCTTTTGTAACTGAGACTTATGATTTCCTAAGCCTTTTGTAGCTCTTTGAGCTACAGCTCATCTCCGTTTCTCTACGAGTTGACTTAGAATACAAACATTTCCCTGACCAGGACACCAGTGCATCAACAGTTTAATCCACCAGACGGTGTTTGTTCTCAATTGAGTTGATACAGCGAGATAAAATGCCTTGCCAAATGCACGAATGCAAAAGTGATTAAAATGAGGACTTGCATATCCTCAGTCAACTACTTACACTAAATGATACATCTTTCATCAGAGCTTACATTATAAAACAAAACTCTAAATAGAAAATAAGCTCAATTTAAGCATCCTGCTTACAGGTTAAGGATGATATAGGATCAGAGCAAAGACAACATCTTTATTGACTTTGTTGTAGGAAATTCAGAGTGTAATGAGGACTGTACCTGACTTGTGTAGTATTTTTTTTTTTACTAAATATTGAAATTCTTTTCACAAATAGTCATTAATTTCAGGCATTGGATAAGTGGCTTTGTTTTTTACCATGAACGCATAGGATATATGCACTTGAACCATTTCAAAAATGACTTATAACCATGACAAATGTACCAAGAATGACACCTCATAAGTATTTTCAGTTTCCCCATAGCTCAGCTGTCAAAATTCAGAGAGACAATGAGTTCAGTGTTGAGTTCAGTGTTGTACCTAGACTTAATCTGTTTGGAAATAATTTTGGTGCCTTTGTGGCTAATAGTGACTTAGACATGGAGATCTGAAAAATTTTCAGGGACACAAGTAGTGTCAGATATGCAACTGTTCCAGATTTCCCAATGTGCAATACTGCTGAGTGCCATTTCAGAATAGACTACCATTTATACTTTTAAATTTTGATAAAGGTCCATTATGTCTGTGCCTATCAGTCCCAATACAAAGTCATTAGAAAATGCTATACTAATGAATATGAATTGGTAGAGTAGCCTTCAGTATAGTCACCCCTACAGATGAGATTCTTGTTGATCATCACTAAAGGCATCACTATCTGGGTCAACCCCAGGATATCTATCGTGTCCACTTGGCTCATAGTCACGAGATATTCTTCCAGGCATTGATGGAGGATGTGTGGGTATCTGACTGCGACTTTCTGAACTCAGTGATGCCCTGTGTTCTGACAGCTGCTGAGTGTACTGACGGAGGTAAGGCATTGGGTCAGAGTCTGCAAAAAATGAAGCTGCTCCTCGTGGACTGGTGGAAAGGCTTTCAGGATAGCGTGGACTTCTTGGTGCTTCATAGGATGCACGACGACTCATAGGCACTGGGCTTATCTCAAGAACATCGGACTCCAGGCCAAAATATGGTGGACTTTGAATCCTTTCTTCATATCGAGGACTTGATGTTGACAACAATGGTTCCTCATCTTCGAGTCTGGAAGGACTTCCTCTTCTGAATAGCATTTCTCTTGGGTCAATTGGACTAACACTCCTACGTCTGCGGAACTTGTCATGACGTGAGGGACCTCGTAAAGGCCCCGCTTGGGATGGGGGTGGCAAACCAACTTCACTGGGTCGTCTTGACATGGAATCACTAGGACGTCTGCCTGCCTGGAAGCTGCTAGGCACTGACTGTAGAGGAGAGCGAGGCGGTGGCTGTAATGGGTAGAAAGGCATGTCAGTGGAAGGAGGGAGAATGAGTCCACTCTGTGATGCATGGGTGTGCTGATCTGGACCGTCATACTGTGGAGTACCAGAAGGTAGCAGACTATCCTGATCAGTTGGGAACGGAAGCCTGGCTTTCCTTCTAAAGGATCCCAAGCGATATTTCTGTTCCCAAACCTTCTGGCGCATCCTCTCCTCACGTCTCTTTCTCTCAAGTTCCTATTGATAAGAAAGAAAAAGATTAGATTATGTGCTTGCATCAGTACTTGTATAGTATTTTTATGAAGATACCAATATCAACCTTGATGATAAACTCTCCAGTATGAATATTATATAGGTGGTGTTATATACCAATATGTCAATAGATTCAAGATGTTGTTGAATAATTTAATAATTGTGTGTATCATTACTGCAATGCATATGGCCCTTATGTAAACATACAATAATTACACTACAACATGATTGTTGGCATACATAAATACAATACCATTATTAATGGACTTAGCATTTTAATCAACACTATGTGAAGCAAAAAATATCAATTACAAAAAAAGGAAACAAGAAATGCTACACATTCAACTGTGCAAATAGAGAAAGTGACAAGTTAAATATCTGCTCTCAGACTACCTGGAAAAGGTGAGAGAAAGCATTGTCAGTGTGACATAATATAGGCAATGTCTGTAAAAGTATGAAGTACCACATTTATCCATATATTAACCAAATTCCAGTATGTACCCATGAAATAACCAAACTCTAAACAAGGTACAATCCTGTATTAACCAAACTCCAAACAGTGTACACCCATGTATTAACCAAATTCCAGTGTACACACATATATTAACCAAACTCCAGTGCACACCCATGTAGTAACCAAACTCTAAACAGTGTACAAGTATATATTAACCAAACTCCAAAAAGGATACACACATTTATTAACCAAACACCAAATGATGTACACATATGTATTAACCAAGCTCCAAACAATTTACACCCATGTATTAACCAAACTCCAAACAGTGTACACTCATGTATTAACCAAACTCCAAACAGTGTACACTCGTGTATTTACCAAACTCCAAACAATTTACACCCATGTATTAACCAAACTCCAAACAATTTACACCCATGTATTAACCAAACTCCAAACAGTGTACACTCATGTATTAACCAAACTCCAAACAGTGTACACTCATGTATTAACCAAACTCCAAACAGTGTACACTCATGCATTAAATTAAGCTACATAATAATGTACACATGTGATGGAAGATTCTAGGTCTGTACCCACTAATTCATGTTATTACATAAAATGATCTAGTTCTCTGCCCATCAAATCAGATCTGCTACTGCATACTGTGATGGCATCTCACGACATATTCCCATCAATTTAGATCCATCTTTGCATGATGTGATTGCAGATCAAGCCATATTCCCATCAATTTAGATCCATCTTTGCATGATGTGATTGCAGATCAAGCCATATTTCCATCAATTTAGATCCATCTTTGCATGATGTGATTGCAGATCAAGGCATATTCACATCCATTTAGATCCATCTTTGCATGATGTGATTGCAGATCAAGCCATATTCCCATCAATTTAGATCCATCTTTGCATGATGTGATTGCAGATCAAGCCATATTCCCATCAATTTAGATCCATCTTTGCATGATGTGATTGTAGATCAAGCCATATTCCCATCAATTTAGATCCATCTTTGCATGATGTGATTGCAGATCAAGGCATATTCCCATCAATTTAGTTCTGTCTGCATAATGTGATGGCAGATCAGGGTATATTATCATCAATTTTGATCTGTCTGCATAATGTGATCACAGATCAGGGTATATTTTCTATCAATTAAGATCTGTCTATAATGTGATGGCAGATCAGGGTATAATACCATCAATGCAGATCTGTCTATAATGTGATGGCTGTTCAGGGTGTATTCCCATCAACTCAGAACAGTCATTGCATAATGTGATGGCAGATCAGGGTATATTACCATCAACTCAGATCTGTCTATAATGTGATGGCAGTTCAGGGTGTATTTCTATTGACTTGGATCAGTCTTTGCACAATGTGATGGCAGATCAAGTTTTGTTCCCATCAACTCAGATCAGTTATTGCATAATGTGATGGCAAATCAGGGTATATTCTCATCAACTCAGATTTGTCTTTGCATAATGTGATGGCAGATCAAGGTATATTCTCATCTGTCTATAATGTGATGGCAGATCAAGGTATATTCTCATCTGTCTATAATGTGATGGCAGATCAAGTTATATTCTCATCTGTCTATAATGTGATGGCAGATCAAGGTATATTCTCATCTGTCTATAATGTGATGGCAGATCAAGTTATGTTCCCATCAACTCAGATTTGTCTTTGCATAATGTGATGGCAGATCAAGGTATATTCCCATCAACTTAGATCAATCACTGTATAATGTGATGGGTTTTTTCTTTACATAATGTGATGGCAGATATGGGTTTATGCTGTTTGCAACTGGGTGCACATTATTCACTTATATACATGGCAACATATTTACCTCTCTTTTCTGTTTCTCCACTATGGATGTCACTTGGAACAGCAAGTCGTCTATCTTGGTTTCTGTGGAATCCTTCCCCATGGCTGCCAAAGACAATGCTCTATCCAAGGGAAAGAAGTCGAAATTCTCTTTTTTCAACTGAAAATTACATTAAAAATGGCATAAATGAAATTGATCAATCAAGATGCAATCAATATGAAAGAAACTAATTTCACAAAAAGTACCAGCACAGAGGATGCTACAATATGTAACTATGATAAGTAAAAATTGTCAAGAAACATGTTTTGTATTTGATACACGAACAAACACTTTATTATTACAAGTTATGACTTGGGGGCTCCATGCTGCTTTTCCTTTAAATTATTTTTTCACACAGTTTACTAAGTTGTAAGTTTGACCCAGTATGAGGTATGATGAAAATCACCTTTAATTATGGAGTCACAGTGGTTAGCTTTTAATCCACAAAACTATGAAAAGACCCTCTGGCACATCCCTCTTTCCCAAACATGATCAGTTCCACAACACAAAACTAAGTACTGATAAAAGTTTCATTACTTGAGCAAAAAAGTGCAAAATTACACAAGATAAATAATTTAATATTAATTTAAGTTTGCAGTAAATCCTCTCAAGAGCAAACCTGGACATATGAAATTATTTTCTTAAAACAGAATTTTATTAAAATTGGAATATTAATAAATTGTATTTTTAAATATGGATATAATTAGATGTTGATGCAAACCTGAAGAAAGAAGTTGAATAAATAAAAAAGCTTAGGTGGAACACTGAAAAAATGCAAGTAAGATATAATATTGAAAGAGAATGGAGAAGGAAATGATATGTACTTCAACAGATTCAG
Source organism: Potamilus streckersoni (assembly GCA_016746295.1). NCBI lineage: Eukaryota > Metazoa > Mollusca > Bivalvia > Unionida > Unionidae > Potamilus > Potamilus streckersoni. The sequence continues at coordinate 2,474,464 of JAEAOA010001777.1, read as the reverse complement.
AAATTTGATAAGTACAGGATTACAGATAATTTATACTCTCATGATGGATCACACTGACCTGATCTCTTGGTGATCATACTGACCTGACCTCAGTGATCATACTGACTTGACCTCTCAGTGATCATACTTACCTGACCTCTCAGTCATCATACTGACCTAACCTCTCAGTGATCATACTGACCTGAGGTCTCAGTGGTCATACTGACCTGATCTCTCAGTGATCATACTGACCTAAGGTCTCAGTGATCACCTGAGGTCTCAGTGATCATACTGACCTGATCTCTCAGTGATTATACTGACCTAAGGTCTCGGTGATCATACTGACCTGAGCTCTCAGTGATCATACTGACCTAACCTCTCAGTGATCATACTGACCTGAGCTCTCAGTGATCATACTGACCTGACCTCTCAGTGATCATACTGACCTAACCTCTCTCTGATCATACTGACCTGAGCTCTCAGTGATCATACTGACCTAACCTCTCAGTGATCATACTGACCTAACCTCTCAGTGATCATACTGACCTGATCTCTCAGTGATCATACTGACCTAACCTCTCAGTGATCATACTGACCTGAGCTTTCAGTGATCATACTGACCTAACCTCAGTGATCATACTGACCTGACCTCTCAGTGATCATATTGACCTAACCTCTCAGTGATCATACTGACCTGAGCTCTCAGTGATCATACTGACCTAACCTCTCAGTGATCATACTGACCTAACCTCTCAGTGATCATAATGACCTGATCTCTCAGTGATCATACTGACCTGAGCTTTCAGTGATCATACTGACCTAACCTCAGTGATCATACTGACCTGACCTCTCAGTGATCATACTGACCTAACCTCTCAGTGATCATACTGACCTGAGCTCTCAGTGATCATACTGACCTGATCTCTCAGTCATCATACTTTCCTGAGGTTTCAGCAATCATACTGACCTGACCTCTCATGATGGATTATACTGGCCTGATCTCATTAGTGATCCTACTGACCTGACCTCATTAGGCCTAGATACATACTGTGCAGTTACATCACTGGTCTGTCTGTACTGCATATATAGATTTTCTCTTTTGCTCTGGATTTTAAAAATGTTGTCTAGGACATATGAATGGATTTAATCTGCAGACACAGGCAACTTGACTTTTTCCTTACTTCTCAAATGGAACATAGGTTTTGGATCACCAAGTGGTCATTTCATTTTTCTTTCTCTCAATTTCATGTCAATTTTAGAGCCTAATTACATGCAGTAATTAAATGCATTCAATTTTATACTGAAAGTTCATTTACAGTACATTCAGACCTTGTTAGGTTTTCATTTAATACAAGATGCATTAGACATAAAGTGACAATTTTAAGCATATATATTTTTAAAACAAAGATTTGCCTCTTTCTAACATTTGGTTATATTTTATCAAGAAATATCTAGAATTATCTCAATATTCTGTTTCCTTCTCTTCATTCTATATTTGAATAGTTGCAAGAATTTAAAATGTTTTACTAAACAAATTCAATTTCTTGGTAAGTTTAATACACAAAATTTAGTTCTCTCAACTTCTTGCCCTTTAACAAAGTAAAATGTCACAGACCATATTTTTAAAACAGCAGCTGAAATGGATTTCAGCCAAGTTTAATATTCTCTGAATGTAGGACATTTCTAAACATGCCTTCAAAATCTGGACCTTCTCTCCCCCACTTCAACTGAAATACAATTTAACTGCTTGTTCCTACTTGCAGTACTCTTCCATTAGCCCCAACAACAAATGTGACCATTTTCACCTGCATTTCTTAACATTACAAATATTTGTTGCATTTCTTAATAATCTGAAAGGTAATAAGGTAATAAATCATTCCAGATATTTTATAAGTGGACTATTATGGAAAATTTCAAGTTGTAAAAGTAGTTCCAGACTGTGAATGCAATACAGAATGATCACAGACTAAACATCTGATTTACATGCCAGATCAGCCATTTAAGATCAAATGGGTATGTAACAAAAATTGGTGGTTATGTGGACTAAAAGGAATTGTCCTTTCTTCCTTTAAAATTTGGCTCTAATTTACGCACAAAGAAACAATAGGTATAGACTGAGCAATGTCAAGCAATGGAATGATGAGAAGATGGGATCACATAGAATGACTAATTAGTGAATCAATGAATGGTCAGGAACCAATCCCCATCAGTTTTATGTAGTAGAAGAAAACTAATTCCGTTTACATAGTTACCAGTTCTCTTTATAATAATTATCTCCTTCAAATATAAAAATTTCTCCATTATAGAACATAGTAATCTACTTTTCTTGCCATAGATCATGATGTTAAGTAGCATGTCATGTCTCTCTGTATACCAAATCCAAGTCAAAAGTAGTCCTAAATTAACTGAAAATATTAGCTCTAAAATTGGAACCTGTTTGAATTGATCAAACAAAAATATTTATGTTACCTTTTTATTAATATTACAAAATAAACATTATGAACATCAAATATGGTACATGTTTAAATGTAGACTCCATTATACAATCAAGTAAATCATGCATTCATCTGAAAATGGCATTAACCCAAATCAATCATATAAGGTACCAGCAGATCTGAGATCTAATTGCACCTCTTTTGGATGCATGTCGAATAACTTGAGGTTTATGAAGTGCATAATTGAGTAAAACATGCACTCTAACTGAAAGCATCATAGACACATATCTATTATAATATACCATCAGATTACAGGTCTGTTGAATCGGAATATAATATCTTTCTAATGCAAATCAAGTAACCGTCTTGAAAAGATGCTGAAGTAAGCGTACTGACTCTTCACAAATAGGTAAATAGGAACACATGGCTAGATGTTCAAAGAATAATGACACATAAAAATGAAAGATGTTAAAATAACACTTGACAACTTCTCAGCCATCAATGAAATATCTACAGTTTGAATTTTTACATTTTTTTCTGCAATTATATTTTTAATCTAAAAATATTTGTTTTTTAATAACCTGAAGCTTATTGTTTACATTGCTAATAGTGATGACACAGCATCACGTGCATGTGGTATCAATAGAATTATTATGAGCTTGAAGAAAGTTCAAATTGGCTGACGAAATTTTCCAGCATAGTTTGAGGTCATTCACTAGCATGGTCTTTAGTCATTTTCTAGAATGCAGCCGTGGAGGCAGAGGATGTTCTGATTGGGGTAGTCCCTGTATCCTGTTCATTCTACTAATGATTTAAAGCAGTCAGCACAGATCCTGATTGACTGATGGATAAAGGCTGGCAGATCAAGGTCAATTCTCTTTTTTTTCTAACCTAATTGGATAATGGATAAAGGGATGGCATACCTTGGTTTAAGGTCAATTATTTACTGGAAGAGTCAGACCTCTGCTTGACACTGAAAAAGTATACATATTCATGGCTTGGTCAAAATGATTTTAAACTACATCACAAAGTGTGTCCTGCTATAACAAGCTTTATACAGTTACCCTATGACTGAGGTAATTGTGAACAGCCAGGTACCCAAGTACCAGGGTACCCTTTGAAAGGTTTAATGATACAGTCAATTTTTTTTAAGTGTTGTTAAAACCAACAATCAAAATAAACATATTCAACCATGCAATATGTGCTTGCAGATCTAGGTCTATGTTCTTCATAGATGAATATTAATTATACAGCAATGGAGAGCAAAAATAAAAACCTCTGTACCATACTTAATTACCTTTCCTGTAAATTGTCCAAATTTATGATAATCCACAACTTACCAGTTTGAACACATACATCTCCATGGCTGTGTAGTCATTGACTTTTGTTCCATTCAAGTGAATGAAAAAAAACACATAGGACCACATGTTGTGTTCAAAACGCACATGGTGTTCAAAGCCCTGCAACATAAAAAAAGTAATGTAAACAAACAAGAAAATTACTTCATGCTATTCCATTTAAATCTATCATGAATGGGGGATATACTTTGTTTTCCTCAAAGGAATGGATCTTTGTCTATTCTGTTGTAATTTCTCCAGGTTTTAGGCCTGAAGAACTTATGGGATGGCCTGCTTTCTGTCATCCAATGTCCATTCACCATCTATCATCCATCTTTCAATGTCTGTCTGTCTGTTAGCACTCTTCAAAACTATCTTGCCATGAAACTTTACACACACATTCATCATAAAGTCTAGATGGTAATATGTTTAATATGCTGCCATCCTGTAAATGATGAAAACACTTCTGAAAAGAAATTCATGCAGACATGGGGTTTTCACCAAAAGACTTGTTAGGATGTCATATTGGTGCAAAGTGAAAATAGTTCCACTTGGACAGCCAATATCACCAAAACAATACCTGTCTTGAAAATATTGAGGTTTTCACTGAATATCATTACATGATGTCTAGTTGGTCATAAATAAAAATGGTGTTGATCTAGCATCCAGTATGGCTGCCATGGTAACCATCTTGAAAATCTTACTATCAGTACTCCTCATGAATGGAAAGTAACATTAGCCTGGGGTTTTCACCAGAAGCCTAAATGAAAAATGTGCCATCCAGACAGCCATTAATACAACCACAGCAGTAATCCTGAAAATCTTATCATTATTCCAATACAGGGTTTTCACTAAAAGACTTTTTATGATGTCTACTTGGTCTTAAATGAAAATGGTACCAGTCTGACATACAATAGTGTCTTTACAGCAGCCATCTTAAAAATCTAGTTATTGCTGCTCTTCCTGAATTAAAAGTCCTATCAGCATTAAGACTTCTTATGGCATTAGTCGGTCTTAAAAAACAATTGTTTGGACCTGATATCCATTATGGTCACCATGGCATCCATCTTGAAAATCTAGCTATAGGTACTCTTAAATGGAAAATAATACTAACAGCATTTTCTCCAGAAGACTGATTAGGATTTGTAGTTGGTTTTGAATGCTATCCTTAATTTTATGACAAAATATAGAAATCTTTTCACTAATTCTCTTGAATCAATGGTAATATCAACATGGAGAGAAAATGAGGTCAATCTTACAGTGATTATGGATGCCGCTTAATCTTCAACACACAGTAGTAAAAAAAAGAAATGGCCTTATCTTGAATAGAACTTCTTTTGAGTCAGCAGAACATCAGTTGCTTCATGTTTCCTGTATAATTGTAATTATTTTTTATTTGGGGAACCAAAAATCTGCATACCTCCCCCTCCAGAGAGATTTAAATGGAATAGCCCTGAATAATGTTATAAATAAATGGCAAGAGTAAATGGTTACCCATCCAAGAAAAATGAATTCCTCTAGAATCTCGCATATCTTCCCTTAACAAAACCAAAAAGTAAACATACCATACATATTTGCTTATTAGTTAGGCCTTGTTCTGTGGTTCCATACCATACATATTTGCTTATTAGTTAGGCCTTGTTCTGTGGTTGCATACAAAATCATCAGATTAGGGTCTTTGTTTGTTTGTTCGATTCTACTCCTAACAGTAAACACAGATCAACTTATTCATTATGTTCCAGCAGAATTAATCACTTATTATAGCCATAAAACAATTTAAGTCAATAACATAAAATAATAAATTTATTACACAAACTTTGAGTATATGTGCACTTAAATTTTGGGGTAATTCAGATTTAGCAAACAGAACAGCACATGACCAGGCTTAATCAAGGTATTGCAACATCTTTAGTTTACAAAAAAAGGAGAGAGAAACTAAGGGTATAATTACTGCAGGTTAAGTTGCTTTGAGTCGTTACAGTGCTTGTTTCACTTCAGTAATACTCTTTTTTTTATTTTAACAAAGAAGTTTTATCTCCCTGACAAATACCATTAACCTCTAGCCAATTCATGATAATATGATGATGATGCAATACCATACATAAATTTACTTTGACCTTGATGTCTCAAGGTGACTGACCTTCCCATGGTGCTCAAAATCATAGCTGTTCCTGCTGCAGATAAAACATGTGTCCCTCATGTCTGATTCTGATGTCCACTGTAAAACAAGAAAGCATAAAATTCATAATTTTCTAACACTGATATATTTTTAAAAATACAACAATTACTGAACCTATGTGACTGTCAAGTAAATATAAAACAATATAAATCATAAAACGATGATGCTACATGATAATGATCCTATAACGTTTAGCCCTAATAAGTGAAAATGAGCCATCTTCTCACTGATGATCAAGAACGTTTTGATATTGTGTACAGATTTTGCAATATCTTCTGGAAACAAAAAACAATATCGCCTAATCTTGTTTTTGAAGAATCAATGTCAGGAATATCATGGCAACCTTATAGCATGCGATCAAATCCAATAAGTTCAAAACTCAATTGCAAGGCTTTACACATAAAGTATATCTTTGGTGAATAAAATATTATTGAGCTTGTATGACACATAACAAACAATCCCAGAATCTATGAACAAATTTGGGTTTATAAATCCTTCCCTCCACATCAGGAGTGGAGAATACCATTCCAAAACTAACATCAGTTTGAAATATATCTTGAAATTAATTTTTTTTAAAAAACTTTTATATCATTAAGTTACAAAGACTAGAAAAAATTCATAAAGATGTCAGAAGTGGTTTTATCTCGATAATCATTTTCTGTGGCTTTAGTATATATTATACTTAATAACAGGATGACATAACACAGTATGTCATGCTAAAACCTGTTTTTTACTATTAAACCCCATGATATAGTTGTGTTCCAAAAGATATTATTTTCGTTAATTATTGATGAAAAAAAAATGAAAAAAAAAATAATACCAGTTCAGAAGCACATATAAATATTAAACAATCCTGACTGGAGTTGTAAAACTATCCTTTGGCAGTTTAAATAGTGGCAATTAAAAAGCATAGGTGTCAGGTAAAAACCATCATTTCACATAGTACTTAACTGGCTGACAATAGCTTGTGTCATGGTCTGGATGACTGAAGAGGGTAAGCCCATTGGGCTAATTTGCATAGGTAAAGATCACAAGTGGAACAACCCAATATAGGTAAATCACAGAAATACTAGGAGAACAAACATTATTACATATCAATGTCTTGAATAACAATCTCTAAGCCATCTATAACAGTGGCAATATCTCTTTTAAGTCTGATTTTACTCCATATTATAAAATTCAAAGAATGATTTTTTTAGTTGTTAGAATAGTGTTCAAGTGTGATTCATTTTTGAAAGCAATTCAGAAAGCAATTAGCTATCAGCAAATCCCAGCAAAAATAAATTTCAGAACTTGTAGTTGACAGAGTTTTATTTTGTAAAGCATACCAGCAATGGTTGGGGACAGATTTAATTCTTTGCACGTACTGCAAACAACATATCAACATAGTCATTCCTGTGAGTATGATGTCTGTTAAAAAAGGAGTGCCGCCTGTGGCATATTCAATACATTAGAGTTTTCTTGCACTTGTTAAGATACTGCCTATCAATGGACATCATAATGATTTTAGCCATAAAATGGAGTAATTAAAAGACAATAATAAGAGTATGATCGTGATTGCACAGCTTTTTATGTTGATAAATCATTAACATTATGGTTATACAGAATGACTCAGTTCTGACCATGATTCGTTTAGCCAGTCCAGCGATAAGTTTGAACACCAGTGTCATCCAGTCTCTAGTGTTACGTGACAAGGACTCCTACTCAGTAACAAAGAAAAGAGTGAAAGCCAACAAGCTTTGTATATTTTAACAAAACAATTTATTTCTATAGACAACAATGTAAAAACTGGTAAATAGGACTTAACAGTCTGTAAATATATTCCAATTTTGATCCTAAGAATGAAAACACAAGTTCTATCACTAAATAGTCCTATAAGAATCCAGGTTCGAGTCCTGATGACGTAAAAATATGGAAGGTGATGATGTCAGATGCAGTCCAATGTATGAATAACAATAATTCTTCACTTGAATCACAGTCTTTGTTTCCAAAAAATTCCAGAATAAATTTCCTTGAATATCTTTCAGAATATTTTCAGATATTAAATCACATTCAGTTGAATAATGAACAATCTTGGCAACAAATTAAAAAATACATACACCTTATTCCTTCAAGGTTTTGGAATGACTCTGCCCAAAATAAATATTAAGAAGGCGTATTTAACCCGAATGCCTCATTTCAAGTCTCTCGAGATTGGTCATGTAATTTCTTACTACGCTATATTTTACACGTAGGCCAATGTCATTCCACTTGAAAACCAATCTTAAAAAAGGTTGTTTATTCATAGTGATCATGCACAGAAAGTATGCTCCTGCTAATAACCAATCATTTTAACTTCCTGTTGACATAGTATTACCAGAGTAAGATGGACTCCATAATTCTCATGTATTACATTTTCGTCTTGAATAAACAAACTTTGTGATAAAAACATATCTCACTACTAAAAATAAAATCCTAAATCAGAGAAAAATATTCATTGCAATTAAATACAATGAAACAAAAATAAAAAAAAGATTTTGAAACCTTACACACAAGAAATTTAATCACATATATGTAACACTAGTAAGTGTAAGTGTAGTAGTGATGAACACTAATGACACTTAAATTGCCTTCAAACCTACTACTGAACTATTGAGTGTACCAATGTCCATCTAATTTTGCCATCCAATGCATTTTAAAGACAGAAACTTATGTTTCTATTAATGTCAGTATGGTTCATGATTATGTGTTTGCTCACATGATGAGGTGATCAATATTTAATAAAAATACTAAATGTAACAGCTATTTTTCTTTGTAAGTGAATTAAATGCTTTGAACAAGACATGCAAGTAATTTTCTTTTATTCAGATATGATTTTACAATCATTTTTTATGACTTATATGAAAAGTTAACTTATTCTTAATCATTTGATGACATTTTTTGCGGTGGTCATGTTTAATGACCACCACCCCACTTCGTGAAACCTATCAATGTTAGGTCTTCTATGACACCAAATAATGTTAGGTCTTCTATGACACCTTGATGTACTACTATATTTAGTTAGCTACATACACTCATAGACTTTACTTTACAAAGAATTTTAGTCCAATAAATAATAGTTGTTAGTCATTATTTGGCTCTAAGGCTAAGTGAGATTTTGTTAAAAATGGTCATTCATCTGTCATGCACCATGACTCATGCATTGTTCATAAATCAACAATTGTTTGTTACCAATCTAACGTCTGTATTTCTGATCCAATTTCAATCAAACTTGATATATGAGTTTATACTGTCAAAATCTTGGAGAACTTCAGTACTGAGCAAGATCCATGCATACTAATGAGGTGACCTTGCATCTGATTGGTTAACATTATCATAACTCTGAAGATTTCTGATTCCGTTTTAATTAAACTTGGAATACATGCTTATATCATCAAAAAATACTGTACCAATTCAATAATGAGAAATTAGTGTGCCTATTAATTAGTTAATCTTGCATCTGATTGGTCCAGTCTGTTGCCAATCTAGAAATCATATTTCTGATGCAAGTTTGATCAGACTTGAGATATGGGTTTGTATCAACAAGATTGGTTCATACTGAGCAAGATCCACATATATTAATATATAGATATATTTATATCATTAGGGTCTCGAATTAATTTGATAAAGAGCAAATCCATGCATACTAATGACGTGATCACTTCTTGTGACTCTGAAGGCCACATTTCTAACCTGAATTTGATGAAACTTGGAACATAAGTTGTTGTTGTTGTTGTTGTTGGGCTTAATGCCATTTTTCAGCACACGATAGGCTATTCATGGCAGCCAGTATTAATGGTGGAGGAAGAAACCGGGAAATCACCGGAAAGAACCACCGACCCACGAGAAGCTACTGGCAAGCTTTTTCACATATCCACATTCAGCCAAAACCTAGACTCGAACCCATGCAGACAGAGGTGAGATGGCAGTGATCTGTAACGGACATCGCTTTAAACCACTCGGCCAGAACATAAGTTAATTTAATCATGATTTTGCACAGATTCCATAATGATCAAGATCAATATGTACTAATTATATGTGATCTTGCATCATGGATTAGCGCCAATTTACCTCTGTCATTTCCAATGTTATTAATCTCCCACAACCAAACCACTATATATTTAGTGAGCTTGAAAATCAACATTACAAATGCACTTGGATATCAAAAAAAGAAAACAACTTTCATATGATTTCTGAATTAATTATTATTTTTAAGGTATTTAAGACAGGTAAAGACATGTATTATTGGCGCTGACAGTAGATGGTTGCTCATAAGGAACAACAGTGATAGTCTTATTAACGAAATGCAGTGTATAAAATTTAGGAAGCCTAAATGCTACGAGCAACTAACAACATATAACTATCTACTTAACTCTTCCTGACATCTTTTTGAATTCACTACTATGCACATATTTTATCCTCATGCTGGACCTCATTATAAACAGAGACATTGTCATGTGGCACAAATTGGAAAGTCATAAGAAAAAGACAATGGACTGAATTTTCGTGACAAGTGCCACAAAGGATTTAAAGAATATTTTAGTTGTTGATTAAGTTGATGTTCACAATAAATATTTCTTGCCAAATTTGCACAAATATTTTCTGAGATACTATGGTACCTATTCAACAGTTAGTGAAGCAAACTTATTCTCTGTTTAATTTTCAGGAAACTTATTCTCTGTTTAATCATCAGGAAACTTAATCTCTGTTTAATTACCAGCAAAACTTAGTCTCTCTTCGATTATCAGCAAACTTAATCTCTCTTTAATTTTCAGTAAACTTATTCTTTTTAATTATGAGTACACTTAATCTCTCTTTAAGTTTCAGTAAACTTAGTCTCTCTTTAATTATCAGCAAAGTTAATCTCTCACTAATTATCAGTAAACTTTGTTTAATTATCAGCAAATTTAGTGTCTCTCTAATTATCAGCAAGCTCAGTCACTCTTTAATCATCAGTAAACTTAGTCTCTCTTAATCATCAGCAAAGTTAACCTGTTTTCAATTATTGGCAAACCAAGTCTCTCTTTAATTATCAGCAAACTTAGTCTCTTTAATTATCAGCAAAGATAGTCTGTATAATTATCAGCAAATTTAGTCTCTCTTTAATTATCAGTAAAGTTATTCTCTCTTTAATTATCAGCTAATATTGTCTCTTTTTAATTATCAGCAAACTTAGTCTCTCTTTAATTATCAACACAGGGGCTTGTATAGCTGCTTATGTGACAGCCATAATTAATACATGTACAATTTAGTTACATGGTTGCATGTATAGATCTAGAAGAAAATGGGCAAATTTATAACCACCTATGATTATTCAAGTAAACACATGAAGACTTGCTTGAAAATGAAATACCAACACTACTTTGACTCAGTGTCCAAAATCATAAAAAATGTTAAACCATAATCTGAAAATTACAAGGAATTAAAACAGTATTCTGTCCAATAATTTTTGGTGTCCAAAAACAAACAGGGTCTAAAAACATACAGTAAAGTTGAAACATTAGGACATACCTTTAAATCCCTGAGTTCTGAGAATGTGTCCACTATGATACCAAAGATGATGTTAAGGCCAATAGTTGTGATGAAGATGAAGAAAGAGATATGATACAGGACAACAAACCCAAACTTGTGGAAGGTCTTCTCAGAGGGATGGGATTTCATGACCTAAAAAAAACAAACAAGTATCAATTAAACTTTAATCATACATGTATGCTTCAGTATACAGACAAGATGGTGAGGCAATGACAAAAAACTGTTCCTAAAAGAAACAATTTCTTAGAGCTTGAATGTTTCTGTTTTCTCCCCTCTTCTATTTTATACTTCTATGAAGACCTTAATTATATTTAACACTAAAAAAATATTTTCTTGTGCAAGTTTTTATGTTATCAAACACTTGTATATTTGCAGTATGTCAAATAAAGAGTCCATTACATTTTGATATGAATAAATGGACTAAGCTGCCATCACATTAATGTCATATGACAAATAGAGTCCATTACTTTTCTAAAAAATAAAATGGACTAAGCTGCTATCACAATAATGTCATATGACAAATAGAGTCCATTACTTTTCTAAATAATAAAATGGACCAAGCTGCCATCACAGTAATGTCATATGACAAATAGAGTCGATTACTTTTCTAAATAATAAAATGGACTAAGCTGCCATCACAATAATGTCATATGACAAATAGAGTTGAATATGTTTCTAAAAAATAAAATGGACTAAGGTTTTGATTCAAATGTTATTATCAGATAAAAAATACCATGCTGATCAGTTATCTACTAGAAACATAGTCTTAGAGTCTGGTTTGAGAAAAAAGGGGTCAACTGGTCCCGATCAGTTGAAAGTGTGACCCAAAGAGCCTACATCATTATAAAAAAGGCATCTTGGTTGACTTTGTGATGCCCTTTTGACTTCCAGGGCACCCTGCCTATTACTTTATCATTACTGTGAACTCCTGACCTACTGTTTATAATCAATGTTATTTAATTTCCTGTAAACTAATTTCATAATAGTAAATTGTTCTTAATTTAGACTGGAATTTTTTTACAAATTACAACTTAATTAACACAGACAGTGTATATTCATAACTGCATCATATTTGATTTAACTGCTGTACAGCTGGTTTAAAAAAAATTATTTTCATTTTGGCTAATTTTACAGCAATCTTTTTATTTTGGATCATTAGCAGTTCATTTTCTTGTGCATTCTTTAAGGCATTACCCTCACTGTCATTATATTTATTTCAGTCCTTAATACACCTCTTTCCCAATAACCTGCAAGCGATGGGGTCAATAAACTTTGACTGGGGTATAAATGAGGACATGATACAACTTGGATGACTTAAATTGTGATTAACAATGCTTGGAGAAAGGAGAAAGTGGTAGCAACTAAAACTAAAATTAAAATTATAATATCCCTTATTTTATAAAAAAAAATTATCTAATGCAATTTAAAGTATTTATGGGATAAGATCCTAAAAAGCATATAAAAGTCTATAAATCAAGGACATATTTTTAATACAAATCAAGTTCATATGCAATACTCACAAATGCATGCACCAGTAAAGTTACTATTGTCCAGTCTTTTCAAGACAGGAGCTCAAGTATCTATTACTATTGTCCAGTCTTTCCCAGACAGGAGCTCAAGTGTCTAATTTAAGCAAACACAATTAAAATTTCATAGTTAGAATTATACCAAAAAACCAATACAACCTGACCCATTAATATATTTGCACTGATTATTTCTTCAAGACATGCTTTTACATGCCAGTATTGCATCAGTCACGTAGTCCTAGAGCATAAAAATAAATGGACAGAAGAAAAGATAAAATTCAGAAGTGTGTTTTGTTACCTTAGATTTTGAAGCAAAAAAAATCCACAAATTAACCAGAGACAAAAACTAATGAATTGTATACAGCATGTGATGTTATCAAAGTGTTCGACTGACCCTACACACAAATGCTACTGTGATGTCAGCACCTTCCACATTCACCTCTGTGTACTCGAGATAAAACTCTTTAATCCCCTGCTGTATAATCTTATCAACATAACCTCTCTCCTGGGCACGTACAACCATGCTTTTGATGCTAAATTCTCATGCTATGCAAAATTATCATTGGAGACAACACATCTCCTGAAGTGGAAACAGCTGCAAGGACTAAAGTCATATTTTTACAAATTTGCATCAGTCTTGCTAATTCTAACACATCATATCATCAAGCCCATCCAGCAGTGAGATCCAAGTACACTAGAATTTCATCCATTGTCATTGATCATATTGTCAGTGAAATCCTCTTCTGGCCTTAACGGATTCATCAAACGATTTAATTTTGTCCAAATCTTGCTGGGTCATCAATGTCTGTGCACATTCAATTGTTTCAATTTATTTTTAAAATTCCCATGAATACCAGTGAAAAGGAAACCAAAGTTAGTTTCCATATCTCAGCAGACTTTGTACAATAAAAAATTTCTTTTTTAAAATCGGCATACAAAAAAGTGGGCTTTTGAGGTAAGCTTGCTTTGTAAAAAAAAAACAACCTTTGTCTTTGATGTCCTGTTGGTAAGTTCAATGAGTTTACTGCTCACAACCAGAAGTGTTTATTCACCACCTGCTCTTCTATTTGCTTGGCATCTGTGGTTATAATTAATCCAAACAGGCTGTGATTTCTGTGGGTAAATAGTATACACAGCAATAATGTGCTTCAAAAAAATTTTTGTAACCCAAGCTAGTGAAAAGATTGTCACTTTCACTCAAGTGAATGTATTTTCAAATAATGATTTTTATTTGTGAGATACTGTCACATAGTTGACCTGGATATAATTCAGTCTTGGTTATTTTGCACCTAACACCATGTCATGCATGAATGACTGATGTCTTCGAGCAATCAGTCGATTATTTCCCTCTCGTTTGTGATTTTGTTGGATCCTGTTTTTAGTTAGATAACATATTCAAACCTTTGAGTACAACTAATCATGATTAGTTTCTCAATGTTCATATCAGTGAAATCTGAC
>JAEAOA010001777.1:2240000-2455000 GCA_016746295.1 Potamilus streckersoni | reverse complement strand
TTTAGAAATATATTATATCTATAAACAACTTAGACTTTTCTAGAAATGAATTTCGGACCTACATCCTGGCTCTAATTTTGTATCTTTCATATTTTATATAATCTTGCTTACTTGAACAATTATTCATTCTTACAATAATATCTGAAGCAGAATCATATAAATTATTGTGTTCATTTTTTTATTTGGGTAGAATTATTTATTCAAATTATTATTCTCTAGATCAAAAAGTGCTCAATAATATTCATGGACAGAAACATTAAATTGGAATTATAGTGAATTCAGAAAGGGACATCTGGGACTATGTTAATGTGATTAACTAGAAAATTGTTAGCACATCATTACACTTCAGGCCGTGGTACATTAGTAGATATATCAATGCCTTCAGCACTGAATATTATTTTGAACACCACTGGAATTCAATTAGAACTTTATTTACTGGTGATATAATTTTTTGGACTATTTGTGATTTGATTTACAATACTAAAAGTTCTTTTTAAATTTCACAGTGTAATGAAAGGAAATAAATTATTTGTTGAAATTTATACAATTTGTCAGTTTGTGCTCTTTTCTGTTACTTAGTTTAAAACCAGAGTTATAACAATATACCATAACATCATGAAAAAAATTTATATGCTATAATGATATGGTGTAAAAGCATTATATGGCATAATGTCATGATGTAAAACATTTTATACCATAATGTCATGAAACAAAACAATATATGCCATAATGTCATGACATAAAATTTTAGATGCCATAATGTCACTCATTATTAGCAATGTCATGATGTAAAATGTAATTTACCATAATGTCATAATGTAAAATTTTAGATACCATACTGTCATATGTAACACATTATATGCCATACCTTCATCCTGAAAAAATAACTTCAATAATGTCATAATGTAAAATGCTATATGCCATAATGTCCTGATGTAAAACATTATACACCATAACATCATGATGTGTAATTTTACATGCCATAATATCATTATGTTTGTTGTTTATGATGACATGTGTCACTTGATGACTTGTCCAGGAAATACTGTTCAGTTACTTCCTCTATTAAGCTCACAGGACAAGATCAGAGTATATGTTGGTAATGCTGATACCAATGTTCTGACTGTTTACAAAGTTACAAACAAGCATGATGTCATTCAGCCTCACCATGTAGTAAAATGTAGTAAAGCTGAAGAACTTGGCATCTAATTTGGATTGGTGCGGTTTTTTTCTACTTTCATCTTCAGTGTCATCATCTTTCTTCCCTCTGCTGCAAAATGATCTGCAAATAAATAACTGTAAGGTCACTCTGTATAATGGGATCATATCAGTATAATGGGATCACTCAGTGTAATGTGACTGGTTTCACTGGGTTTTCTTTGTTTAATGTGGTAGACTGGTTTTAGAGAATAATAGCATAATTTTTTATAATTCTTTATAACAAAGTTATATCTGACAAGACATAAACATCATTATACGAGCTAGAAAGGTTGCTTGTATGCTCTCTTTTGTAAATTGATCTAAATTGATAATGTACATTATGAGGTGAAAGTTGCTGGAGGCTTTTTTTTCTTGAACTAATGGCAGCATATTTGAAAGTGCATCAACAAAATGCAGGCAAATGTGAAAAGTAATTATTTAAAAAAAAATGTCAAATTTGGCATCAATTACCATATACACTCACTTACAAGTCCAAAGTGTAAACAACAGATCCTGATTGGCCACAACATAATGCACCATCATATCTGAGTCTATGTTATTTTTTTCTACTGACTACTGGTAATAGACTATAAAGACAAATCTGCATGAGTCTGTTATTTTGTTCTACTGATTACTCCTAATAGACTATAAAGACAGATCTGCCAGTGCAATATGTGATGACAGACCTGGGTCTGTGCAGTTTTGCACTCATAAGTGAGTTAGATGGTAGTCAATTTGATCTATAACAATCTGTTAAGCTTTGTTCTGAAACAAACATTTTACTGATAGTGTCAAATTTTGATGGCACACTGACATAATTGATACAAAAATCATAAAAGTGCCATGACTGAAGGCTGTGTCTGAAATTTGGTGAAGACCATTTGTAAAGACTATGAAGATTTTATTACTTTTACAGTTGACAGTTAAAACAAATTTTTAAAAACCTAAAAGGTCTACATGCTGGAAGTTATCCATCAGTAAAATTAAATTAAGTGGATTTTAAAAATTGGCATAAGCAAATTTAAATACAACACAAGAAACATGATGCACAAAACATTTAACAAGATTCTTTGAGCTCCTATGGTCAAAGGCAGGTATAAGGCATTTAAAAAAAATACTTAAAGAACTTTCCCACCTTATTGATTCCAGGAGAGTTTTGGGATTTGGTAATCCTGGATGGTTTCCAAGGAAATAGCTGATGAAGACAAGAAGACTGAAAAAGTTGTGGAGGCCACCCAGGGTATATAGTGCTATTGTGTATTGTTCTGGAGTTAGTTTAGTAATAACTGGAATAGGGCTGGAAAAAAGAAATAGAAAGAATTTGTTTAAAAAGTGACTTTTAAGTTACCATGATTACCAATGTATAATACACTTCCAACTGCAAACAGTAATGACCCCAATCTTGAATTACATATTGTGCTTGCAGATAAATGTTTTTGTTGTTTAATGTTGATTGTGTTCTACAGAAAAGGGTCTATGTTGTTAACTGTTGACTGTGTGTTCTGCAGATCAGTGTCTATGCTGTAAATCATTGGTTGTGTGTTCCACAGATCTATGTCTATGCCAGTTAGCTGTTGTCTTTGTGTTCTGCAGATAATAATAATTATTACAACAGATCTTCATAACAATAAAATAATAATAATAATAAAAATAATAATTACAATTCTTCTTCATCTTCTTCTTCTTCTTATTATTATTATTAAGACTGACTGGAACATTAGAAAGCATACTCTTGGATTAGTTATTATTATTATTATTATTATTATTATTATTATTATTATTATTATTATTGACTGGAACATTATAAATCATACTCTTGGGTTATTTATTATTGTCATTATTATTATTATTATTATTATTATTATTATTATTATTATTATTATTATTACTACTACTACTACATACTCTTCCACATCAGGGGGCACAGCAGTTGTGTTGGCTTGCTTTGGATGATGGTCATCCAGAGACGCTTTTGCACTCCAGGTCACCAGCATCATGATATTGATGGCAAAGCTCAGAATAACAACAAGATAGTTCCAAACTAACCTGAAATTAGAAATATAAGAGTAATACAAGTGAAAGGCAGCAAGCTGTTATAAAATATCTTTCTTGAATTACAAGTTTAATACAGGTGTAAGGCAGCAGGCTGTTATAAAATACAGTAAAACCTGTCTTAAAAGACCACTACTATATGAGACCACCTATCTTAATATACAACATTCTCAATGCACAAATTTATTGCCTCTATAGGACTGTTACCTGTTATGGTAGACCACATGTCTTGAGAGACCATAATTTTTTGGCAAAAGAGGTGGTCTTTCAGGACAGGTGCTACTGTATTATCCTTGAAGTATATAGATTATTGGCCTTTTTTTGTTACTTTAACCGTATCATGGATGGTTGCAATTTTTTTCAAATTTACCATTGGCAGAGGCAGACAAATGCAAACTTCTATTTTTAAATTTATTTTAAAGTTTAATAAAAGGCCAGAATTACAGTAAAACATGCTAGTTCCTTGCCTTTCTCCAAGTATCATCAGTCAATATTTGATGTGAAGCATAAAACTGGATAACTAAATACTCAACCAAAACAGTTTGCATGTTATTAAATTTTCAAAAAACATAGCTTACAAAAATTGTCTTGAAAAATCCTGGCTTAAAATTCATAAACATGTACTACCAACTCCTTATTTCCAAAACTTTCTAAGCAGGAAATCAGTCTCCTGCTCAAACTCCTAATATTAAAAGATGGTACCTGAAGAAAACTTTGTTATTACCATTTAGCAAAGTAAATGAACAAATATGAAGAAACTTCAGAATGTTCTATGCTTCTAAATTAATTCTAATTAATGTTGCTGGGTGCCAAATTCTAATGAAATTTTCAGGGTGCCAAATTAAGTCTAATGGAAGTTAGATATTACCAAATTAATTATAATGAAAGTTACATAATGCAAAATGAATTCGAAAATATTGAGGTGCCAAAATAATTCTAATGAATGTTGTAAGGTGCCAAATTAATTCTAATGTAAGTTACAGGATGCTAATTGTTTCTAATTAAAATTATTGGATGCAAACATTAGTTCTAATGAAAGTCATAGGATGCCAAATTAATTCTAATGAAAGTTACAGGGTGCCAATTAATTCTTGTTAAAATTACTGGATGCCAAAATTAGTTCTATTAAAAGTCACAAGGTGCTAAATTAATTTTAATTAAAAGTACAGGGTATCAAATTAATTATAATGAAAGTTGCATGATGCCAAATTAATTTTCATTAGGTCACAAGGTGCTAAATTAATTAGCTGAGTTTGGACTCGAACTCAAGCAGGCAAAGGTGAGATGGCAGTGATCTGTAATGGTCAGTGCTTTAGACCACTCAACCACTCGGAGCCCTTCTAATGAAAGTAACAAGGTGCAAAAAATGTAAATTGTACCTTGAGCTCAAGTTTCTTGTTCAGAAAGTATAAAAAATACACAGGAACTAGCCATGTATTCTCATATCCAGGCCCATATTCTTGAAAATCTTTGAGCTAAAAAGCTCCAAATAAGATAGGAGTCTCAAGTAACAAAATTCTTTAATAAAAAAGTTATATAGAATGTCAAAATTCTGAGAGGTGGAATTTCATGATAAAACAAGTTTTAGAAAATATGGCACCTGCATGTCTGAAAGCAGTTTGGGTGGGTAGCAAGTTTCGAGGACTCTATTTCGAGAAGTGTTTCCACAAAATATTGCTAACTGAACTATATTTATATAAAGTAATCAATGATGCAAAACAACACAGGTCACTGTCCTCATTTAAATTCTAATCTATCAGGAAAAAAATTATTGCACCAACAATAATACATAATAAAAGTACCATAAAGTATTTGGCTGACCTTGACAGCTATTTATCATTATTCATGTTGTTAACAGCCTTTTTATTCTTGTTGAAAATCATGAACTCTCTCACTACAATTTAAAATAGAAGTGAAAATTAATGTTAATATTCAGCAACAAATATAATCATAACCACACAATGACTGAATGAAAAGTGTTTTAATTTATGCAAACTATACTGACACTAAATTTGAAAATTTTAAATGTATGCTATCTGCAAAGAGGGTTTACCCTGATCTGCAGCTGCATAATACCAGAACATATCAGGATTGCATAGTGCACCAACAGATCAGAACTGCATAGTACTCAACAGATCATGATTGCATAGTACCACAACTGATCAGAATTGCATAGTACCCCAACTGATCAGGATTGTATAGTACTCCAAAAGATCATGATTGCATTGTACCCCAAAAGATCATTATTGCATAGTACACCAACAGATCATGATTGCAGAGTATACCAACATATCAGAATTGCATAGCAATCCAACATATCAGAACAGCATAGTACACAAACAGATCAGAATTGCATAGTACTCCAATAGATTAGAACTGCATAGTACTAAAACAGATCACTGGATTGCATGGTACTAAAACTGATCAGAACTGCACAGTACTCCAACAGATCAGAACTGCATAGTACCCAACAGATAAGGACTGCATAAGTACCCCAAAATATCAGGACTGCATAGTACTCCAAAAGATCAGGATTGCATAGTACTCCAAAAAATCAGGATTGTATAGTACTCCAAAAGATCAGGATTGCAGAGTTCCCAAAAAAGATCAGGATTGCAGAGTACCCCAACAGATCATGATCTGCAGCATTTATTCCACTAATGAATTCAGACAAACAGGGTAGAAGACCAAAAGTATCAACACAGAACTGTCAGAAAATTATTTATGGCAGATCTCCAAGGTCAATAACTTCTCCAAGATCCATAAAGTCAACATTTGGATGGTAAAGTTCAGTATTTTTAATCTTGTGTATTATCATAAATGAAAAGTTGTCTCTCACCAGCCCTTGGTCAGAATAATAGCTATGAAGTTGCTAAGGATACCACGCTGATATGCAATGTCCTTCATGATGTCCTTAGTCCATGCCATCAAGTCACGAATCTTGTTGCTTGGGGATGAGCGGTCTACATTCCATTTCAGCATTTCCTTGACCTCTTCTCTCAAAACTTGCTGGAATTAGTAAAATAAGATGAGAGTTCCGTATGTATCCATATATATCGTTTATACAAAGTGTTCATACAGATCTGTCATCATACAATGTGTTGACAGATTGCAAACAATGGTGTTTGTTCTACTTCAAGCAAACAGTAAAGACTGCTGTGTTACTGAATTATATGACAACTAATCTAGATCTGTCATCACTTTATACAATTTATACATAGCTAAATACACCCCCACCAGTCTATATTTTGAACTTTTTATACATTTGTCATGGTTAAATCACAAAAACTGATATAGCTATTTTAAATATCAGGTAGGCACATTTTAAATACTGGGGTGTTTATGAAGCAGCTTTCAATAAATATTTGTCATTTTTTTTTATGAGGAAAACAGTCAGAACAAAAAACAAATCAAATGATTAGGAGTATTGACAGATTGGAGAGTTCAGGTAATACAACAATAAACATGACCATAGGGATGGCACAGAGGGTTCAGGTAATACTACAAGATACAAGATCAAAGGATAACATGAAGGATTCAGGATGGAATAAAGGATTCAAGTAATACAATAATAAACAGAATCAATGGGATGGAATAAAGGATTCAGGTAATACAATAATAAACAGAATCAATGGAATGGAATAAAGGATTCAGGTAATACAATAATAAACAGAATCAAAGGAATGGAATAAAGGATTCAGATAATACAATAATAAACAGATTCATTGGGATGGAATAAAGGATTCAGGTAATACAATAATAAACAGATTCAATGGGATTGAATAAAGGATTCAAGTAATACAATAATAAACAGAATCAATGGGATGGAATAAAGGATTCAGGTAATACAATAATAAACAGAATCAAAGAAATGGAATAAAGGATTCAGGTAATACAATAATAAACAGATTCAATGGGATGGAATAAAGGATTCAGGTAATACAATAATAAACAGATTGAAAGGGATGGAATAAAGGATTCAGGTAATACAATAATAAACAGAATCAATGGGATGGAATAAAGGATTCAGGTAGTATAATAATAAACAGAATCAAAGGAATGGATAAAGGATTCAGGTAATACAATAATAAACAGATTCAAAGGGATGGAATAAAGGATTTAGGTAATATAATAATAAACAGATTCAAAGGGATGGAATAAAGGATTCAATACAATAATAAACAGAATCAAAGGGATGGAATAAAGGATTCAGAATGGACAGCAAAGTTAAATCTATGACCTCCTTAAAAATGCTGTGGAGTCTCTCATGTAAACTGGTGACATTCCTATTGGATTCATATTACTGATGGGATTTGTGTCCAGAACCTCACAAATACCAGTTTTTAGCCCTATTCACTAACACAAGCTAGCTGCCTAACCATTTAAACTATCCAAGCCAACATCCCAAGCCTGTTTCTGTTACATAACGTTGGGCATTACTAACCACTGTCTGGGTGAAATCTACATCTCAGCAATATCCCTCTTTAAAATATACCTTATTTTTTACCCTGAAGTTGACCTTCTGCAGTTCATTATCCTTAACAACTTCCACAGACATGGAGTTCTTCTTGTAGAAATTATAGGCCTTCTGTTGAAGTGGTGTCAGCTTCACTGAAAAAAAAAAACAATATAACTTTTAAAAATTGCCATCCTGACAATACATCTGGACAGTCTTTATTCAGGACAATTTATTGAGTGAATTCTAATTAAAAATAACAAATCTCCTGGACTCAAACAATGATGATTTGACTGCAAATATCACAACCCCAATTAACAACTGAGATCATTCTTAGATACTGCCATCTTCATTAGAATCTGACTAAACAGTTTTAGTACATCACAACATAAATTCTCAAGCTATGATTGGAAAACTAAAGTTTTTTTTGTTGTTATATGGTTTAATACCATTTTTTAGCACATAATTGATCATACATGGCAGCCAGTATCAGTGGTGGAGGAAGAACCCAGGAAAACCCTGGAAAGAACCACCAATCCACGAGAAGCTAATTTCAAGTTTTCTCACATACCCACATTAGCTGAGCCCAAGACTCAAACCCACGCAAGGGTGAGATGGCAGATCCATAACTGTGAGCGGTTTAGACCACTCAGCCACTCGGAGACCGAGGAAAAAATAAAGAGATTTATTTTAGGACAGTAACCCACAGATGCTGGGATATTACAATGGTCTTTCAAATTGTTCTAAAAATATCAACAGTTTCTAGATTATGGCCCTTAGGGCTAAGTCCAAGGGGTGGCTGGGTAAAGGGATAGACCCAGGAGTATGATCTGTGAGTACAGTCTACAGTCTAACACATGCTGGCACTAATGCATCATTGCTAATGTAAGTCAATTCTCAGACATGTGAGACAATTAAACAACTCTGGAGTTACTTGAAATGCATGTACAATCATAACCTACCCCAACCCCTTCCAAATTCAGTACTACTACTCTTTACAATATTGTTATATCATGTACTTGCCTGTAATGTTTTACATATGTTCAGTACTACTGTTTGTATGAATCCTGTATGCACTCATCCTTGAAGCATTGTGCATATTTTATTGTATCAGCAGATCAAATGTTTATTTTTTTTATAGCAATTGTTAACTAAAGCTATCTCATCTTTTAAAAACTGTGCAACTGTGATATATATATATATATATATATATATATATATATATATATATATATATACACACACACACATATATATATTCTAGAAGTCCTCGTGCAAGATAATGAGCTTCTTTAAATAAAGTCAGTATTAGTAGTAGCAATAGTAGTAGTAGTAGTTGCAGTAGTAGTAGTAGTAGTAGTAGTAGTAGTAGTAGTAGTAGTAGTAGTAGTAAACCCCTTTTCCAGTCCCACTCCAAAGAGTGTGGTAAAGGTGAGCAGCATGCAAAATTTTAGATGCATCTATGGATCATCCATCAAAAGCATTATTTACAGAACTCAGATGGTTCACAATATATGAAAGAATAGATTTTCTCATGGTCATTCTTGTAAATAAATGTCTACATGGAACTGCACTAGAGTATCTTCAGGACTTATTCAGGCCTTTTTCAACACAATACCAATATCAGATGGAAACCTAGCACCAACATCAAGAACAGAGCAATTTAAAAAGTGCTTCCAATACTCTGGTATAGTTTTGTTGAACAAGCTTCTATTACACATCAAATCTGCTAAAAATATTATGGTATATAAGAAGAGATATCATGAGCTTGTATGTGTTTCTAATAGATAATGGAATTTAATATTGTAATGCTAAACATATTAAAATAAACAGAAATTACTGCTATCTTTCATATAATGCATGATGTTATGTTCTCCTTAAGGGTTATCTCAAAGGAGAATAGTCCTTGACTAATGAGTCATCCTCTATAAATTTATTATTATTATTATTATTATTATTATTATTATTATTATTATTATTACTAAAGACTGCACTCAAAATTCTGAAAGTGTTATAACACAATCTTTATCCAATGAACTATCACTTACCCAAGTTTCATGTGTCTAACATTAACAGAGTAGCACAAGTTCAAGTACATTACCCTATTTTACAATAATGATTTTATCAATCAAATTTGACAGCTCTGTTAAATATTTTACTTTTATGAATCCTGAATATAAAAAAGCAAAAACTGAAGTTAAAATCTATAAATTTTCATGAAAATACTTGTCATGTACTATATGTCAAATTGTAATTGAACCATATCTTAGAATGTACTTAATCTCAAGAATGTATCATTCTTTTTTAAATTCATGAATGCAAAGTTGAAATTTTTTCTGAATTTTTTTAAGAGCGTTCTTTTTGCATGCAATAAGCAAAGTAATTACAAGTGGTCCATGGTATACTAAGTATCACAAGTAATTACAAGAGGTCTGTGGGACATTAAATGTTGCCTCATTATTACTAGAAGTCTACAGCATACAAAGTGTCACCTGGTAATTACAAGAAGTCTGAAGTATACTATGTACCACCTGGTAGTTAAAGGAGGTCTGTGGTATACTGTCAATTAGTATTATTAAAAATTGTCTATGGTATACTGTCACCTGGTAATTACAAGAGGTCTGTGGTACATTAAGTGTTACCTAGTAATTACAAGAGATCTGTGGTAGTGTCACTTGGTAATTACAAATGGTCCTTGGTATACTATTTGACACCTGGTAATTTTCAAGAGGTCTGTGGTATGCTAATTGACACCTGGTAAATAAAAGTGGTCTGTGGTATTCTCAGTGTCACCTGGCATTTACAAGAAGTCTGTGGTATACTAAGTGACACCTGATAACTGCAAGAGGTCTGTGGTATACTGTTTCACCTGGTAATTACGAAAGGTCTGTGGTATACTAAGTGACACCTGATAACTGCAAGAGGTCTGTGGTATACTGTTTCACCTGGTAATTATGAGAGGTCTGTGGTATACTAAGTGTCACCTGGTAATTATGAGAGGTCTGTGGTATACTAAGTGTCACCTGGTAATTACGAGAGGTCTGTGGTATACTAAGTGACACCTGATAACTGCAAGAGGTCTGTGGTATACTGTTTCACCTGGTAATTACGAGAGGTCTGTGGTATACTAAGTGACACCTGATAACTGCAAGAGGTCTGTGGTATACTGTTTCACCTGGTAATTACGAGAGGTCTGTGGTATACTAAGTGTCACCTGGCAATACCACCATAATTTATATCACTGACATCTGGAACTTTCTTAATGACTGTCATGATGATGCTCTTGTTGCTGGAAAATTGACCTAGTTGTCTTGTTTTTCAATGTCATAAAGACAATGGAAGATTTACCTATTTTTCTTGTTATTCAATGTGGTAAAGGCAATAGATAATGACATTTTTGTGTTGCAATTCAATGTCATAAAGACAATAGAAAATTGACCTATTTGTCTTGTTATTCAATGTGTTAAGGACAATAGATAATTGACATATTTTGTTTTGCTATTTAATGTAGTAAAGACAGCATAAAATTTACACATCTGTGTTGCTATTCAATGTGGTAAAGACAATAGATAAATGTCATATTTTGTGCTGCTATTATATGTGGTAAAGAAATAGATAATTGACATGTTTTGTGCTGCTATTCAATGTGGTAAAGACAATATAGATAATTGACATGTTTTGTGTTGCTATTCAATGTGGTAAAGACAATAAATAATTGACATATTTGCCATGCTATTCAATCTAGTAAAGACAATGGAAATTTACCTGTCTTGCTCTTCAATGTGGCAAGACAAAAATAAATTGTCAATAAGGTTATTGTGTTAAACTTATGATCATCAATGGAAACTTACCTTTTTTATGGAGAATGAACTAATAAGTATCAATGAGCTTTTACTATATATACTCACTTATAAGTCAAATCCAACTGCAAACTGCACTGTCTTGTGCTGAAAAATGGCATTAAATCCTACAACAACAACAACAATAACAAAATCAACAAAAACAAACTGACCCAGATCTGCCATCAAATAATGCACTAACAGATCTTGGTCTGTGCAGTTTGCTAGGAGCAATCAGTAGAACAAACAACATGTACCCTGATCTGCATGTGCATTATGTTTTGGCAGATCATGACGTTTGTTGTTTGCAGTTTGACCCAACTTATAAATGAGTATTTACAATAAAAATCCAAAGAAGAAAATAAATAGGGATTATGAAGTAAAACAAATTTTTTACTAAAAATGAGGAAAACTCTTAATTTTCAAGGGAAAGAAACTTACAATTATCAAGGAACTTGGGGTCAATGTCCACCATTCTGGCCAGGATCAAATAAAGCCGGAATCCGACATTCATGTACACGTCAGAGAGCTCATCTTTCTTTTTCTTCTGCAAAATTTCAGATGTATCCAAAGCCTGGTACACAAATTGCACTTAAATAAGAATTCCATTTATCCTAATATAATGATCTTATCACCCCATTCGGAGAACAATTTTTGACAAGCCATTACAGTTCTCATGTGCTTATCTGACATTTTGAATCATCAGACAATTTGATGGGGAATACATAGTTTCAGTTTAAGGACTATGTTGTGGATGCTGTAAAACTCTAATATCTAATACTTCAATTACTAATTACATTACTAATATCACTAATGCAAGTCATGGAATTTCCTCTCATGCTGTCATCGCATCATCAGTGTTTTAAAAAACCTCATGTTTACTCATTAAAAATTTTTACTAGATATTAATTCAATCACTTGCTCAGTCTCTTATAAAGCCTTTTTGTTGCATGAAGCTAAAATGTTCTAAAATGAAGCATTTTTGTTGCCTGTGGCCACAAAAGTAACATAGTAAAGACTTTTTAATGCCCACGGCCTCAAAAAGCCTTGCAAAAAATTTTTAATGCCTGTGGCCTCAAAACTCCCATATTAAATACTTTTTGTTGCCTGCAGATTTAACAAGTCTAGCAGAAAAGACTTTAATGTCTGTGGCATAAAAAAGACTTATTTTACTGCCTACAGCCTCCAAAGTCCCAAAGTAAAAACTTTTTATTGTCTGTAGCCTCAAAAGTCCCAAAGTAAGGCCTTGTTATTTCTCATGGCATCTAAAACTCAAAACTGTAAAAACAAAAAAATCAAGCTTGCTGCATTTCAAATTATAAAGTTATAATGTATATACAATGGATGATACAGTGATAATAACTGATAATTTACAGGTGCTTTTGGTTAAGAAAGTAATTAAAACAACGAATGAATCAGTTTGCTTGATCTTCGACATGTATGAATTACCATAGACAATTACTATATCCACCAGTTCTGATATACATGAAATAAAGATGGGAAAGACAAAGGCATTGAAACTGCATTAACAATTTTGCACACAAACCATTTTCATCATCCATCTACATGCAAGATATGATGGATTATACACCAAGCATGGAATAGGAGAAAAAACATGAAGCCTCAGTCATTTTATTTCAAACTGAGCAAATAATCTGACCAAGTAATGGGCATGGATTACACATGAAGAAAAGACCCGCTTTGTATCCATGCAGAGCAAAGTTTGATTCCAGAGCTAGTATTTATTTATGTCTGCCTATCCAAACATTTAAGCTCTGTTGTATTTTAGTTCGTTTATAAGTAAAGACCATCTTAATATGATAAACAAGTTGCTAAAACTTGTGAAATGCATTAAATAAATGAAGTATAATTTAATTAAAAATCAAAATAAAAAATGTTTAAGAGAAATACCATGACTCCAGTGAATATGTTTTTGCCAGCCTCAGAGACTAGTTTTGTGGAAGATTGATCTTCCTGGCCAAGGCCAATGATGGAAATGCTTTTCAGCTCCTCCAGTTTCTTTTTGTCGGTCTGATGCATCTCATAACACTCTGTCATTAGCTGGAACACCGATTTCTTGTCCAGGGTGTCCTTTACCTCCTAGAATGGTTAGGGTGAGGTGAGACTTAAGGAACGACTTAGCAAAGTCAAGGATTCATACAGAATTTTAAAAAATTACAAACTACTTAAACTTTCCAGAAGTAAGTTTTACTAATCCATTTTCAGTTGAAATAAAGTAATCATAAACCACTATAATTTCAATTAATTTACTCTATGTTTACCCTTGTCATTCATGCATCTTCCTGTATGATAAATGCAGCTCTCCTGTTCAGCCATATTTTTGTTTTCTATTTCTATTAGTTCACAAGGATTTTAACAGTTCATGTCATTCTGCAAGGATTTTAATGCTGCAGATCAATTTACAAGGATTTTATTTGTACACATCAGTTTACAAGGATTTTAATGGTGCAGATCAATTTACAAGGATTTTATTTGTACACATCAGTTTACAAGGATTTTAATGGTGCAGATCAATTTACAAGGATTTTATTTGTACACATCAGTTTACAAGGATTTTAATGGTGCAGATCAGTTTACAAGGATTTTATTTGTACACATCAGTTTACAAGGATTTTAATGGTGCAGATCAATTTACAAGGATTTTATTTGTACACATCAGTTTACAAGGATTTTAATGGTGCAGATCAATTTACAAGGATTTTATTTGTACATATCAGTTTACAATGATTTTAATGGTGCAGATCAGTTTACAAGGATTTTATTTGTGCACATCAATTGACAAGAATTTTAATGGCACACATCAGTTTACAAGAATTTTAATGGTGACAATCACTTTACAAGGATTTTAACAGTGCACAGCAATAACAAGGGATTTTAACAGTGCACATATATTTACAAAGATTGTAACAGTGCAAATCAATTTATAGTGATTCTATCACTGATTTCAAAAAACTTCAACAACTGAACAATTCAAGAATTTTGAGATATGATATGTTGATAGTATGCTGGATGTTCCCACCTGTCAGAAATAGGTTTTAGAACTATACATAAAAATCACGGAAATTGGTAAAGGACAGAGAAAATGTTTGCAAATGTTATCATATTGTGAGCAATATGTACTACTAAAGCATAATGAATCTCCTGGGAAAATATGAATGTCTACATTATTTGTTATAGTAAATATTGCCAGTGATGATTTTAACAAAGGTACATACCATATGTTAAATACCTTTGACTGGTGTAGGTATTTATAATTTTTAACGTAGCTTTTAACAATTTTACAGTCATATCGCTATAATGTCTGCAGTGTGGCAGTTTATAGTGATGTCTAGCACTGGGGCATCATGCCGCAGACATGTAGCATGATGTCCCATCCAGTCACATTATCCTGACACCAGGCCGACCAGTCCTAACACTAATCTCTTAATGCTGAGCGTCAAGTGAGGCAGCTGTCAGTACCATTTTGTAAGTCTTTGGTATGACTCGACCGGGGATCGAACCATGCATCCGCTCTAACCACTAGGCCACCAGAGCAGTTGACTGGAGATAAACAGTGATATTACAGAACACAACTGGGGCATGCCAGTAAGGCTGACATGTTTACTTGATGTATAAAGACTGTTTCATGTAGCCTTGGAAACAATTACAAAACATCCTTCTGTTTCAAAGATAAACAAAGTTCATGACAAAAAAACAGTGTTGTATCCCAGTCTTTTTTAAAAGTAAGCATCATATATGATTTGTTTTGGAAGTATTTCAAAACTGCTGATGCCAACAGCTAACAGAAAGCTAAATAATACCAAAGCGTCCTCTGCATTAATTTACCAATGAAATGTATAAACTGATGTGGTAGTGATGTATTAAAAAACTATCCATTTTGAAAGCATGTGATCTCTAACTACTTAATACTATTCATTTGGGAGGGATTCAGAAGATTCTGTATCAAATTGAAACCCTTGTATAAAGTGCTGGGAAAAGGAAACATTTCCATGTATGTTCATGTTGGCGTAGCAATTTTATACAAGTCTCCTATGAGATGACCCCACTACATGGTGTGAGATCTATGCAGCTTATTATACTTTTGGGTCAAAAAATTATGCCATGGTTGTTTTGTCTAGTACTGCCTTTAAGTGACTTCCATTATAAAAACTGTTCATGAATGTGAATATCATCTATGCTAGCCAAGCTTCTGATATGTTAATCCTCTCTACATCCTGGTGAATTAATCAGATATTTTAGTGCTTTGTCTTTGCGAGTTCAACTGGATTTCATGAGTTGCCTCCCTTAGTATGTAATGCCAACTAACCTACAGTGTGTAACAGCTGCATATCAGCTGAAAATGGTGGAGGCAATTGACTTCAAAGGATACTTTGTAAGTTTAACATAAAAATATAACTACTTCCCAGACAGTCTCTATTAGAGGTGTATTTGAGTGAAAGGTATTTGTATAAACATAGACAAGCAGTGGAAAATTCCTTATTTATGAGTCCAGTCAGGTTGTGTGCTCCCCTTGTTTTGAACGTGTAGGAACATTATTCAGATTTGATTAACTTAATTTTGATTAGATGAGGTGGATTGTTGCTGTATCCAATGAAATTCACAGACCCACAGCACAGAAATATTTGCTCAATACTCCACAGTGTAGATAGGATTAACATATCGGAACCGTGGCTAACAAAGACATATAAAAACAAAAGTAAAGAAAATGTCTGTAACTGTTCTCTTGTACATTTTACATGACTGAATTTGCAAATTACTGCATTCTGTCAATAGTCAATGAGTTGTATTGTGCTGAACTGAACTTTTGTTTAATAGTAGTCACTGAATATTAAAAATTTTGCAACTTTTGTTCAACAGTATAGTCATTGAATAAAAAATTTTAAGTTTGGTTGTGGTTGTGGCTTTTTTATTTTTAACATAGCCTTAACAATCTGAGTCATATCACTATAATTGTCTGTTGTTTGGCAATTTATGTCTAGCAATGAGGTATCATGCTATGGACATGTGGCATTATGTCCCACCCAGTCACAATATCCTAACACCAAGCCACCTAGTCTTAACACTAACCTCTTAATGTTGAGCACCAAGTGAGGCAACTGTTAGTACCAATGTTTTTTTAAGTCTATGGTATGACTCAGCCAGGGTTCAAACCTGTGACCTCCCACATCTAAGGCAGACACTCTATCGACTTACACTAAAGGAGTGGTCATAACTTTTTGGTGCTTATGTACAACTGATGATTAAGGAAATTTAAGTAAAATGACAGATTAAATTCAGCTGGATATGAACTTTGAGTTTAATTTATGCTTTTAGTCTGGATAATATTACTGACATTATGTAATCATCAAAACATTAAAACTAATTTTAAGTTATACCAGTAATTTATGCATTTGTTGAAAATAGTACAATTAATGAAACTGCTTCACTCTTCACATCAATGACTTTATTAATATAAACAAGCTATTGCCTGTACTAGGACAGGAGAGATAAGGATAAATATTTTAAAAAGTAAATAAAAATAGGATGGGCGAGTTAAAAAGAAATTTCGGAAAAAAAATACTAAAAATGTATTCAAAAAAATTATAATGCCACCATGAGTTTCTATCCCATGACCTCTTACTTGGCAGCAGAAAAACAAATATGAGTTTTTATATACAAGATATTATTAGTACTGTATAAAAACAACTTACTATAGAAAATGTACAAGTACTTACCAGGGCAACCTGAGTTGCCAAGGGTCCATTTTCTTCTATCAGCGAGATGACAAGGTTAGAAATGGACTCTCGAAGGGCCAGAATCTGAAAGGAAGTTGCAGCACTTTACGGAAGCTCTGCACAACAGTGGTTAAAAAATCTGGGATTCTACATGCACAAAAATATTTACTCAATTCAATTCTTGATTTTTTTAAAAATCATTTACAAGTGAGCTGAGGTAATATAACAAACAGGTGTTGTTCAACATTGTGCATGGAAAATTATAATCCATGATGTCAGTACATCTCAAAAGACCATAATAAAATGCCCAAGACATTCAAACATATTTAATGCCATAATGAAATGTCAAAGACAGTCAAACATATTTAAAGCCATAATGAAATGTCAAAGGCAGTCAAACATATTTAAAGCCATAATGAAATGTCAAAGGCATTCAAACATATTTAAAGCCATAATGAAATGTCAAAGGCAGTAAAACATATTTAAATCCATAATGAAATGTCAAAGGTAGTCAAACATATTTAAAGCCATAATGAAATGTCAAAGGTAGTCAAACATATTTAAAGCCATAATGAAATGTCAAAGGCAGTCAAACATATTTAAAGCCATAATGAAATGTCAAAGGCAGTCAAACATATTTAAAGCCATAATGAAATGTCAAAGGCAGTCAAACATATTTAAAGCCATAATGAAATGTCAAAGGCATTCAAACATATTTAAAGCCATAATGCAATGTCAAACGCAGTCAAACATATTTAAAGCCATAATGAAATGTCAAAGGTATTCAAACATATTTAAAGCCATAATGAAATGTCAAAGGCATTCAAACATATTTAAAGCCATAATGAAAAGTCAAAGGCAGTTAAATATATTTAAAGCCATAATGAAATGTCAAAGGCATTCAAACATATTTAAAGCCATAATGCAATGTCAAAGGCAGTCAAACATATTTAAAGCCATTTCACTGCACTCCATTACAGTGTATTGCCTATCCCTTAACCTAATAAAAGCACCTTTTGGCACTCTACCAAAGTTACATACAGGCGCTTTTAGGCACTTTACCCGATTCCCATACAAGTGCCTTTTGGCAACTGTAAACAGCAGCCATTTTGAGCTGGTTTTCGAAGAGCCACTTCTGGTGACCACTTTCTATTAGATACTACATTCATTGGTGAGAATGACCATTACATAGTCACTGTTTATGCTCTGGTCGAAATCTGCTATTTAAAGTACTTAGGTCATAACTGTCATACTCTCCAATCGACAAAATGGCAGTCAAGTAGAATCACAACTATGAAAGCTTCAATAACTTAGGTAAAGGCTCTGATAATGATGTAGGAAGCCATTAGTTTTTATAAATTATCAAATTCAGCTGATTTAGTGATGTAGACACAGACAAAGAACTTGTAAATTTTGAGTATGAGAAATTACCGCTACTGTTGATCATGCGGCTTCACTGACTTGATAGCAAACGAGTTGTCTCAAGATTTTAAAGCACATACAAAATTATTTTGTGAAAAATAATTATACAGCTTTAAGTACCATATTTTACTCTTAAATCTTTCCACACATAATATATGTTTACCAAAAATATAAAATGGTTAAAATTGCTGTTAAATGTAACATACACATCACTGCTTGACAGGCCCATGTGCAGCGGACTGCACTGGGTAACTTTGCTACATGCGTATGAAAGGGCTAAAACTCCATACACTCTATGAGGGAAAGGGCTATATCAGTTTTTCTTGTTATCCAAATAACTAGAATCTTGCTGCTTTTGCTAATTTTTATTTTAAAAAATTACAACTTAATACCATGGATAATTTTAATATTTTGTTTATGAGGTTCGCAAGAAAAATTACTCAACCCTCCATAAATTTCATAATACTCATGTTAGATCATCCACTCATCATGTGAATAGTATGCAAAGTAGCAGGAATAGCCCATTACCTGT
This sequence comes from Potamilus streckersoni, assembly GCA_016746295.1. NCBI lineage: Eukaryota > Metazoa > Mollusca > Bivalvia > Unionida > Unionidae > Potamilus > Potamilus streckersoni. The sequence continues at coordinate 2,435,764 of JAEAOA010001777.1, read as the reverse complement.
CAAATAAATCAAGAACATTTTTATTAAGCAAGACCTATACAACACTGTAACAAGACGTACAAGACAATAATAATTACCTTTTCTGTTGGACTGTTAGAAAGACCTATAGAACATATATGCATAATTATCTTGTCTGTTGGATGGTTAGTAGGACCTAAAATAGAACACAGGTGATTACCTTTTCTGTTGGACTGTTAGCAATGTCTCCTGCTCTCAAGATGAAGTTGATGTAGTCAATTATTTTGTTGTCATAGATCACAACCCTGTTTTCTTGATTACCCTATAAAAAAGATTAATATAAATTACTGAAACATTGACATAAAATGGAACAGGTGCATGTGTCCCGATGGTTTATGTACGTGAGTAAATATCGAGTTAGCAAGGTCCTGGGATTGACATATGGTCTTGCCATTAATTTTTCCCCTGTGATATTTGAAGGCAGTTTTAGAATCTCACAATAATGGACTTGTCAAATTTAAAAAGTGACAAGAGACTCAAGCATGCATTTTGGTAAAGCATGTCACAGGAACGGTGCAAGGACTCAGATGATTCTCACTGCAGATACCTAATTTTGAGTCAAAAAAGTGTAAAAGAAGTCCAGATCTGAACCCTGTTCTGTATGTGGATATCTTTCTTGTGACAATCATTGAATTTAAATCAATTAGAGGTCTAATTCAGTAAGTGGAATTTAAACAACATAAATCTACTGGAATTAAAGATGGCTTCATTGCAAATTCCATGGCAACAGACGGAAAATCTGTCATGGGTAAAGAAGAATAGTTTATTAAAGAGTATCAAGACAAAAAATATACTTATTCACTGATACTAGGATTTCAAGAAATCTAGGATAATTTATATATGAGGATCAAAGTCTAGAATTGAATAACATGAATCCATTATGTTTTTAAAAAAAATATAGTTTTTTTACATATAGTGTTTAGTTTAGATAAATAACACAAACGAATAGATTGGTCTGAAGAACTGTCTAGGGATGAGGCAAATCAAAATGTCTTGTCCAAAGACACAACAAGGAAGTTGATTAGAACCTGTACTCACTGGGCTGTGCATTCATCATGCTAACTACTGAGTCACAGTGACCTCCATTAGTCGCTTCTTATGACATACAAGAGAGCATACCAGGCCTATTTTTACTTACAAGGGGTTCTAAATGATGCATTAAGACTAAACATGTTTTGCATCTTATTGTGTCAGCTTGAAGCAAAAATTTATCAAATGACACAGATAAAACACAGTAAAAACTTACCAAATGACAAAGGAATAACACAGTAAAAACTTACCAAATGACACAGGAATAACACAGTAAAAACTTACCAAATGACACAGGAATAACACAGTAAAAACTTACCAAATGACACAGACATAACACAGTAAAAACTTACCAAATGACACAGACATAACACAGTAAAAACTTACCAAATGACACAGGCATAACACAGTAAAAACTTACCAAATGACACAGGAATAACACAGTAAAAACTTACCAAATGACAAAGGAATAACACAGTAAAAACTTACCAAATGACACAGGAATAACACAGTAAAAACTTACCAAATGACACAGGAATAACATAGTAAAAACTTACCAAATGACACAGATATAACACAGTAAAAACTTACCAAATGACAAAGGAATAACACAGTAAAAACTTACCAAATGACACAGGAATAACACAGTAAAAACTTACCAAATGACACATGAATAACACAGTAAAAACTTACCAAATGACACAGGCATAACACAGTAAAAACTTACCAAATGACACAGACATAACACAGTAAAAACTTACCAAATGACAAAGACATAACACAGTAAAAACTTACCAAATGACACAGACATAACTCAGTAAAAACTTACCAAATGACACAGGAATAACACAGTAAAAACTTACCAAATGACACAGATATAACACAGTAAAAACTTACCAAATGACAAAGGGATAACACAGTAAAAATTTACCAAATGACACAGGAATAACACAGTAAAAACTTACCAAATGACACAGACATAACACAGTAAAAACTTACCAAATGACACAGGCATAACACAGTAAAAACTTACCAAATGACACAGACATAACACAGTAAAAACTTACCAAATGACAAAGACATAACACAGTAAAAACTTACCAAATGACACAGACATAACACAGTAAAAACTTACCAAATGACAAAGACATAACACAGTAAAAACTTACCAAATGACAAAGACATAACACAGTAAAAACTTACCAAATGACACAGACATAACACAGTAAAAACTTACCAAATGACACAGATATAACACCGTAAAAACTTACCAAATGACAAAGGAATAACACAGTAAAAACTTACCAAATGACACAGGAATAACACAGTAAAAACTTACCAAATGACACATGAATAACACAGTAAAAACTTACCAAATGACACAGACATAACACAGTAAAAACTTACCAAATGACAAAGACATAACACAGTAAAAACTTACCAAATGACACAGACATAACACAGTAAAAACTTACCAAATGACACAGGAATAACACAGTAAAAACTTACCAAATGACACAGATATAACACAGTAAAAACTTACCAAATGACAAAGGAATAACACAGTAAAAATTTACCAAATGACACAGGAATAACACAGTAAAAACTTACCAAATGACACAGACATAACACAGTAAAAACTTACCAAATGACACAGGCATAACACAGTAAAAGCTTACCAAATGACACAGACATAACACAGTAAAAACTTACCAAATGACAAAGACATAACACAGTAAAAACTTACCAAATGACACAGACATAACACAGTAAAAACTTACCAAATGACAAAGACATAACACAGTAAAAACTTACCAAATGACACAGACATAACACAGTAAAAACTTACCAAATGACACAGGCATAACACAGTAAAAACTTACCAAATGACACAGACATAACACAGTAAAAACTTACCAAATGACAAAGACATAACACAGTAAAAACTTACCAAATGACACAGACATAACACAGTAAAAACTTACCAAATGACAAAGACATAACACAGTAAAAACTTACCAAATGACACAGACATAACACAGTAAAAACTTACCAAATGACACAGGCATAACACAGTAAAAACTTACCAAATGACACAGACATAACACAGTAAAAACTTACCAAATGACAAAGACATAACACAGTAAAAACTTACCAAATGACACAGACATAACACAGTAAAAACTTACCAAATGACACAGGCATAATATAGTAAAAACTTACCAAATGACACTGGTATAACACAGTAAAAAAATAATATCACTTATGAAGGTAACTGTTACTCACCGCTGTAAACTCATTCATTGATTCAAACAACTGTATGACCAGCTCGATATTCTTGCCGGTGATGTTGGAATAGATAACATTCAGGAATCGCGTCACTTCACCAATAATGTTAAATGACTTCACATTGTCTGGCTGTTCACGGAGATAATTCTGAAAGCAGCAGATGAACCAATTGTCAGGATTTTTTGGCAAATGGGGTGGGTAGACTGGAATAAAATAAATTTTAATAAAGCAATACTAACTACTTGGACAGAAAACAAGAGCAATACTGTAGTAGCTTGTAATGTAATGACAGTGCTATTCAATACTCAATTTATGCAAAAAGACTTAGAAATAAAATTAACAGGAACTGAAGGAATGTTCAGAGGAACAAGTTATTGTGTAAACATGTTGCTTGAATGCATCACACTGACCATCACATTTGACCTTCAGACTCATTGTTAATACCCTCAAGGGCAATCAACTGTAACTTTGGCAGCAATATATAAAACTAAAAAAGATAAGGAAGTAGAAGTCACTAAAATGACCTAATATCCATAGATATTTTTTAACGAGAGGCCCTTGTGGATTTAAAACAGCATTCGGAAAAGGTTGATTTCTGTACAAATTTTTTCTAGTGCTGTTGCTGTTGATTGCATATGTTATGAAGACAACTGCTCAATGTTTCTATACTTTTTATATCTTCATCCATATTTTGTAGCACATCAGAATCATTTGTCCACTATTGCAAAGAAGCTTTGACAATGTTGATCCCATTCAAAATTCAATGTTTCTTGAAATAAAGTTGCATAAATGTTTTTATTTTTTGGGTAATGGAGGCCATATTTAATGGTGGTCTGGTACCATTGCTTTAAGTGTGAAAAGTCTTGAAGCTTTGATCCTTTCTGTTTAATCTTATCAAATTATATTAAGTGCAATATTTATATTTTTAGGTGCAACAATGATATTTGATGCTAGATAAGATAGATAGTGCCTCATGTCAGGGTTCTGTCTGTCAAATTTACCATATATACTTGCATACAAGCTGAATAATTTAGGAAAAAGAGTGGTGAGTCAGTTTATCCATGGGCCAAGGTCTAAACTTGAAAGGTTTTAAGATTGTTTTGCTGACTGCCATAATGGCTGTAAATCTTGGGACGTGAAAAAATTTCCGTGTCCTAAAAGATGCATGTCAAAAAATACATTTCTGGTGTCCCAACACTTAATAAAATGTTATAAACTAAATATGATTGCTTTTGGTTTTTATTTTGCATGTGCATATTTTCTCATTTTTCCAACATCAAATTAAATGCAGGTAAATAAAGACTTCATAACTCATGGGCCAGTTTGAGTTTACCCAGGAGACCAGGCTGCACTATAAGATACAGAACAGTGCAAATCGTGCCTAGTGTCATTTTAATCTTTGTTTATTCCCAAACATATTAGATGCAGATTTCACTTTACATTTCAGCTAATTGGGAGTAGCTATTTCATTTACGTTGATCCGTGTACTCATGAGCAAGTCATTTCTAATGATATAAGAGATGCTACAAATTCAGGTAATTTTTATGAAAATATACACATGTTCAATTGTGTGAAGCTCTAAACCAGCATAATTATTACATGTTCATGAAAGAGTGGTAATAATAAAGGATAAAACTCTGAATATAGATCAACTAAGATCATCATCAATCTATTTTACTCTTGTGTTTTGGCAGAACAAAGTCATAATTTTCCACACAATGGAAAATTGGATGTTTTGTCATCTCCTTTGTTTATGCTTGGTATATATGTCTTTTGTTTACAGACAGAAAAACAGGCCAATTAAAAACCCTGAAACTGGTTTGGGTCAAGAGAGAATTTTGACCAGCAACTATACCAGTAAATTGATGTGTAATTCCATAATATCAGCATGATTATCATAGTTTTGAAATGTACGGGTGTACGTTTGCTTACATCAAAGCAAACCACAACTCAGTTCTTAAGGTATTAGTATAATTTTCTAAGCATTATTTCTGAAACTTCATTATTGTATTTTGGAGATATAATTAAAGTTTAGTGTGGTGATGTACATTCATTCAGTGAATGTTCAAAACTACAATGTACATGTAGTGGCACCATTATGTAAAAAAAGCACACTAGACTAATTTCGAGCATTGAATCAAACCCTATTGTTATTTGTTGTGTGATACTGGGATCACATCTGAATGTATTGGGTATTTATAATTTCAAGGCAAAATAAACATGTAATTACTGGTGGACTGATATATAAAGCCTAATGCCAGAATGCATAAACAAATAATAACTGAGTCAAAAGAGAGAGGTGCTCAATTCTTGTCATCATCCAATCAAGTTATACACAAATCTAAATTAGGTAGAAAGAATAAGAAAACAGAAAATTAAATAAATTTCATGACTTTTCAAACTTTACTATTTCTATGTAATATTCATACATGTCAACCCTGAGTGAGGTATATGTATAATTTTTGCTAATACAAGTTTTCTAAAATAAATGCATTCAGAACAATCCATGTTGTGATGTCATTTCAAACTTGTGGATAGGCTTATATATAGGTGTTGTAGTTTTTAGTGTTTATACCTATTCAGTTTGGGGGAGCAAGTTGATATGCAAACAGGTTTATATGTGAGTATATATATGGTAGGCAAATCTGTCAAATGTTTTTGTTTAGTTTTTAGAATAACTTATTTAAAGTTTTTTTTTCCTATCTTTCATAATGATGGCTACATATGATTTGAGGATCAGCATCCATTGTATGAAAAAAAAACCTTTATGTAAGGATGCTTTGTGCTGAATTCAAGTTCTGTTGAGCAGTCTAAAAAGCTGTTTAAAAGCTTTTGTAATTTTTAGTTTACTAATTTTTAAATAAATTTAAATTTTAGTAATTTTTAAATTACTTTTTAAATGTGTCACTTAACTTCATTTTTTAACAATGCAGGGCACAATTAATTATTGTAAATGAATCTGTTTACTTGTACATATAATATATATGTTCTTTTATATTTACAATGTTTTACTTTATATCCGTATTTTAATTTAGATGTATGGACTATGCAGTCTGAAATAAAGAATTTTTATCTTATCTTATCCTAGTAATGATAACCATATTTGATGACTAATCAGTATAACTTGTTAAAACCTGAAAGCCATCTATACCACAAAGCTTTCTGTCAAAGTTTGTCAAATTCTGTTGACTGGCTTTTGCAAAGTGTGAGTTTAATGATTCTTCTATCTTACAATCATTACCATCATTACAGTCATTACTATCATTACTGTCATTCCTATTATTACAGTAATTACTATCATTACTGTCATTACTATCATCACTGTCATTACTATCATTAGTCATTACTATCATTACAGTCATTACTATCATTAGTCATTACTATCATTACAGTCATTACTATCATTACAGTCATTACTATCATTACAGTCATTACTATTATTACTATCATTACTGTCATTAGTCATTACTATCATTACTTTCATTAGTCATTACTATCATTACAGTCATTATCATTACTATCATTACTGTCATTACTATCATTACAGTCATTACTATCATGACTGTCATTACTATCATTACTGCCATTACTATCATTACTGTCATAACTATTATTACTATCATTACTATCATTACTGTCATTACTATCATTACAGTCATTACTATCATTACTGTCATTATTATCATTACTGTCATTACTATCCTTACTGTTATTACTATTATTAAAGTCATTACTATCATTACTGTAATTACTATCATTAGTCATTACTGTCATTACTATTATTACTATCATTACTGTCATTACTATCATTACAGTCATTACTATCATTACTGTCATTACTTTCTTTACAGTCATTACTATCATTACTGTCCATATTTGCTAGAAGATGGACATCATCTGTGCAAAATTTGAAAGTTATCAATGGCTGGATGCTTTGGTTGAGTAATTTTGGTGAATCCAGTTAAAGGTTGTTATATTTCTAGTAATAATGGCCATACATGATGGCAGTTTAGCATCATTCAAAGCTTTGTATGCTAGGATGCTTTGTGTCAAATGAGGTCATATTCTGTTCAGTGGTCTTTGAGAAAAACTCATTGAAAGGTTTTTCTGCTTTTAGCAATAGTAGCCAAATTGGTCAAAGGATCAACATCCACTGAACAAATTCAAAAGGTCAATACCAGTTTTCTCCCTTTAAAAACATCTGTAAATTGATTGAGCAGTGCTTATGAGATGTTGCAAGTAGTGATTATGAACAAATGGCAAACAACACACAATGAACAAAGGAACATTACCAATATGGCCAGATGAGCTAATAATTGCATCACATGACAGACATAAAATTAACAACAAATTTTTAAGACTTAAATTAACAACAAATATGGCAGTAAATCATGTCTTGAAAGACCTCCTTTGCCCAAAAATATGGTCTCTCAAGACAAGAATTGTATGATCAATCAATTTGTGCTTTGAGGACATGGTCTCTAAAGACAGGTGGTCTTTCACAGCAGTGGTTTCATGACAGGTTCAACTGAAATAACTTCAAAATTATCTCTAGTGAAATTGATTGTTCTTATGTACAGTATACAGAAAAAACTGTCTAATATAGCCCCTTGAATATTCTGGTTTCCTGCCCAATATGGCTTAAAATTTAAGTCCCATCAATGGATGGATTTGACAGGTTTCACTGTACACAACCAACCTGAAGAGAGTGATTCTGACCATCACACATTCTGGCCATGACCTTGAGAACAAGCTCTATGTACCCATCATTTCGATACTCAGCTGCAGCTTCATCATCTTCATCATCTGGGTTTTCCTCTGGCTCTGGAACCTGCAAGTCATAAATAAATGACTTTATCCACAAACCAATTACCAATTTTAACAATTTGTTTACGATTATATAAAGTTAACATCATGGTGACCAAATACAGCTGTCTTTAATGATAATAATTATCATCTGTATAAAATGATTATGTGAAGCAGATTTAGTCTTTTTATAAACCGCAAGATATCGCAATGTCTGTTAGTATTCTGGATAATCAAAAGCCAATCATGACCTGTAGAAATCTATGATTACTGAATCTGTCAGCTTCTGAGTGTAAACAGGACAATCATGAAGGATTAGCTGTCATTATCGCCAATGCTACTAACCAGTGTTTTTGCAGCAGTACAAAGTCATAGTTATCTATAAAAAATTTCAGTGAATACTGGGCTTATATTTTCTCCTTCTGTCTTTTAGAAAATAACCCAACTGTTTTTGGGGAGATCACATTTTACCCATGAAATCAAATGAATTATTCCCAAGCTTGGTTGAAACAGTTAAACACCTGCTGTATTGTTCATCTCAAGTACATAATGGAGTTAACACCCATAACCTTGTGTGCAAATTTCAGTTAAAAGATTTTTTAAGCCTAAATACGAGTTTATGTTTAAACTTTCCCAATGATTGATTTATGTATTTGATAACAATTAAAAATCTGTCCCTTTTAAGAGATGTCCAACATATATGAATATTTCAGAAAATACAAGTTTCATAAGCTAGTACGAGTACACTAACAAGATATTATATATCTGGAACTTATTAGAATCTAGCAATAAATTATGCTTCTTTCAGCAGATTTTCAATACAATCACTGTTATGGATAAAATAAGATTGTTTGGTGGATACATGTGTTCTGGTTATTTTCAGGAACCAATGTTATCATATATGCATATTTATTTACAAATGCATGGTTCTGTGCCTCCCCCAATCATTATATATGTAATCACTGTTTAAAGTGTTTCTCATTTAATATGCATCAATTTAAATTGGTAACTCCATCACTCAGCCTTTAGTTCTGCCCCTCCTCCTCCACCCTGTCTAATACAGCTATTAAAGAAGATGTACATGCAATATTTTCTTCAAATAACTAACTTGTTTGGATAAAGCATGATACATCGCATAGCAAAGTAGTAGTTTTTTGGATCCTGACTAAGGTTTCACTGTATATAAATCATCCAAGTTATCTGGTTCTGAGTTAAATGCATTTTGTTACAAATTTTAGAAAACTACATACATACATACATACACACACACACACATACATACATACATACATACATACATACATACATACATACATACACACATACATGTTTAAGTCTCAGACTCGGCCAATGTGGGTATGTGAGAAAACCTGCTGGTAGCTTCTCGTGGGTTGGTGGTTCTTTCCGGGGTTTTCTTGGGTTCTTTTTCCACCATTTATACTGGCAGCCATGTATATTCTATCTTGTGGTGAAAAATGGCATTAAACCCTACAACAACAACATACATATATACACATATACATACCTACATACATACATACATACATACATACATACATACATACATACATACATACCTATCTACATACATACATACATACATACATACATACATACATACATACATACATACATACATACATACATATATACATACATATATACATACATGCATGCATGCATACATGCATGCATGCATGCATGCTTACAACCAGCTAGCTGAGGTTGCACAAGCAAGTAAGGGTGCTCACACAAGCTTGCAAAATGAATTTTTTAAAGTCTGCAAGCTTACAAGCTTGCCAAATCTAAAGTTCAAGCTCAAGCAAGCTTGCAAAAGGAATTTGTCCAAGTCTGCATGCTTGTGAAATCTAAAATACTTGATGCAAGCTTGTGCAAGTTTGCAATAATCAGTAGTGAAAGTTAAAAGTTGGCAAATCTGCATGAGATCATTGAAATGTTGAAGAATATTGTTGTGACTAGATCATGCTCAATATAACAAACTATGCTGTCAAATTAATGGATGTCAAAAGTATTATAGTTTTTATTTAAAACATCTGATAATGTTTTTGAGTAAAATACATTTTCAATGTTGCAGAATGCTATGATTTAAATTACTAGCTGATACATAAATAAAATTTATCATTCCAACATTTCTCTTATGTTTAAATTAACTATGTGTGTGTGTGTGATTTAGATTCTTTAATGTAGCATTAACAATATTTCACTCATATAGCCATGTCTACAGTGTGGCAGTTTATGGTGATGTCTAGCACTTTGGCATCATACCACAGACATGGAGAATGATGTCCCACCCAGTCACATTATCCTGACACCAGACCGACCAGTACTAACACTAACCTCTTAATGCTGAGCACCAAGCAAGGCAGCTGTTAGCACCATTTTTATAAGTCTTTGGTATGACATGGCCGGGGATCAAACCCATGACCTCCCGCATCTGAGGTGGGTACTCTAACCACTAGGCAACTGGAGCGGTAAGTTAATTATGAACATTATTAATATATTTCAAAACAAACTGAATTATTTCTTGACCAAGGCAAAATATGAAATGTTACTTTTTCTATAAATGTCTTTAGTCTCATTTTCAAATTTCTAAAAATATTATACATGTTAGATAACCAATAGAGAGTTTATTTATTTAGCATAAAGGAAATTTTTTAGGTGATTGTATACTCAATTAGCTATGCAGTTATTTTGTCAGGAAATGGAAGACTGGCTAAAGAATTCCATTTATTAAAATCCTGTAAAATAGATAGTAATTACTGATTGCAAAGTTATTTACAGACTATACAGCAAGATATTTGATGTCAAGTACTTGTAAATGCTATTTACCAACAATGTATGCACTATCAAATATAGTCTCAGTAAATCTTGCAATATTATTTTCTGGCATTAAATTTTTGAAAGAATTATCATATATTTGTTTCAATGACAATATGCCTCCAGAAGAAAAAAATAATTGTCAGTCATTTACTTACTAAAACTTTTTTAAAAAATATATACAATTTTTGTTTTTCGTTGAGAGAGAGAGATGCAACCCTTTCTGCCAACATTATATAAAGAACTGAGCTTCATGAATTATGCTTGTTTAAAAAGAAATCAAATAAAAGCATGCAAGATGAACATTAATGTGGTTTTCCATTAGAGACTTAATTCAGTATAGAGTTATTAAAGGCAGTTACTTCCCCTGCTTATGATCAGCAGACTGGCTTATTTGCATTAAATGTACACACAATATATTGAGTTGCAAAACACAAAACAACCATTGTAGCTTTGTGTTAAAAAATGTGGCACAATTTTCAAGGTTGAACCATCACAATTTAGTTCATTAAGTTAGTAAATTTCATTGCTTACTCAATCAAAATATATATATATATATATATATATATATATATATATATATATATATATATATATAATATATATATAATATATATATAATATATATATAATATATATGTGTGTGTATATATATATATATATATATATATATATATATAAAATCCTATAACCCAAGGGATAATTTGAGGTCACGGAGTTATCATGTTGGTAAGTAAACTCAAGAGTGTGTTGTATTTTGCCAGTTTTTGGGACTGTAGATTGTCAGTAGCGTTCTGTTTCGCTTTGACAATTTAAATACATCAAAAAATGAATTTGTGATGTTGCTTCACCCAATAATTGAGATGACAACTCTATGGATGATTATTATTTATTACTGTGCTTGCCAAACAGCAGTAATCGATGCCATGCTGTCTGTTATCAACAACAGAGGTATGAGAGAATAATATTAAATGCATACTTGTGAATCTCATTTCTGTTAGTCTTTGGATCGTTTTTCCTTTCACATATCAAATTCAACAATTGTTCAGAGGTTGTTACATTTAATTCTTTTTGTTCTCAAAGAAGATGGCAGTTACTTTATTTCAAAATGTCTTATGGTACATAATCAGTTACATTTAATTTTTTTGCTTGTTGTTTAAAGCTTTCAAGTGCCATTCACTTAACATGTGACATAGCGATAATCTTGAATAACACTTACTAATATTTCTTGGACTTGATAAGTGATTTTAGAATGTTGAACTAAATATGAAATGCTTTTGCCAAAGAGATAAATATTCCAATTTTTCCCCCAGGTTACATAGTATAATTTCTGTAATCCATTTCAGTGGACAATACCTGATTCACACCAGAAGCAGAGGAGGATGCAGAATTGTATTCTGAGGATTTCGTTAACAGAGGTAGTTCACAGTAATTCAAATGGCAAACGTTCGTGTTTTCACCTAATAGTTTATCATTTGGACTGATGAGAGAGGGAACCTAACCATCTGACACCATCCTCACCTAAATGGATTTCTACATGGAAGTAAAATAGTAGAACATTTCCAAAGCCATAAAGAACAAAGTATAAAGACTTTCCTCACACAGATCTTATTTATATTTTCTTATTTTTATCTGACCAAATATTATTAAATTATTTGATGACTTAATTTTTTCTTTCATTGTGAAAGTAAGATCTCATGCTAATTAATTCACATTTTCATTAATATTTGATATTACATACCTTTTGCACATCTTGAGCTAGAAAAATGGAGGTATGTGACCATGTATACAATAATTTAATAGATGCAGCAGGCTAGGTCAGCTTTGTTTGGAAGCTTGTGCAAGCTTGTAATGGACAAGCCTGCAATTGGTAAGCTTGCATGGTTTCAAATCTAATCTTGCCACAATTTTGGTTTGGGACTGCCAACATGTAATACATATATACATGTTGCCTACAGGCAAGTAACATATACATATTACCTAAAGTCATGAAAACTGTGCCACAAACATGATAAATTTACTGAAAATTTAATGACAAAAAATTATATTTCACAGTATATGACTATAATTACCTCAACTTTGACAGAGGTCATCTCAGAATCTGGGTTCCCAATAAGAGCATCCTCTTCCTTCATACTGCCATTTACAAATTTCACATCATTTATAATAGCTGCAGTCTTATCTTTTTTATCTACTTTCACCTTGGGTTGCTTTGGTTTACTTTTTTTCTTTTCTTTCTTTTTCGATGGAGCAACTGTTTTGTTTTTCTTCTTTGTCTGCATGAACAAAACAGAATACTGGCTAAATTTATATTGTCTTATTCTGTGCTAATAAAAACTATGAGATGGATACCTTTGCCAATATAATACAACTGAAAGACAAGGAGATTATAACTGTAAATTTCTGTACAAAAGCATAATGAAAATCAATACTGACCTGTTTTTTTATGTAAAGCCTGATAGTTAATTTAGCCCCAATCCATTAAGTCCTTCAAAAGTTACCAAGCCAAAACAAAATTCATGAAAAACACGACATGAGATGCAATGGAATGGATAGATCTGGACACAACTATATGCTTACTCCTGATAAATCAAGCATCAAACATTTGTCAGAAAAAAAACTAGTGTAATTTGTCTTAGTTAAGTCAAGATACTTATTTTAATCTGATTAAAAGTATTAATTGCCCTTTGCAATGAGGCAGAATGCATGAACAGGCAATTTAACTACTAACTAAAGACCGGACACGCGTTCATAGATTAATTAGTGTACATAAATGATCATACCAACACTTATCTTGTCATTTGTGAAAAATGCATACTAATTAGTTATGTGTGATTACTAATAAATGTTTTATCATAAATTAGTACTTCAGTTCAACATGTATATTTAGAAATGAAAATTGGCTAGGTATGAGGTTAAAGATAAATATTACCCATCCAGCAAGTCTTTGCTGTCTTAAAGCATCCTCATATGCTTGAATTTGCTGTGAAAGAAAAAAATATAAAATCTTACAGAAGTACTGATTTTAAATAAAATGTATGACATTATACAAGCCTATTACTGTTTAGGATCTTCAAGCCTTGGTGAGCAAACAAAAGAAATTATTTCAGGACTTAAAACAAATTTCATACTAAAATGAGCACAAAGTTAAATTTATACTTATAACATGAGGAAAAATGCCAATTTTATCTGACAAAATGTGTTATGTAACGGTTGGAAATCCATTTCAATGACTTGGTCATTACATCTTGACCTCACATTTCTGTTATTATCAGGAGTCAGTGTATGTGTTCCAGATGGAACAAGAATTCTGCAAAATGTTGTGTTTTTTCTTGTGTGGCATAATCCAAATCTCTAAAGTTGCTAGAGCAGAAAAAGTTGATCACTGCAACCTACTTTTATTCTTGGTGACTAGCACTGTCCAAGATGAATACAAGTTTCATGTCCATGCATACAGTGTCAGAGAAAGTAAACAAAATGAAAATACTGAACAAACTCACTGCAGCATCTAAAGCTGGTCTCTGTGGCCTAATTTTAACTGATGATTAGGACATACAAATTAATTATAATGTTCAAGTTTTGTAAGCGAACATGCAAAATTGACCTATTTTTTCATGGTGAATAATAACTTCTAAGATAAATTCACTAATTAATTTATGACAAATCTACAAATAAAAGAGAGGAACTAAGCTAAGAGTATAAATTAAATATAATAACTGGAGCATAAATCAGGAGCAGTATCCATCTAGATGAATGCACCCATCAGATTTAAAATCTTTACATATGACAGTGTCAAAGACTCTAAACTAAATGCTGGAAAACTTAAAGTAATAACTAGGGCATGAAAAGTAGCTTTCTGCAACCTATGTTGAGAAGTACACAACAAGAGTCAAGAAATTCAAGTATAATTCTAAGATATAAGTATGTTTTCTATGATTTTGGTGAAAATATGAGACAAATGAACTTCTGAAACTTGGTAATACATCAGTATTTCAACTTAAAATTTTCTTGTGCAGCTGAAAATGTTTTTTTTTGTTGCAATCTTAACATTCTTGTGATGCAAATAAATTAGTTTTGGTACAATCTTAACATTCTTATCATACAATGAAATTGGTTTTGTTGTGATCTTAATATTCTGATGATTTGAAATTAGTTTTTGTGCAATCTTAACATTTTCATCATGCAATGTAATTCTTGTGATGCAATGAAATTGGTTTTGGTGCAATCTTAACATTCGGATGATGTAATGAAATTTGTTTTGGTGAAATCTTAACATTCCCATGATGCAATGAAATCAGTTTGTAATGAAATTGGCTTTGGTACAATCTTAACATTCTGATGATGTAATGAAATTGGTTTTGGTGAAATCTTAACATTTCCATGATGTAAGGAAATTGGTTTTGGTACAATCTTAACATTCTGATGATGTAATGAAATTAGTTTTGGTGAAATTTTAACATTTCCATGATGCAATGAAATTGGCTTTGGTACAATCGTAACATTCCCATGATGTAATGAAATTGGTTTTGGTGAAATCTTAACATTTCCATGATGTAATGAAATTGGTTTTGGTACAATCTTAACATTCTGATGATGCAATGAAATTGGTTTTGGTGAAATCTTAACATTCTGATGATGTAATGAAATTGGTTTTGGTGAAAATCTTAACATTTCCATGATGTAATGAAATTGGTTTTGGTGAAATCTTAACATTCCCATGATGCAATGAAATTGGCTTTGGTACAATCTTAACATTCTGATGATGTAATGAAATTGGTTTTGGTGAAATCTTAACATTCCCATGATGCAATGAAATTGGTTTTGGTGAAATCTTAACATTCCCATGATGTAATGAAATTGGTTTTGGTGAAATCTTAACATTTCCATGATGTAATGAAATTGGTTTTGGTGAAATCTTAACATTTCCATGATGTAATGAAATTGGTTTTGGTACAATCTTAACATTCTGATGATGCAATGAAATTGGTTTTGGTGAAATCTTAACATTCTGATGATGTAATGAAATTGGTTTTGGTGAAATCTTAACATTCTGATGATGTAATGAAATTGGTTTTGGTGAAATCTTAACATTCCCATGATGCAATGAAATTGGCTTTGGTACAATCTTAACATTCTGATGATGTAATGAAATTGGTTTTGGTGAAATCTTAACATTCCCATGATGCAATGAAATTGGTTTTGGTGAAATCTTAACATTCCCATGATGTAATGAAATTGGTTTTGGTGAAATCTTAACATTCCCATGATGCAATGAAATTGGTTTTGGTGAAATCTTAACATTCCCATGATGTAATGAAATTGGTTTTGGTGAAATCTTAACATTTCCATGATGCAATGAAATTGGCTTTGGTACAATCTTAACATTCTGATGATGTAATGAAATTGGTTTTGGTGAAATCTTAACATTTCCATGATGCAATGAAATTGGCTTTGGTACAATCTTAACATTCTGATGATGTAATGAAATTGGTTTTGGTGAAATCTTAACATTCTCATGATGCAATGAAATCAGTTTGTAATGAAATTGGCTTTGGAACAATCTTAACATTCTGATGATGTAATGAAATTGGTTTTGGTGAAATCTTAACATTTCCATGATGTAAGGAAATTGGTTTTGGTACAATCTTAACATTCTGATGATGTAATGAAATTGGTTTTGGTGAAATCTTAACATTTCCATGATGCAATGAAATTGGTTTTGGTACAATCTTAACATTTCCATGATGCAATGAAATTGGTTTTGGTGAAATCTTAACATTCCCATGATGTAATGAAATTGGTTTTGGTGAAATCTTAACATTTCCATGATGCAATGAAATTGGCTTTGGTACAATCTTAACATTCTGATGATGTAATGAAATTGGTTTTGGTGAAATCTTAACATTTCCATGATGCAATGAAATTGGCTTTGGTACAATCTTAACATTCTGATGATGTAATGAAATTGGTTTTGGTGAAATCTTAACATTTCCATGATGCAATGAAATTGGCTTTGGTACAATTTTAACATTCTGATAATGTAATGAAATTGGTTTTGGTGAAATCTTAACATTCCCATGATGCAATGAAATCAGTTTGTAATGAAATTGGCTTTGGAACAATCTTAACATTCTGATGATGTAATGAAATTGGTTTTGGTGAAATCTTAACATTTCCATGATGCAATGAAATTGGTTTTGGTACAATCTTAACATTCTAATGATGTAATGAAATTGGTTTTGGTGAAATCTTAACATTTCCATGATGCAATGAAATTGGCTTTGGAACAATCTTAACATTCTGATGATGTAATGAAATTGGTTTTGGTGACATCTTAACATTTCCATGATGCAATGAAATTGGCTTTGGAACAATCTTAACATTCTGATGATGTAATGAAATTGGTTTTGGTGAAATCTTAACATTTCCATGATGCAATGAAATTGGTTTTGGTGAAATCTTAACATTCCCATGATGTAATGAAATTGGTTTTGGTGAAATCTTAACATTTCCATGATGCAATGAAATTGGCTTTGGTACAATCTTAACATTCTGATGATGTAATGAAATTGGTTTTGGTGAAATCTTAACATTTCCATGATGCAATGAAATTGGCTTTGGTACAATTTTAACATTCTGATGATGTAATGAAATTGGTTTTGGTGAAATCTTAACATTCCCATGATGCAATGAAATCAGTTTGTAATGAAATTGGCTTTGGAACAATCTTAACATTCTGATGATGTAATGAAATTGGTTTTGGTGAAATCTTAACATTTCCATGATGCAATGAAATTGGTTTTGGAACAATCTTAACATTCTGATGATGTAATGAAATTGGTTTTGGTGACATCTTAACATTTCCATGATGCAATGAAATTGGCTTTGGAACAATCTTAACATTCTGATGATGTAATGAAATTGGTTTTGGTACAATCTTAACATTCCCATGATGTAATGAAATTGGTTTTGGTGAAATCTTAACATTCCCATGATGTAATGAAATTGGTTTTGGTGAAATCTTAACATTCCCATGATGTAATGAAATTGGTTTTGGTGAAATCTTAACATTCCCATGATGTAATGAAATTGGTTTTGGTGAAATCTTAACATTCCCATGATGCAATGAAATTGGTTTTGGTGAAATCTTAACATTCTGATGATGCAATGAAATTGGTTTTGGTGAAATCTTAACATTTCCATGATGCAATGAAATTGGTTTTGGTACAATCTTAACATTCTGATGATGTAATGAAATTGGTTTTGGTGAAATCTTAACATTCCCATGATGTAATGAAATTGGTTTTGGTACAATCTTAACATTCTGATGATGTAATGAAATTGGTTTTGGTGAAATCTTAACATTTCCATGATGTAATGAAATTGGCTTTGGAACAATCTTAACATTCTGATGATGTAATGAAATTGGTTTTGGTGAAATCTTAACATTCCCATGATGTAATGAAATTGGTTTTGGTGAAATCTTAACATTTCCATGATGCAATGAAATTGGTTTTGGTGAAATCTTAACATTTCCATGATGCAATGAAATTGGCTTTGGAACAATCTTAACATTCTGATGATGTAATGAAATTGGTTTTGGTACAATCTTAACATTCTGATGATGTAATGAAATTGGTTTTGGTGAAATCTTAACATTTCCATGATGCAATGAAATTGGTTTTGGTGAAATCTTAACATTTCCATGATGCAATGAAATTGGCTTTGGAACAATCTTAACATTCTGATGATGTAATGAAATTGGTTTTGGTACAATCTTAACATTCTGATGATGTAATGAAATTGGTTTTGGTGAAATCTTAACATTTCCATGATGCAATGAAATTGGTTTTGGTGAAATCTTAACATTTCCATGATGCAATGAAATTGGCTTTGGAACAATCTTAACATTCTGATGATGTAATGAAATTGGTTTTGGAACAATCTTAACATTTCCATGATGCAATGAAATTGGCTTTGGAACAATCTTAACATTCTGATGATGCAATGAAATTGGTTTTGGTGAAATCTTAACATTTCCATGATGTAATGAAATTGGTTTTGGTGAAATCTTAACATTCTGATGATGTAATGAAATTGGTTTTGGTGAAATCTTAACATTCCCATGATGTAATGAAATTGGTTTTGGTGAAATCTTAACATTCCCATGATGCAATGAAATTGGTTTTGGTGAAATCTTAACATTCCCATGATGTAATGAAATTGGTTTTGGTGAAATCTTAACATTCCCATGATGCAATGAAATTGGTTTTGGTGAAATCTTAACATTCCCATGATGCAATGATCTTAATATTCTGATGATACAATGAAATTACTTTTCAACTTTGGAAAACATGCTGAAAATAAACAAAACTATTTTAAACATTTTTAGCTTAGAAAAGCATATTAATGAAAGAGTCTAGTTAGGTTGGTTGAAATTTATGTTTTATCATTAAATGATACAAAACGCTGCATTTTATGTACCACAGATTCAATAAATGAATAAGTGATTATAATGAAAATTAAAATTTTCGACATAATGACTCCCTGATTATATATCATAGTTTTTTTCAATTTAACTACATACATTTTTTAGGGATTGTCACTTGCTTTTCCAGCACATATTCATGCAAAGAAAAAAAATCACACAAAAGCTGTACTACATGTACACATTATGTCCACAAGGGTGTAGGATTTAGTCTTAGCACAACTTTATAGAAAAATATCTGATGCCAGTTATCTGAACAAAAACCTCAACTATTTAACTGAAAATAAGAATCAAAGTATTAAGAATACTGTTCGGTTTTATGGTTGAAGTGATACTAATTTTACATAAGCTCAGATAAAAGAACAGAACTCATGATATTTCTAGGCAATGCCCTTCTACTTTCAATGATCTTTATAATATTTTCTAAATTATATTTCTTTTATATGTCACAAGAGAAATTATATTGCCATGAGGAAACATTATATTTGAGGAATGATTGGTTTATTGTGATTTCTTTTTGGAAGCCTTGTCTGCAATTGTTGCAAGTACTGTGGAACCCCACTATAACGCGCCCTGCATTAACGCGAATTCGGATATAACGTAGTCGTAGCATGGCTCCCGAAATTTCGTATATTCATTCACACATGGAAAAATTTTTTAAAGAAAAGTAAAAAAAAAAACAAAAAAAAATCACAAGAAATTAACTTCATTTTGGGCATGAGATTAGTTGTGACTTTTAAAATAATATTTTCGTAGAATGGTTCCTGAAATTTGAAATTCATTTACGTGTATTTTTATGGGACCGTGAAAATAGTTGTTTAACGTACGAGAAATAGTGTGTAAAACTTTTACTATAATTTGGTGGAAGAATTTGCGTATTGCTTTTAATAATAAACGATCGGAACTTAACAATTTATCCAGGTTCTTTAAGTGATTTTGGAGAAGTGATTGTGTATGAATTCTAAAATAATACGATATATATAACGTAGGAGAAATAGTGTACAATGCTTGGCTTCTGAAATTTATCAATTTAAACAGGTTGTGGTGAAGCTCCGTATTCCACTCTAGAAGAGAAAACTGGTTTCAGTAGGTTTTTGAATTGTTAAGCCAAAGTAAACATTATCGGAAGTGTTACTTATTATGGATCCCTGAGTAAAGCCAGTAAATCGTCTTTGTGATTGTCTTCCGTAAATTCTGTAGACAGTCGTTGCTCAAATAATAGCCGACATGGGCTTCTTATTTAGCTGCAATCACAGCCAAGCCGCAGACCAAGCGGTGGTTGATACAAGAGTCGCACAATTTAATAAATATCAAAGGACGAAAGCCGCCGACATGTATACTGTGCTTGGCATTGTGGTCAAATAACAGTTCAAAGTAAATAATATCCACTTTATTATCTGTAAATTAAAAGGGCTTGAAATTGTACATCTGTTTGGCTTAATTTTGTTTTAAATAAAAAGTGATTCATAACCATTGCAGGCCTTCATTACTTGGTTATCGAGCTTTATCTGTGTACGTCGTTTGCTTATATATAAACTATTTTTTACTGTTATGGAAAAGCAAGTTCAAAAACGCAAGTCGTTTTCTGCTAAAGAGAAACTGTATGCCCTAGATCAACTAAAGAAGGGCAAACAAAAAAACTCAGCTTGAAGACGACATACATTTAGCAGAAGAAGCACTCAAAAAAATATGAGCACAGACATCATGATATCCTTAACTTGTATTCAGTAGATGACATCTGCCCTATATATGAACACATATCAGATGACGAAATTTTTACAAATGTCAGGAGGAAGAATGAAGCTGCACAATCAAAACCTGAAACGAGTGATGATAATGATAACGATGACGATGGCACACCAACTCCCCCCACCAAAAGTGTCTGAAGCAGTAGTATATTTAGAAGCAAGTTTAAGGTGTCTGGAAACACAAGATGTTGACAGCGTCAAAGTCATTCAATCAAGAAACACTATTGACTTTGCTAGACCCCAACAGTTCGCGGCAAAGAAGCAAACATCATTGAATATATTTTTCAAGAAATGATGAAATTTAAATTTGGGACCACACTGACTTTGCACTTTGAGCAACGATTAATTTAGCAGTTTTCACATGCTTTTTTTGATGTTCACAAAATCTGAAATAAAAGTTATTTGCATGCTGAAATCATGCTTTGATTGTTAATTATTCTTGCAGTTGTTGCATATGATAAAATTTTAGTGGTATGAAATTTGTACCGACACCGTATGTAGACCCGGGAAAAGCTGCATGCAATGACCGTACGATATCAGACGGCAAGTAAATGGTTTCAATAGTTTGTTCATCCTATATTTTACACGATGAATTCAGACTATTACAAAATTATTGAATATTTAAATCTGTACAATTTTCAATGAAATTACATCCATTTTGGATGAACTATATGCCACGACGGCACGGTAGCATACAGTGTTGATACACTTTTCATGATATAGCGATAGTCTGGCATTATCAATCAATCTGTATTATTGTTCAAACAAATAAAAATTAGTAAATGTTTTTAATGCACAGTAATAACCTATAAATATCTTAGCCATCGATTATTTTGAATATATCTTAATTAATGCAATCCAGTTAATATTCATCTGATGATAAGCAGACTTTTGATCATTGTACATGTATACACGTACATGTATATGTTCTCGGAAAAAAAGTTAAATATTGTAAACCCTGCATTAACGCGAGCCCGCTTTTAACACGATTCAATTTTATGGACCCCGATCATCGCATTATAGTGAGGTTCCACTGTACTACCAGAAGTGTAAGTGGAAAAATATCAAAGGGCATTAACAACTGTCATGTCTAATAATTTCTCTAAAGTTTAGTTGCCTCCCTTGACATACAACTAGCCAAAGACTGATATTTTGTTACTAATTGTAGTAAGTCCATACAATTACTATTATTATTAGAACAAGCTATCTTTGTTGAAGGAAAATGGACATAATGCCAAAAGTATTAATGAATTGAACAAAGAGAGGAATGAAAATGTATACATTTTTAAGATCTATACATTAAAATGCAAGTTCAGTGTAACGTGCAATTTTAGTGTTTTATCACATGCAACATATGATTAGACTCTTATGGCACATAACTGGTTACCTAGGACTTTTGTTGCACATAGCTGATTACATAAGACCAGGTACATAACAGAAACCATTTCCACAATATTTTTGATAAATGTATCATCTGTAACTAATACAAGTAAATTCTAACTTGGTTAGTTGTAAATGAATGTCCTGGAACCAATGTCCTTCCTGGAAATGCCGAACTTAATGTTATGAACAAATGGATGAAACAAATGAAGGAATTAACCGATTATCAGCCAAAAGTGACATGAAACACAATTTCAATCATTTATACATGTAAATAATTTGAGATAAGAAACAAGTAGATATTTTTTTAAGTTCTTTCTACTTTTGTTTTAACTTAATTTTCAGCTCAGAGGGTGTCAAAAAAGTGCCCTAATTATAGCCCAAAGTTTTAAGTTTTCTTTCTCCAATTGTTTAGAATGTACCATTAAATAATTTTGTCAAAACACTTCCTGTCATTTCTGTGAACACTTTCAATCATTTGAAATCACACGGGAGATACCAGTACACAAGAAAATTTATAATGAATATAACATCAGATGATTTTTATATAATGTTAAATATTGAATGTACTCATAGGATATACACTTCAACATGAAACATAATTACAGCCGCCTTTAGCATCCAAATACTATTATCTGTAGAAATGTACATGTCAAACCATTCAGCTAAGAAATGTTATATAAAACTGAAAAATCTCATTATGATAATGAGTTACATTGGCTTGAGTGTCATGATTTGATACTCACAGATAGCTACTGAATTTGATTGGAGGGAAGGGGGAATATTTCATTGCACTTTCAACACATTATTCCTCATTGATGGCCAGGTATTTTTCTTGTAGTCCTGGCTGTTGTAATCAGCAGGAGCAGCAACAATCAATGTCTCTAAATGCAACCTCACCCAAAGAACAGACTGAATTACTCTCAAAAAATAAAACAAGCAAATTCAGTGAGTTTTTATCCCCTGTCTACAACTTTGCATTCATAATAGTTTTCAATAATGAAACTGGACTGTGTGCACTAAAATACACCTGCCAAGTTTAATTTCTTATTCTCAAATGGTTTGAAAGTTGTACAGCAGACAGGAAAATGTGGTGAAATACATAAAATATTCAGACAGTGGGCAATGCACCTTCTAATGATGATGCAGACCATTTTCCATCTCTTAATCTACCACTCTGCTACTACTACTATTGATTTGACTACATTTGTGGTAAACGTCACAAACAAAAATGTATTAAACACAAAACAATATGTAATTTGTGGACAAATGGAAAGAAACTGAATTACAATATGTCACTAAAGAGTTTGCCTTGGATGCAGGAGGTTACAGGTTTGATCTCCGGCTGAGTCATACCAAAGACTTATAAAAATGGTACTAACAGCTGCCTCACTAGGCACTCAGCATTAAGAGGTTAGTGTTAGGACTGGTTGGCCTGGTGTCAGGATAATGTGACTGAGCAGGACATCGTGCTACATGTCTGCAGTATTGTGCCCCAGTGCTAGGCATCACTATAAACTGCCACACTGCAGTCATGTAGTAACATAACTGAAAAATTCTTAAAGCTATGTTAAAAATCCAAATCACACACACACACACACACACACACACACACACACACACCATCCCTTAATCTCAAACAGCTTGAAAATTATAGAGCAGAAAGGAAAGTGTTTCAGAAAACTTTAAAGGTGTGACTTTGTCCTTAAAAACAGAACCCCCCCCAACCTGGTATTTGACACCTTTTACTGATGACAATTTATAAGTCAACAAAATTCCATTAATCTCAAATGGTTTCAATGGTGAGAGATCATAAACAAATGTAAAATGTGAATACCATGTCCCTCACTGTTTGCTAACAGGCCAGGGACAAATTCACTATGATAAATTCAATTCATAACAAGCAAATATTTGAGACTGTACTTATGTGTGTTCTTGACTCTGTCTTTTGAAGTATGTTAGCTCTAACTATAAATTTATGCAAACATTTATCATTAGGGCAATTATCATACTTTGAGAGCATTGTCTGATACTGTGAATGTTGGCAGCAAGCGTTTGGAGGACTTAAATGAATCCTTCTTCTTCTGAGCTTCCTGTTGTGCTTCAAGAGATCGTCTGCAACAGAAATTAGGAAAAGTTACCAGGCAAAAAAGGCCCCATAGTTGGCTATGTCCTTGAATATTTTGTTTCTTAATTATATACAAATTAAAATCAAATTTAATAAATATAGGCATAAAATCTTCAAGTAAGCTACCATCATGAAACTTTCTTGCAAAGAATTATCAATTACTGATTTTTTACTTTAACATCTTTGAAAATATGTGTAAACTGATCAAAGGAAAAATTTTATTTTAGAACATTTGTCTTTTTAAATTTAAAGATGATTTAAACGTCAACTTCCTACATGTTACAGGATATTTCTACACTGATTTAGAAATGTGGAGTATTAATTTATGGTAACTTTGTAGGGCATTCACACTCTGCATGTCTTGCAATGCCAATTTAGAAGAAACACTCCATGTAATTTAGAAGAAACACTCCATGTAATTTAGTAGAAAACTTCCATGTAATTTAGTAGAAACATTCCATGTAATTTAGTAGAAACACTCCATGTAATTTAGTAGCAACACACTATGTAACTGAGCAGAAACACTCCATGTAATTTAGTAGAAAACTTCCATGTAATTTTAAACATGTAATTAGTAGAAACATTCCATGTAATTTAGCAGAAACACTCTATGTAATTAGCAGAATCATTAAAGCCTGTGCAAACTGGACATAAATCAAGCCAAATTTCTTGTCAGAAACACTCAAATATATCCTGAGCAACAATAACTGTAACATAAGGCAATTGGAATCTAAACACAGATGGTTGTTTAAGAGAGGTTCATTGCTTCAATGATTTTGTTTACAGGACCGTGATATTATGACTGTTGATGATGGTTTTGTTTGCTTTAATGTCTGATTTGTACAGCTGGTTTCACTTTTAAAGAGGCTACATTTTGTTTTCTAGTGGACAGGTATCCAGTTTTGGTAATGGAAGGAGGGAGTAGGAAAGAGACATAAATTAATTCTTCTTAATTGGACAGTTCCTGTAAGACTGGGATCTGGATGACTAGATCAAAATTTGTCAGTTCCAGTATACCACCATCCATGATAGGGGTGGGGGTGGAGGTTTTGGACAAGACTGTTTCAGCCATATTTGCTTACTTTTATTTTACTGTGACTGGTTCAAATGCATTTACTTACTTTTCTTTTATTGTATTAGTTGAAAGTGACATTCTGTCCCTGACTGCCATGAAGAACACCTCTTCTCTTGTTGACAAAAAGTAGTCCAGCATTGATTGCTAAGAAGAAATAACACAGAATGATAAATCTCATATTTCCAGCTCAAACTGTTGCAAGAATAAAATCCCTAACAATGAAATATCTAATTTTCTATATGAATTTGACAGGTCTTTAAGCAGGTATATGAAAACTGTGATTTTTATTTTCAAATTCTTCTATTTTGGCTCTTACCCTCTTTCAAGAAAGAATGCAAATTATGTTGTTTAAATAGAGTCATTTGACATTTCGGTAAAAACATTGCATTCAATTGAGTGTGTTTTCAGATTTGTCGCTAAAATGATGTGGGCACAAAATATCAATAATCCTGTCTCAAATATCAATAATCCTGTCTCAAATTGCTGTCTCAAATATCAATAATCCTGTCTCAAATTGCTGTCTCAAATATCAATAATCCTGTCTCAAATTGCTGTCTCAAATATCAATAATCCTGTCTCAAATATCAATAATCCTGTCTCAAATTGCTGTCTCAAATATCAATAATCCTGTCTCAAATTGCTGTCTCAAATATCAATAATCCTATCTCAAATTGCTGTCTCAAATATTAATAATCCTGTCTCAAATTGCTGTAGACATTATCTTCTACATGAGATACATTACAATCTGCTTAATTGCCAAAATTACTTCCGAATGAAAACTATTTTACCTAAAATGACACCTGACCTTTCAAGTTTTAAATGAGTAAAGATCAATCTCTGTCATAACAGTGACTGGAATGTCAACCCATGTATTAGTTTCCTTTAATGTCAGAGCTATAAACAATATTTTATAATGGAAAAATGTAGTAGAAACTTTTAAAATATTTAAAATGTTATTCAAAATAAATGTGACCAAATTAATTACTTTCGAAATCGAACCAACATCTTGGCTTAGGGTTGTCTCCGGACACTGCTGAAGCCATACTGGTGTCTAAACAATTGTTGTCAGCAACCAGTTCTAGTCATGGTTCTCAAAAAGCTAGATTTAAAATTTTAACTCCTTCAGTTTTCTTAGTCTTAAGTGCCTTTCATAAGTAAGCATGATGAGCAATAATCAACATGAATTTGTAAACACCTTTATTCACAACGCAGACCCGAGTCATAATAAATCTAATTTTGTTGACACTGCCTTGAAGGGGAAAGCATACAATGAGTTTGTGCATTTGCAGCATGAGACCAATAAAGCCTAATTTGCAATACTCCAATTAAGTTAAAATCATTTTTAAACCTTTTTACACCCCAAAAGAGGACTAAAGGAAACAGGACACAGTTTTCATTGCTTTTTAACAAATTTAATTTTTACCTGAACTTGTGTATTGGCATTGAAAAGCATGATACACAGGAATCCAAGCACCTCCCTA
Source organism: Potamilus streckersoni (assembly GCA_016746295.1). Taxonomy (NCBI): domain Eukaryota; kingdom Metazoa; phylum Mollusca; class Bivalvia; order Unionida; family Unionidae; genus Potamilus; species Potamilus streckersoni. The sequence goes on along the minus strand of JAEAOA010001777.1, from coordinate 2,408,484 downwards.
GCAACATCTTCATTTCTGGTAGCTAGATGTGGCAAAACCTTCCTCATTGCCCCTTTCCGATCATAAAAATTCTGGATGGTTTGGATTATTTTTAAATTTCTAAATTCAGTCAAAAGAAAAACAAATTATTATTTCTTAAGACAGTCAATGGATGTAAGGTAAGTTCATACACAAACAATGTGAATTCAAGAAACTGTAATAAGAAATACACTTGGCTGAGCAACAAAACAATGATATAAGTCAGATTTTAAAATTTTAAGCCTCTTTGTATGCATATATACTGCAAACCACCATACAAATTCATTTTTGTTATTCATTAAGTATTAATCTGTGACAATAGCTTGTTCCTTTGAACCATAGACTGCTAAAAGTATACCAATGTACGTGCTTCTTTGAGCAGTAGTCTCAGAAAAATGGGGTATGAATCTCTGAAACATTTTTGAAACATTTTCTTTTTCATTGAGCCACACTTTGATACATCTAAATACCAGCGTTTGTGATTCTATGAGCAAGTTTTTGAGAAAATGACCGAAATATAAAAAGTAACAATGAGAAAATGAGCTCAAATGAAAGGTAAGCACAAATTAAAAAAAATGAAATATATGTCAAACTGACCTAGTTTATGCTAATGGCTGAATTACTTAATGATACACTGATGTAATTACATACTGAGCAAGTTAAGGAACTCCATATGAAATAATGTCTGAGAAAATGAGCCAATACAAAGGTAAACCAAAATCAATGGATCATGAAATATAGGTAACAGTGATCTAATTTTCACTAAATCCCAATTCACTTTATATGACACATTTCAATACCATGTTACTAGAGCCAAAAGTAACAGCATCTGAGAAAACAATCTAATACAAATCCTAACCTATCAAAACTGAGCTCAATCCAAACGTAAGCACAAATCGTTGAGTCATAAAATACAGGTCAGTAACCAAGCTTTCAATAACAGCTGTAATCCTCCTCACGACATGCCAAGCTATGTGACTCCAAAGGAAATAGTGGCAGAGAAAATGAGCTAAACACAAAATGTAACCAAACTCATTGACCAAGAAATATAGATCACACTGAACGAATTTTCAATGGAAGGTGTAGTGTTTTATAAGACACACTAAAACACCTACTCATGTAATGGTACGTGAAAATTTTTTCCTGAATACAAACCTAACCAGTATACTGCTTCCAAAAAGATAGAAAGATGGACAGATGGATGGAGAGACAGCCAGGAAAATGGACAGATACCATTAAACTATAATCCAGAACTGCTTTGCAATTCACCCAAAAATTAATTATCAGAGAATCTTTTAATATCATGGAAATTCAGCATGCATATCAAGAAGGCAACAACACACATCTCCTAAAAGCTGTTTTCTTATATCTATTTTGCAAGAAAACCTGAAAATAAACAATTCTTGAGGACTAAATTTAGTGCCTAAAGAAGGTTTGATAGGCTTTGAGACCAAAATTTTTGCTTTGCTAAGTTTCATTTTTCCTAAGCAAGTAATTGAAGTGAATGTTTAGTAATGCACATGAAATCTTAATGTTTTGAATAATAAGCTTAACTAACTCAATAGATTAGGGCAAAGGGATTTGTATGTGTTCATACTTAAGTACAAGAAAGAAAAGAAAGGTGTTAAATGCTAACGTGCTTTTATAATAAATACAGGAAGAAAATACAGAACTGAATATAGATAGTTTCCAAAAATGTTCGGCCATACTGTATGTACTTGCTTATGAATCCAACTGCAAACTGCACAGACCCGGATCTGCCATCGCAAAATGTGCCAGCAGATCAGGTGCAGTTTGTTAGGATTAATCAGTAGAACAAACAAAACAGACCCTGATTGCAGGCACATTTTGAAACTACAGATCAGGATCTTTATTGCTTGCAATCTGACTTGACTTATTCGTGAGTATAGATGCTAAAAATTGGCAACATAAATTATACATCACTGCTATTCAAAATTGGCATCATAAATTATACATCATTGCTATTCAAAATTAGTGCAAGAGTTACAAAAAGGAAACTGCCACTAAACATTTAAAAAAATAAAAACACATAAATAACAAAATGTAAAGATTAAAAAGAAATTCTAAGGTGTCCACATTTCAAGTGGCCAACACTATGATATATGAAAGTTGTTCTATCAGTGAGTCATACTTTTCTATTTTTGGTTCTGTTGTTCTTGTAGCCCAATCCTCAGGAAGTTTCCGTTCCTCATTGTGAATTATTCCACGCAGTATCTGAAGACACTTGATGTTCAGTTCATCCATCTCAAGTCTAGCACTTTCTGTCATTCTCTTCACTTCCATGGATATACTATCAGAATAAAAAATACAATATTCTGTCTTGCTGAACTAGTGAAATGCAACACTTTCATAACTGATAGAAAGCAAAGTAACTTACTCAACCATTGAATCAGAAGTTAACTATCTGGTGAAGATATGTATGATGCATACATTCTAAAAATATTTATTTCATCATCCATGTAAGACATTTCCACTGGCCAAAGCATTCACCTTGGATGCAGTAGGTCACGGGTTCAGAACCTGGCTGAATCATACCAATTACATATAAAAAATTGTACTAGCAGCTGCCTCACTTGGCACTCAGCATTAAGTTAGTCAGCCTGGTGTCAGGTTAATGTGATTGGTAATGTGCTAGAAATCATTACAAACTGCCACACACACACACACACACACACCACACATACACACACATTCAAACCTGGTTCAGAATTATGCATCAGACAGGAGGTTCTGATTTTATGAATGAAATTATTCAAATGAACAGAAATGCGGGAAGAGGCTTATTGTTTTCACATTCCTGATTCCTGGCTAAAAAAACAAAACAATGCCTATTGAAGAATTATTGTTTTCACATTACTGACTCAAAAACAAAACAACAATGCATAGTGAATGATTATTTTTCTCAAAGTCCTGACTAAAAAACCTACAACACTTAGAGAAGGATTATTTTTTCTCACATCCTGGCTAAAAAAACATACAATGCATATCATTGGATTATCATTCTCACATTCCTAGCTATAAAATCTTTAGAAAAAATAAAATAATGCTCAATTGTTACACATAATTAATGAAAAGGAACCCTGGTATAAAATGCTTCATTATAACACATATCTAAATATAAGACAGTCACACCATGGATCCCAATATTTTGTCTTTGTTGTAGTATCATCTGACCCTACTCAAGACATCAGAAATGCCGGCCAATAGATTAAAAACATTCCGTTATGCTTCAGAAACTAATAATGTGCAGATCAAAATTAATGATCATTCACAGCAATGAATAATTGAATCCCAACTGTCACACAAGTTGTCAGGTTGAGAAATTATTACAATAAAAATAACTATATTCATTGCATTTATGCTCATTCCTGTTTAACACAGGATTGGTACATAAGACAATCAGCAGTTATGGACCCCCGACTAATGCAAAAAAAAGTGTGCAATGTTCGATCTGGTTTGAACTTTGAAATGTGACTAAAATGCAGATAACAAGAACACCATTCCCTCGATAACTCGTGGACATCAGGGTCCAAAAACATCAACCGCAATATAAATGAGGGCACGAGTTATCAAGGGACCTATAACAAACAACAAAACTAACAAAGAGATCGATGTAGAGGCAAAAGTGGGGTGGGGGTGGCTTGGCAAGTTACAGTGTTGAATACTCAATTAATAATCGTGCTAAGATTAACAGTGAATAAAAATTTCTTCATATCAGTGTACTTTGTTTATTCTTTCCTCACAGAGTAACATTAATTTCAGGATAACTTACAGCATATTGAGGAGATCATCAAAACATTATTCCACATGGTTTCCATTCGCTTAGCACATGTATGACTTCATGCATTGTGTACTATGTCACTAATTTTTATTGCGAATGGGATACATTCTACTTTTATCATTTGATCCAAAGTAGACATTTTTTAAGTACAAAAGATAGACACATTTCAAAATAACAATGTCGATCAAACAATTGTAGATTTTTATTGCGGTAGAAGTAAAATGAAAGAAAAAACTAAATTCACAAGGGTTAAGATGAATTTAATGGGTTTAAAAATTTAAAACGACATTAATTAGAACACAATAACACTTGCAGTTTGTGACACATTTGAGAAATATCACTTCACATTTGCAGTCTATGCTTATTTTCGTTTCATCACTTTATCTGAATCAACATCATGTAATTTCAAAGTTTCCTTAAGCCAACTTCTAAATGTCAACTCAGCAATTTTTACTTCATTGCAAATTTTTGATCCTGCTTCGCCAATATGAACCCTATCTATGATGCATAGCTTTTCAGTTACTAAGTAAGCCTTTCGCTTAGTTCCTTTGCTCTCCATGGTCACATTTACAAATGATTAGGATACATTACTGACATTATATGCTTTAATGATGTTAATAGATAAAAATGTGAAAACATTTTCAATTGGTCAAAAAAATGAAATTTGAAAACGGTAATGAATGCAAGAACTTATGCTCCTATTGGCATGCCTTTGAACTTTATTTCATTGTACTTTCCTTATTTGATTTGATACAAAAGACATATTCAAAGTGATAACATAACACAGGTCTCTTTTAATTGATTCTTTTATAGCAACAAACACTTCCCCAAGCTGTTGATCAAACCAAAGACATGTAATTAGGTTCTCACAGAAGTACTCACAGGATTTGATGTGACAGTTGATTGTGTCTTTTCATGTTTTCATAGAAGAGAATATGTATATTGTGATCATAGTATTAGGGCGAAATTAAAGGATTATAATGTGAATTTCATGTAGCAAGACATTTGTGTTTATTTCATTCTCTGTTGCCACCTTTTTGCATTTACCAGAATTTTTCGTTGATCACTGTTTCACCAGACTGTTTAATTACAGTGTATTGACAACTATTTCTCTATTAAAAAACCTAACATAACATGTGATATCTTATTAGAACTTGCAAATTTCACAATATGGGTTCTATTTTTATGGGCAATAATCACCATTTTCGATAATAAAAACGAGCTATGTATTAAGGTTCAATTTACCATTTCTTATCACGACTTTTTTCATGTTCAAGACATTTTAAAATATATTTTCTTTGGGAAAAAATCGGGAGCCATGCCAGACACCACGTTATAAGCGGGTTCACAAGTTATCCGGGTGTGAGTTATCGAGGGAGTGGTGTACAGTAAATTGATTTATTTTTTTAAATAGCAATCTTTGTGGTTTTGTAAATTGTTACATTTTTGAAGTGTTTTCATCTGGGGATGGGATCTATTGTTTGTATAGAAGGTACTTTGTTTGCTGGATCTTAAAATTGAATGCATAACAATAGTAAATTTGCAAGAAAAGCTAATTAATGAAATTAAAACAACACAAGTATAGCAGACAATCACAACATCATGAAAGTAAGATTCATATAAAAACATCAAAGCAGTAATATACCAATCAAAATTCGAACTTGATGACACAATGTAAAACAACATTCCTGTGACAAAAAAAAAACAAAGAAATTTTCAAATAGTGTTCTACAATAGATAGCATGGTCATATATATGAAGCAATGAACTAGATAAGTTGGTTGTTGTTGTTGTTGTTGTAGGGTTTAATGCCATTTTTTCAGCACAAAATAGGCTATACATGGCGGCCAGTATTAATGGTGGAGGAAGAACCCTGGAAAACCCAAGGAAGAACCACCAACCTACGAGAAGCTACTGGCAGGCTTTCCCCACTTACCCACATAAGTTGACTTCATAAGTGTGTGTGTGTGATCTGGATTTGTAACGTAGCTTTAAACAATTTTCAGTCATATCACTATGATGTCTGCAGTATTGTAGTTTACAGTTATGTCTAGCACTGGGGCATCATGCCACAGATATGTGGCATCATGTCCTACCTAATCACATTATACTGACACCAGGCTGACCAGTACTAACACTAACTTCTTAATTCTGAACACCAAGTGAAGCAGCTGTTAGTACCATTTTTATAAGTCATTGGTATGACTCAGCCGCGCTTCAAATGTGTGACCTCTTGCAACCAAGGTGTACACTCTAACCTCAAGGCCACCAGAGTAGTCACACTACTTACTGAACACATGCCGTAAAGTTACAAATTGTATACCAGCTCATCATAAACTGCAATATTCAAGATAAGAATAACATATTGCACTTATTGGGCTTATCACTATTCTACCAACATATATACTGAATATTCTAATGCCGCCTCAGATGCAGGAGGTTGCAGGTTCAAACCCTGGCTAAGTCATACCATAGATTATAAAAATGGTACTAATGGCTGCTTCACTAGATGCCCAGCATTAAGAGGTTAGAGTTTCTGAGGACTGGTAGGCCTGGTGTCAGCATAATCCGACTAGATGGGATATCATGCTACATGTCTGTGGCATGGTGCCCCAGTGCTAGACATCACTATAAACTGCCACACTGCAGACATTGTAGTGAGATATTGTAGCAATATGACTGGAAAATTGCTAAGCCACATTAAAAATCCAAGAAACACACACATACACAAAACATTCTAAAAGGATAAAAATATAATATCTACCATGCGTACTTGCCTATCAGTTAAGTCCAACTGCAAACACCATAGACCCTGATCTGCCACTGCATACTGCACCTGCAAATCAGGGTCTATGTTGCTTTTTTAATTGATAAACTGCAACAAACTACATAGATCCATGTCTACTGGCACACTGTGTGACGGCAGATCTGGGTCTATGTTGCTTTTTAAATTTGATAAACTGCAACAAACTACATAGATCCATGTCTACTGGCACACTGTGTGATGGCAGATCTGGGTCTGTGCTATTTGAAGTTGGACTCAACTTATAAGTGGGTATATACAGTAAGATTGTACAATACATTAATATGAGCTGTTGATAATACATTCTTACATTAATGCAACACCAGTATAATACTACATTGTGACTTTTAATGTGTAAGGACATACTGTCCAAAGCATGTGATCCAAATTATAATCATTTTATTGAACAAAAATTACACATCATCATATTATTATAATAATAATAATAATAATAATAAAAATAATAATAATAATAATAATAATAATAATAATAATATTATTATTATTATTATATTTACATATTTTCATTCATTTTTCAGAATATTTGTAATATTTTGACATGCTTCAAATTCTAATCTTCTACTACCTTTGCAAAATTGATATAAAATGTAGAGTTTATATATATATATATATATATATATATATATATATATATATATATATATATATATATATATATATATTCCAACATTTGTGAATTCCATTTAAAATTCAAAATTGTTTATTAGGTTATACCAGCAATGGTCCAAAATGTAACTGTAATTAAGGCCAGTGACAAACCATGAGTGCATATCTATACTTACTGAAGCTGAGTGATAAGCTTCTCAGTCCACTCCACTCTTTTGTCTGGTTTTTTCTCACTGCTGTTCAGGAAACATTTGATGTGACTCTGGAACTCCTCTCCCATTGGCAGTTCTTCATCCCCACCTATTTCTGTGTATTCTATCAAAATCAAAACAAAACAAGAGTTATGTAGAGATGAGATATCCCTCACTATTGTCAACTTATGTAAAGATCCAAGCATCCAGCATTCTTAATTCTTATACTCTTTATTTTGGGAGCTTATGATCTAGCATTGTCAATTTATATACTGCTTGTGTTACACTTCGTTTCCATGGTATTAGAAATAATATTGCATACAGAAAATTTTAAGTGTAAAAAGGTACCTCAATGCAATTTGACATGTGAAACAAGTCTGGTGTAAATACATTGAATCCTTTGAGATTTGTGTCCCAAAAGTAACAATGTTTACAGTTGCAAAGACATACAGTCATTTGATTTCACTAGTCTTCTATGACTTATGCTGCAGTCATCTGATGCCACTACAGTCTTCTGTATCATAGTTCATGTTGCAGTCATATGATACCACTAGTCTTCTATAACATAGCTCATGTTATAATCATCTGATGCCACCTAATGCCACTATAGTCTTCTATAACATATCTGATACTGCAGTCATCTGATGCCACCTTTTCTAGAACATAGATAATGTTGCAATCAGATGATGGCACCAATCCTCTATAACATAGCTCTTATTGCTTTCATCTGAATCCACTAGTCTTCCATAACAAAGCTTATGTTACAGTCATCTGATGCCCCTACAGTCTTCTACAACAAAGTTCATGCTGCAGCCATCTATTGCCACTATAGTAATCTATAACAAAGCTTCTATAACATAGCATATGCTGCAGTCATCTGATGACACTAGTCTTCTATACTGTAGCTCATGTTGCAGTCATCTGATGCCACTAGTCTTCTATAATGTAGCTCATGCTGCAGTCATCTGATGCCACTAGTCTTCTATACTGTAGCTCATGCTGCAGTCATCTGATGCCACTAGTCTTCTATACTGTAGCTCATGTTGCAGTCATCTGATGCCACTAGTCTTCTATACTGTAGCTCATGTTGCAGTCATCTGATGCCACTAGTCTTATATAATCTAGCTCATGTTGCAGTCATCTGATGCCACTAGTCTTCTATAATGTAGCTCATGCTGCAGTCATCTGATGCCACTAGTCTTCTATAATGTAGCTCATGCTGCAGTCATCTGATGCCACTAGTCTTCTATATGTAGCTCATGTTGCAGTCATCTGATGCCACTAGTCTTCTATAATGTAGCTCATGCAGCAGTCATCTGATGCCACTAGTCTTCTATACTGTAGCTCATGCTGCAGTCATCTGATGCCACTAGTCTTCTATACTCTAGCTCATGTTGCATTCATTTGATGCCACTAGTCTTCTATAATGTAGCTCATGCTGCAGTCATCTGATGCCACTAGTCTTCTATAATGTAGCTCATGCTGCAGTCATCTGATGCCACTAGTCTTCTATATGTAGCTCATTTTGCAGTCATCTGATGCCACTAATCTTCTATAATGTAGCTCATGTTGCAGTTATATGATGCCATTATAGTCTTCAAAACAAAAATGGTATCTTACATTCCATCTCACAAAGTATTAATGTGAGTGTATCCAAAACCGGCACAAACATATTTTAAATCGAGTTTTGATGATTTTGAGCAATCTTAGCTCCCTGACAGGTAAAACAATTCTGTTTATGAACACTTGAACAGGGTGGCCTGTTGTAAATGTAATTCTGCAAACCTGTCCATTACACTAAGTGAGTTTATATGATACAGACAATGTTTTCTTTACCTATGGAATGCAACATGTCTGGAAAACTCTGCTGTCAGTATAATAGACTCTACCATTTCCTGTTCCAGGCATTTGATAAACACTGTGGAATTACATTACAATGCACTTATGTTAACAAATTCACAGCCTTACAAATCATTAAAGTGCAAATTAAAACACAGATGATTGTTCATTACCTTATGTGATATGGCAGAGAACAAATTCATGATGCCATTGGAAAAAAAACATTTGTGGCTATGCCTCACAGTCTATATTCTAGAATTAGCCCACTTATTTTAACTGTTGCATAACATGTAAGGAATGTAAATTATTCATGCTTTATGAATTTTGTTCACATTTTATAAAAGTTTTTATCATTAAGCAAGTCCATTTATCTGGGGAGGATCAGCACTTACTAGTTTAAAAACATGCTTTTCACTTTCTGTTTGTGTGATTATTAGCAATACTGAGTCTACATGTAAGAAAGAAGATTTTAAACTGTCATACCTCTTTTCGAGCTAATTTTTAGCTGAGCTGTCACTGTGTTGTGACCGTAGAAGACCGTAGAGCTGTTCTTGGTAAAAGTGCGAAACTTAGCGTTGATCTCTACCTCATCTGCATAATACTCAATGTTGCCCTGTGTGTAAAAATTATATAAAATCAAGGAGTGACTAAACTATGTGTCATTAACACACATAACTTCACATTCTGGTATTCTTATGTATGATGAAATATTAAAACAAATCAAGCTTTCTCTGTGCAGAAATATAAATATGTTAACAATTTCAGATCCAAATTTGAGATTATTAATTTGTGTTAACATGAGGCTCATTGAAAGTCTTATCAATTACAGGTGCATGCTAAGAGTTCAATTTTAGTTAAAACAAAAAAGTGCCTGCCTCAATCAGTTTTTGTACAAGAAAAAATTGTAACCTTGATAAAACATGAGAAATTATTTGATTTGTGTATGATTAGTAAGGAATATTATGTAGTTCACACATGGAAGGACAAATGAACTGATAAAATGAAGTATGATCTCACTTTTTTATTGTTTCAGTGGAAATTACCATTTTTATAGAATGCCAAGTTTGTCATTGTGATTTCAAAACTAAAGTTAAACTCAAGACAATAACATTCACATAATCTTGACTCAAAATATTTTATCCTATATTCATCATAGCTTAAAACTGAGTCCAGTATTTTTTTATTAGATTAACTGATGATTTTAAATTACAACAAATTATTATCATACATGAGAAATTGATGATTCTAACATCTATATAATAATACCATATGAGATAATGTGATGTATATTAATGCATAAATGTCAAATGAAATCAACTGATCATTTCAACATGCTGCTCAAAAATGCCATGGCCAGAATATGTCAGTGCCAACAAGTTTGTGTTCAAAAGTACCTATCATGAAAGGCCACCAAGCTAACGTGACCAGCGGCCAGCATATTAGTGAAAAAATTTAAAATTTACCCCTCACAAGCAGCCGCATTTTTTTTATAATATGTATCAAGAACTAGCATTTTTTTCTATAACATGTGCTAAGTAATCCGATATCTGTTTCCTGATGTCAAATTTTGTTACTGAAAGAAGTGTTGACTAAAGTACCTGTACCACTATGGTTAATATTATATCATTTACACCTGATGAAAAGCCACATTTATTCCATAAAGCCAAGAAAGACTCAAATTTTAATCCATACAAAAAGGTAAGTACACATAATCCTAGTAGCCTTACTGCTGTGTTGTCATGAGATGTCCAGTTTAGTCACACTAATAATTGTTAAGATTATAATTATTGATCAGTAGTAACAGCTGGTAAGTGGCAGTTTTGATGTGCAATACACAAATCAGTGGAAAAATGGTTTGGTAGCCTTTATGGCTTGTCTTAGTAAGATGTTGAGCTTGTTCTCTTTATTAATTAGTGGCTATTACTATTAACAATAATTATCAAGTTTACAAATACTAACTGCTGTGAGGTGCTTTTGTTCATGTCAGATCTGCATAAATATTGAAGCTATTTTGGTTTCTCTCACTTAGTGTCAAGAAATGTAAACACAATAAGATACCAGACTGTGACTAATGAATCACTTGACAAAATCGCTGCCTTTAAAAACACATAGCAATTTGTTTGAATGCAGAAAAATTGTTTTCTCAGTCTTGTAGTTGACAACACTGATGTTTATAACCCGATGTAATTCTTAAGATCATAACAGGGTTAGCATAGGCGGAAAAATTGATTTTGTGCAGAAAAATTAACCATGAACAAAGCAGGGTACCACACAAAGACCGAAAAATCACATGACAACACACTGGTCTCTTCCTTTACAAAGAAGGCATTTCATCCCCTCTACAAATGTTTTGTCTGCATAATTAAATTGCATACAGTTAGCAACATCCGAATAAATCATTACCAAACATAAACATATCATCACATAAATGGAGATGATTATTTCAGAAAAAGTCAGTTATTATAGTCTACGACATTGGGTGAGGTGGGGAGGAAGGACTTGCCCAACAATTTTAAGTAGAATAGACTGGAATAAAACAATTTAATGCTGACAAGACTCTTGCTCAACTACCTAAGATCGTAGTTTTTGATTTATCTTCATTCCATTGTATTCATACCAGTTATTTATTTTTACCAAATCTTTATTTAATTTAGTGTTAATCTCATGGCCTGTTGATTGCTCAAGTGTGCTATTTGACTTTCTCTATCAGAAGACTTTGCTCATGAATTATAGTTCTGAAAGAGGGTACTAGAAGACCCTGAACATACATATACACCTCAAGAAAGACAACTCAGGCTCTCCTACCCTTCTGACAGCACTGGATGTGTCCTCCACTGTAATGCCAGAGGCAAATCGATCCAAAACATGTTCCAGGTTCTGTTGTGTAAACAAAGTGACAAGATTAGTCATGAAATTGATCAAGCATCTAATAGGAATTAATTGAATTTACCTGATGAGTTTACATGTTTTCAAATGGATGAGTTCATATATGTTTTTAAATTGATAAGTTTATATATGTTTTCAAATTTTAAACCAACAGGATGATCATAATTATATCTTCTTGGAAGGAAATAATAAAATATTTACTAACATCAACGAAGAGAGTGTCTCAGTCTAAGTTACTGAGACTTCTATTTCTTAATTTAAATGAAATCAATGTTTTGTACTTTGTTTAACTGATAACAAAATGGTATTTTTCTGCATCATACTGAATTTTCGTCACAACAAAAAATATGCCACATAACAATCAACATGATTAAAATTAAAACATTAAACTATTTCTTTCACATTTCTGCATCTACTATTTTTGGCCAAAATGTCTCTGTTATATCTTGCTAGTTCAGAGGGTGAATTATGTAAACATGAAACTGAAAGTTGCCTCTATCTTACAATATTTCTCTTTCCTTACTGATTTCCTACTAATCTGTATTTTTGTCTCAGCTTAGAAAAACACAAGGATTGCTTTGGGCAAAATATATATAGTTACCCTATTGGAGAAAGAATTAAATTACTGTCAGATCTAACAATAAAACACCCAAATTTAAATCAAATGTTTATTTCTTAAGAATTGATCAGGAATACATCAAATATCTTGTAAATCCAACCCTACCAAGCTAAGAAAAAATATTCCCACATCTTTTACCTTGTTTTAGCAACAAAATTGTTAAAAAAAAATCATCTGCATGCCAAATACAGATGTCAGCCCAGAGTGGTCTCCCATTGAATGAAGGGCATGCTGCCAATCCCATCAACTGTCAATTACTACTGGAGATTAAATGCATGCTTTTCTAGGAGTGTAACTGCAGGGAAGGCTTTGGACATATCTGCAGGAAGGGGTTGGGGGATGTACCCATCTTATGACCAGATAATGACATAACATATTTTGCCCTAAAATTGGCATCTTCTTCAAATATGCTTTTCAAAATATAATATGATAGGAAAATAAATAAGTGGCAGAGGTAGACTCATCTGCTTACCACGGAGTTGGCAATAGCTTTGACCTGCCAGCACAAGAGGCAGCATCAAGTAATAACTGAGATATGGGCTAGGGTTAGTACATGGTCAGTGAAGATGAGGTTTACATTTTTAAAAAAATAGTTTGCTCCAACAAATCCAGGATAAATAGCGAAATCCTCATCATTGTGAAGCTGATTCAGTGACCTGGGAAGGTAATCTGCTATTAAAGCTGGAGAAAATTGTCTCTGACCTCCTAATCATGACTTGAATGAAGTCAGATAAGGAACAGTTGTGACTAAATGCTATGCTGTGACGACTGCCCTAACCTTGTGTGCTATTGTGCATAGGAAATACATCTGGTCTTGGGTTAATTCCCTCTAGGATGAATACATACACTTAGGGATCCTGGACAATACAGCCTGTGCAAAAATGACATGAGAAACTGAACCAAGAGGGTAGAACTACAGATAGTTTAGATTGATTGAGACAAAGGATGGAAGCCTGGCATTCAGCCTTGTCACAGAGGTTTACAAGACATTATCCCCTGAAGGCACTGATTCAACTGGAGACCAGGGGTTAATTGTCCTTTCTATGTGGGTTGGATAATTCTTAATGAACAGTAAGCATCCTTGAACAATGAGCCTGCCTGAGATGTGGAAATGAGGATTTGCTGATGATGACGCATCTTGAAAAAATCACAAAACAGAGGACAGAGTTGCCAAGAGTCACATTCTTTGAGAGAATAAAAATGCCTTTTCCAGATAACATTTCTTAAAATATCATGTATATCCAGGAGACTGATGCACATAAAGTGCTTCAGAAAGCTTGAAGCTTTGCTTACATGCTGAAAAGAGAGCAGGAGGTGGACACCTCAGCCAGTCACACTGGCATCTTTGCAGATCATGATTTCTGGCAGCGATCCAGCAGTGGGATGCCTGCCATAAACCAAGAGTGGCTGACTGATCTTAAAAGTGACAAAAACTCAAGATACTTATGCAAGCTGTTTACGCTGAAATCATTTTTTATTTGGTCCCTATGTTTTATCTCACCTGCGCCATAGGTCAGCCAATTTTTAATCAAACACTGGAACACAGACCATTTATTATTATCTTTTTTCTTAAAAATTGTATTTTTTAAAAAATCAGTACATTTTCAACAGCACTAGAATTCAGTATGAAATGATATTTTAGGTTGACACCATTTAAAACACTGTTTTTGTCCTAATGCAAGTATAATCACATGAATGCTTGAAATTGTTGAATTGCCCTGTCACATATACAAGCAATAGATGTGACTGATTTAAATGCATGTCTGTTGATGGGTTTCACAATGAAAGGATTCAGGCTATGCTTCAAAACAGCCATCATGACCAAGATATGCATGAAACCAAGCACTGTTAGACTGTGTATCAGTTCCTGCATGTCAAGAAAAGATTTCTGGTGCATGTGGCCTGAGGATGGTTTCAACATTCCCAGGTCCAACAACTGAGACCTCAGTGTGGAAGACTGGCATGTGTGTATCTTCTGAAAACCCAGGCTGAAGTTTCATGAGAGTCATCATTGCAAAATGAATATATTTGGCTTTCAAAGCAGCAATGATGTCAGTGACAGAACCATACTGTGGGAGCTGTTTGAAAGAAAGCCGGTCTTTCTTGAATGAAAACTTGATGGATGCCAGAATTCAATAAGAGGCAGCTGACTAAGCAGGAGACGGCTGACAGAACTCTGGAGGCAGAAGCCATAATATTTCTTCAATAACTGTATTGCAGGCTAAGTCTATCCTGTATGTCATCAGATCAAGAAAGGAAGATGGCACATATGAGCACATGCCTTGGAATTTGGAAGAGTGGTCTAACAAAGTAGCCTCATACAAAAGTAGTGATTACCAACAAGTGAACAGGGATAGTGAATGAAACATGGAGTAATGGGTTAAGGTGCAAGTACTATAGACTATTGGGTAGATAGTTAAAATTACACTGGTTAGCTTGCTGTACAACAAAATATGACAATTGAAGTGCGAAGTATTTATCTAAATTAATTATACAATAATATTATAAAGAAAAGCAGATGTAAAATACTTCTCAAAAGTAAGAAAACTCTTTAGAATTATTCAAACTGGAAAAAGGCACAAAGTGGAATGTATTTGTAAGACCTCTTGGTAATAAATATGACCATGCATAAATGGAAGGTTTAACTGACAAATAACAGGAATCTCTCTATTAATGAGACCATTCTCATCTGACAGGCACCTCAGCAAGCAATTGACTTGTTTACACTTCTGCTCCTACACCAAGCTAAAAGATGTGGTGACCATTTTTTTGTAATTTGGAAGTGTATCATGATTGTGTGAGAAATGTGAAAATTTATTGATTCAGTCCTGATCAACTTTTGTTACCATATATACTCAATTATAAATCGAGTTCAACAGCAAATAACATAGACTCTGAACTGTTATCTCATTATATGAAATGGATCAAGTTCTATGTTGCTTTCTTAGCTGATTACTACAAACAAACTGTATGGACCCATCAGCTGGGACATTATGTGATGGCAGATCTTGGTCTGTTTAGTTTGTATATAATTATAAGCAATTATAATCATTATTTTAAGACAGCTAAGAATAAAACACCTTGAATGTGATACAAAATTTTGCAAACAGTCAGTGGTATTTGTATACTTACTGAGTTTGGCATATTTGATATCGGCACAATTGTTGTAAGGCAATTCACTAGGTTCTTCATATGATGTGGCTTGTACAACAAAGGTCCAACCACTTCTCCAAACAACTGCAAAAAAAAGATTCACTAAATAATTAATTTGGGGATGTATTCCGATGTCCATTGTTAAATTTTATAGTGTTCCCCTACCACCACCCCTTATGGACTGAAAAGCTGATCCTATAAAAGGGATGGTCTCTCCTGAGGGAGATGAAATGGTAAAAAGAATATGACAGCTGCATATTCTGCAGGGGGGGGATTTAAAAAAAAAAAAAGAACAAATCCCAAAAATGTGAACTAATATGGCCTTATATGCTATTTAAACAAGAATATTGGAACTTGTATGTTAGTGCAATTTGGTTATTTTGAACATACAATCTGTACTAGTTTATGTAGGTATATATTTTTTTATATTATTATCACAGCAAAGTGCAAAACGAAGTGCTTGAAAAAAATGCTCAGATTTAGACAGCAAAAAGATGTACCAAATATTTTAAATGTAATCATTTGGCAAATACTATTTTCTTCAAATTTCATGTACAGCAAGTCAAGACAATGTACTTAAAGCTCCACATTACTACAGATGTAAGAAAATTCATTTGTCAGAACAGGGACAGGGCAACAGTGCAAACATCAGGCTGGGTGTTTTTTAACAGCATTTTTACTTGTTCCCTTCCTGAGTTTTAAACAAGTGCAATGATTTTGATTTAAAAATGCCATCACATGGCAGTTGTCAAAGTAAATCTTAACTCTATACAGATGGCACATATGTGAGGAAGTGAATTTCAGTGAAAACTGTGAAGCATAATCTTATTAGTATTGGGAGAGATCGACTCTGATCTGGGGTGGCCCCCTTGAGATTGCGGATTTACCATTGTATCTAACACATGGCAACCTAAATTCAGGTGTTGCTGACATGTATCAAATAAATAAATAAATAAATATATATATATATATA
This sequence comes from Potamilus streckersoni, assembly GCA_016746295.1. Classification (NCBI taxonomy): domain Eukaryota; kingdom Metazoa; phylum Mollusca; class Bivalvia; order Unionida; family Unionidae; genus Potamilus; species Potamilus streckersoni. The sequence continues at coordinate 2,391,574 of JAEAOA010001777.1, read as the reverse complement.
TATATATATATATATATATATATATATATATATATATATATATATATATATATATATATCCCCAGACCTTAGCTGAATGATATTGTTCTACATTCCATCTATCTGTTCATTCATCCATCTGCCTATGTCAATAACCATTCCACCACCCAAAATTCAACAAATTTTGGTACACATGTCACCCATGTGGAGACCATCAGTTACTCTACCCCCAAAGAACTCTGGTTGGTTGGTTGATGGGCTTAACGCCTTTTTTCAGCACATGATGAGCTATACATGGCAGCCATTTATTATTGGTGGAGGAAGAAACTGGGAAATCACCGGAAAGAACCACCAACCCACGAGATGCTACTGGCAGTGATCCATAACGGACTGCGCTCTAGACCACTCGGCCACTCAGGGCCCCCAAGGAACTCTGGGATGAGGTCCATGCCAAAAGTGCAGCAAATACAATCAGACCAACATTTTTGAAAATATATTTTGTTACCATACTTTGTACATGCAATCATAGGAGGGCATTTTAAGGGGGAAGTCATCCCATCTCTCCCACTGAAATGGTTGCCTCACAACTTTGGGGGCCCCAAGTGGCCGAATGGTCTAAAGCGCTGTCTGTTACAGATCACTGCCATCTCACCTCTGTCTGCGTGGGTTCGAATCTTGGATTTGGTGAATGTAAATATGTGAGAAAGCTTGCCAGTAGCTTCTCGTGGGTCAGTGGTTCTTGCCGGTGATTTCCCTGTTTCTTCCTCCACCAATAATACTGGCCGCCATGAATAGCCTATCATGTGCTGAAAAATGGCGTTACGCCCAACAACAACAAAAAAAAGCCTCACAACTTTCACTAAAAATCACTTATATACAACTGGAGAGATAGAGAGAATTTAATTACAAAAGTGTGTGGGTCTGCCATGACAAGCCATAGAACTATCTGTAGTCATAGCTGACAATTTTTCCAAAACAAATTAAGGAAATGAAGAAAAGAAATTAAATACAGTCATACAAATCATGTGTCACCCAGGCCATGAATAAATAATTATACATTTTTCACAGAATTTGATATTCAGTGTGATTGGTGGACACCAGAATATATTATCAGAGTTATGGGCACCAGCATTTTTTTATTAATAGATTATAGAAATATAATCCAGACTGAGCAATAAAAATCTTCATTAGAATACAATATTTACCACCACCGCCTTTGCCAGGTGGTCAGTCTCATCAGTCTCGGTTCCATGGGACTGTGGGTCCGGGTAATAAAAGTCCCTATAGAATGCTTCCAGGAAGGGAAGGACTCCATCAAGGAAAAATAACACTGACCCATAGGCTGACGATTCAAAGTCTGGGGCACTTGCTTGGCTACTACAAACATAAAACATAGGAATCATCAGGAATTTTATAAAACAATTGATGCAACAATTAACAAATTGTCCAAATGGAGCTGAGAGTGCCTGGATGACAAAGATATGACAAAGATGGTCTCATAGATAAATACAAGAACAGTAAGCCATGTGAATAGTAAGCTACGAAATATGGGTTATTAGGTCGCTTTCTATCAACAATTTTGTTTAATCCTTATGGAAACAGTTATTTGAAGGTATCAAAATTTTTAGATTTTAGTTTTATCAGCATCAGTAATAAAAGTATTTTAAAGATCTTCTTGCCAGAATGCTTTGTCAAGTGGTATTTGAAAAGAAGACATTTAATGAATTTTTAAGTAATGGTAGCCATAATGGATGGCAGATCATCACCATGAATTGCAATGAAATTTGAACAAGTCAGAAATCAGCAAAATCTATGCACATCTTCTCAATGTACTTTATGAAGATTCAACTGTAAAAAAGGCAAATTCATTCCAGTTTTCTGAAAATCCACTCAACCCTTTAATAAGCCTACTGTATCACTTGATTAGCAGAGTGAGATTGATTTTCACCTGTCCTTGAAAGAGATATAACAATATAGTATACAATATGTCTCTTTTTATTCATATCTACTTCTTGCCTTGAACATAGTTAGGAACAATTATATAATAAATGCATCTAAACTCTATTATTATTCCATTAGAAAAATTGCCAAGTTTGACTAAGGTGATGGTTAATAATTATTACATTCCGCTTGCAAGAAATCCATTACAGCTGCATACTGCATTAAAATTTCCATTTACCTTTTCTCTGGGGCTGTTTTCAGGTGGGTCCCAATTTTATCTGGATCCTCTTTCACGCTGTCTGTAAGTCGATTCATGTCCACAGAGACATTGGAGAGGAATTCCCACAAATCACTGCATTAGCAAGGAACAAAGATGAAAAGGTATAACTAATAATTATATACTATATAATTATATAACTATAATTATATACTAAAATATTAAAATAACATGAAGTATTAAAACATCAAGAAAGAAAATTGTACATCATATTCACTCTCTTACAGACCATTCCTTCAAAATCAAGGTCACAGACTTGTGGTTTCTCATTACCAGTGATACTACTATATAATCATTCAATCTGTGCTTTGATGACCTTATCTCTCAAGACAGTTTTACATAGCATTGATCTTTCAAGACAGGCTTTACTGTATCAAGAAACATCAAAGAAAATATTAATATATTTAAACAGGAAATTACTGTATTAAGTATTCACATTTCAAAGTGTTCTTGATGTTAAGAGTAAATTGGAGGGAATGTCAATGCACAACAGAAATGTCAATGAATAGTCAAAAACACAAGAACCAACATTCTTTATTTTCAACATAGAGATAAATATCTTTCTGAACATATTTCAGACATGGATCATTAGATTAATTTCAGAGATATACTACAACAGTTTTAGATTCCTGAGTTTCAGATTAGGGGAATGCAAATGTGATTTAAAAAAATGCAGAAGCACACCAAATATGGCATCATGGTAACCTAATTTTTGATACAAATGAATACTTACAAGTAACTTAGATATTTATGATGGAGACATCAAAATAAGCCTTTTAGCTTATGATTAACTCAAGGATATAATTTTTTTAAATATCTGGATAACATTGCTTCAATATTATATAAACCAATAGAGCACAATATACCTTCTATACTTACTTAGTAGTCAAGTCCATTTGATAGACACCAACTGCTATCACATAATGCACCAGTAGAACTAGGTCTGTGCAGCTTGTACAGAGTTATTAGTAGATCAACATAGACACTGATCTGCCAGCACATTATGCACTGACAGATAAAAGTCGATGTTGTTTTCAGTTAGACTTGACTTAAAAGTGAAAATATATAGTCTCTTGAAGATGACAACTCATTGGCTCCAAAAGTACTGTATTATGTCCAAGAAAAAAACCCCTGTTGCTAATTTCTTTTCAACATGCTAATACTTTCTTGTTACTATCTTTACTCACTGATACATAATGTTATATGAAGATCATCTCAGTGGACAGAATGTTCATCATGTATAAATTTTCCATTAATACCAATTACAAGAATTTACTTTAATTCTGTGAATTTAACAGTTCTTATTAATCAAGAACTTAAATACTCACATATTTACTTATTTTCCTGTAAAGCAATTTCAGCCAGGGCATATCGACAAATGCAACTATTTTTTAAAAAAAAGGAAAATCTGCAAAACAACAAATTATGCAAATGAAGAAATAAAAAGAATTCACATTATCTAGATATCCATTTATTTTTATCTATGTCTTCCATGTTTTTGGATGATCCTAGATTTTATCCATGTCTCCCATGTGTCTAGAACATCCTAGTTTTCATTAATTTCTCCTTGTTTGAATAATCCTTTTTTGGACCCATGTTTCCTGTGTATTTGGATAATCCATGTTGAATTATATTTATGATTATATACATACAGAACCATATATACTGCAAACAATACAGACCCTGATCTGACATCATATCATGTGCAAAAAGATTAGAGTCTATGGTGTTTGTTCTACTGATAACTGCTTACAAACCGTAGATCCAGATCTGCTATCACATTATGCAACAGGACATCTGGCTTTGTACAGTTTTCAGTTGGGGTAAACATATAAGGACGGTACATAATCTTTTGAAATAAATTAAAAGTTTCAACCAGTCAGCTTAAATATAACAAACTTCTCATAAGCTAGTCAATGTTGAGTTCTGTCTTAGTAAATATGCTATTTGACACAACAGATACCCACTATTAACAAGATACTCACCTACTACTGATACTGATACACACTCACTATTGACACAATACATGCCCATCACTGACACAAGACAGTCCACTAATGACACACCTGCCATTGACATAATACTAACCAACTACAGACACAAGCAACACTCAGTACTTGCACAATACATGCCCAATATTGATACATGACACTCCACTATTGACACAATACACACCAACTTCTAAATATAACCATCCACTATCACAGTAGCTACCATTTGCCATTTTTAAAACCTTGTTCTATATGGATGCAAATGAAGCATCTTATAACATTGTTAATGTCCATCACAAGTACACACACAGACTGCATCTAATACACATAAAATTTTATGCATCTAATACACATCTAAAGTGCTCAAAGTGCAAGCATTTCTAATGATGCTCAACTCATAAGATCTTAAATATTGCAAGATGAAAAAGAGATGAAAGACTTAACTACAAAAGATCTTTATGTCCACCTATTTGACTAGAAATGATCTATACATTTATTTTTAATTTGTTAAAATTTATTACAATTTACAAGGACTGATTTCATTAGGTTTAACCAATAAATTTCATAAAACTTGCTCCTTCATTTTTTAAAGTTACTAATTGTCAAAATTACAGTATAATTCAACTAAAATACAATCAGTTGCTTAAAAATCAAAGTTGTGTGTAGTTAATTAGGTCTCATCAGCAATCATCAATGACATTACCTTGGGCAGGTGTGAGAGATAACATTGATACTTTCTTATAAAAGTTGAGTCAAACTGCAAAAAACAAAGATCCTTATCTGATATTACAATGATAACATAATGATAACATAATGCAGATCATGGTCCATGTTATTTGGTCAACAGATTACTCCTAACAAACTACACAGACTCAGATCTACCAGCGCATTACGTGATGGCAGATCTGGATCTGTGCAGTTTGCTGCTGGACACAACTTATAAGTTACTATATATGGCAGGTTAATGGAGTTGTGGCACATTTTTTATTTGCAACAACTTATGTTGTCAGCCTTTTATTTCCAGAACAGAAACTAAATGTATATTAATAACAATCGACTAATTCTTGCTGTTTTAAAATATATTTGCCTGATTGAATAGCTTTTAAATCAAATTCTAAATATCATGTAACTGCTAAAGACTAGAGCCAAAAACAAGTCACAAAATTTCTATTCACTATTTGCTGATGACCATAAAACAAGTCACTAAATTTCTGTTCACTATTTGCTGATGACCATAAAACAAGTCACTAAATTTCTGTTCACTATTTGCTGATGACCCTAAAACAAGTCACTAAATTTCTATTCACTATTTGCTCAAGATCCTGTAACAAGACACTGAATTTCTATTCACTATTTGCTTTAGACCATAAAACAAAACATTGAATTTCTATTCACTACTTGCTCGAGATCTGTAAAACTATTTGCACGAGACACTTTGTAAACAATACACTACATTTGTACACACTATCTACATAAAAAATTAAAAGATCTCACAATTGTTAGTTTGATACATACTTTTACCCTCAAGGTTACCCCTTTAATACATGAATAATGCATGTATAATTTTCTGGAGGAAAAAGTGTGCCACAACTGAGAATATTCATTTTCATCATGGCCACTGTCTGTAAGTATATTGTGACTGCTGAGAATATTCACATACATCATGGCTCTTCTCTTTAAGTATATTTTGACTTGTGAAAATATTCAAATGCATCATTGGGGCCATTTATACATAAATCAAGATTTGTTACAAAACAATAACAAGTCTTTCATAATGTGCAGCTATCTGAAACAATTAGCAATGTGGTTCATGCAAAAATGCAAATATAACTGGAAGATATCAGTGCTGTTTTCTTGATTTGATTGGACAATCACTTAATCAAACTTATGAATGGTTTAACTATTTATCAAATATTTTAATTTATCTAGAAAAGTATATATGCCAATTTAAAGTCTGAGTAATTAGAGTGTCCATGAAAACAAGTTAACATGAAAAATAGTTGCACACTGGCTATCCAAAATTGCTGTTGCACATTTAAGTATACATGATTAATTATCTATCAAACATGTTTTAATTCTCCTCATCCTACGTTTAATCTTACCTTTCGTTAAAATGCCACCTTTATGTGATTTAATGCAGTTTATTTTTGTTCTTAGTTTATCTCTCTCTCTCTCTCTCTCTCTCTCTCTCTCTCTCTCTCTCTCTCTCTCTCTCTATCTATCTATCTATCTATCTATCTATATATATATATATAGTTTAACAACTTAAGCTCAAAGATCAGGAAAACCACTTGTCCTCTCAAATTTATCAGGTAAAACTTGTCTGGTCAGAGTAATACTTGCCTGATAAAGTAAAACTTGTCAAGACAGAGTAGAACTTTACTTACTCATCCCTGGGCCAAGCAGACATAGATCTGAACCATGTGCACATTTATATCCTTAACCACTGCTGAAGTTCAACATTGCTTATCATCTTGTGTTCATCATCTATTGATAACTTTTGCCTAACCTGCCTACCTGTCATCAGTCTAGAACATGATGTAATGGAAGCCAACTTTATTTTTCTATGCAGATACTTAATGCAAGCTTGAACCTAAGTTAGGTTTAAAACCTGAAAATATTACTTTCCAGTTTCACATTTACATTAACAATATTGAGTGTCATTCTGATTACGATACATTTTCTCTTTCAATGACCCTTCATATAACTTTAAAATTTAAATCGCTGAGAAGAAACGAGCTAGAAAATGTCAAAGTTTGGGATTTTCTATCCCTTACGACAGTGACATGCTTGTTCCAGGACACATATTTTCAAGATTGAAGCTTGTCTGATATAGTCACACCAAAATGAAGACACCATCAGTTATTTCTAAAATTTCTCTGTAATAAAATGATGCTTAGATCACAGATAGGTGTCACTGTAAATGCAAATACAATTAAGAAATCAAAGGCCAGATGTGTGCAACTGCAATGTATCAACTTATAGTTACAAAACAATGTTTCTTATCATATATTTATATAAGGAACCATGTATTACATGGGTTTAAAACCCACTGTCTTCACTAAAATGTAATATCTTCATAATTTTGATCCATTTTGGTATCAATCTTGCATTGGGTACCTGTGGGTTTCTTTTATTATGAGCATGAGTAGGGAAGTGGAAGTGAAATGTGCTGAATAAACTGAGAACTGGAAGAAGTAACTGTTACACTGCATGGAATAATATTCCTGATCCATGTTGTTGCATCCTAATACTATTTCTGATCCATGTTGTTGCATCCTAATACCATGGACTATCCATATTATCCATTACTAATTTAAAGCATAAGTGTACACCCTATTTATTTAGATATAACAATTTATTTTAAAGAATCCAATGAGCAAGTTTTCTATTATTTTTTTCCCAAGTGAAGATTTACTCCTATATACACTTCAAGGTGAAGGATCCCTCCTGATGTCTTCATTATGCAAGTTTTTTACTACAATCTCCATAAGTAAAGGTTTACTACTACAATATACCCAAAGGTGAAGGTTAATACTTTGCAGACTCCAAGGTGCAAATCTTTTACATTAGTCTCGAAAGTGAAGGTTTATTACTATAGACTCCAAGGTCAAGGTTTACTCGAAGGTGAAGGTTTATTCCTACAGACTTAAGGTGAAATTTTGTTTCAAAGGACACAAAGGTGCAAGTTTATTACATTGGACTCCAAGTGAAGCTATACTATAATAGTCTCCAAGGTGAAAATTTACTCCTGTAGACCCCCAGGTGCAAGTTCACCACTACATACTCCAAGGTGAAGGTTTACTGCACAGACAACAAGGTGAAAGTTTACTTTAAGTCTCCAAGGTGAAGGGTTACTGAAGACTCCACTTGGATGGTTTACTTCTATGTATTCAAAGAAATGGCTTGCTGCTGTTAACACCAAGATGAAAGCTTATTCTTAAAGACTTCAAGGTCTTTTTGAGTGTACTATTGATTCATATGAGTGTACTATTGATTCATGAGTATACTATTTATTCATGAGTGTACAATTGATTTATGAGTGTACTATTGATTCATATGAGTGTACTATTGATTCATATGTCTGAAACTTACTCTAGATGTACTGTTTTATGACTCTAAGCAACTGAGATGAGACTTCAGTCCGTTGCAAGTAACCCCTTCTCCAGTGGAGGGTGTTACCCATTTTAAAACTGGATTACAACAGATTATTATATAATAAGTAATGTTTTAAAGGAAACAAATAATCCAATGAGTTTTACTGTAAAATGATGTTCAAAATTAATGTATATGGTAAAATTAGGACTCCCATATTATAATCAACTATGACAGCACCCAGTTACTGAACAAATGTAAATCTGTAAATTAACCTGTATCATAAATTCAAGGTTACTCTTCCTCTTTGTTAAGCCTTTATTTATTTGATGTTAATTGTACAGTTAAAATATAAATATTTATACTTTTATAAGTATGTGGTGTGTTTTGTTTAAAATGACAACTTTAGGAATCCAGAACAGATTAATGATGTTCAAAAGCATAACTACTTATCTTCAAACATGCTGGAATTAGGAGTCAAACCAGGGCCAAAGAGGTACTACATGCTAGAATAAGGAGTCAAACCAGGGCCAAAGAGGTACTACATGCTAGAATAGGGAGTCAAACCAGGGCCAAAGAGGTACTACATGCTAGAATAGGGAGTAAACCAAGATCAAAGAGGTACATCATAAGCACATTGCTACAGAATATTTAAGGCACCTAATGTTATCAATGGGGAAAAAAAATTCCTCTTTTTCTACTTTTCAAAAAACTTAACCATTATTGTCACTGAAATTTCACGAAACATTTCTTAATATAGAAACTATGGACTGGTTCAAAAATTATTTCTTAAAATCTCTTCCCATTATATAGTCTGTCCTCAATGGCCACATCATAACAGCTACACAGCTCTAAATTCTACAGCTGGTACATAAAAGAAAAGCTCTCTTGCTGATTTTGCTATTTCTACTCACTACCCACTAGCTAAATCTAAGTCATTTAGCTCTAAATCCTCCAACATTTTCATAAGAAGCAAGCATATGACAATTTAATCACCATGTAGAAATCTTTTCAAATATTTGAATGCACATAAGTATGGATATGCAAGGAAATGAAATATACATACCAGCTATTGTAGTCAGCAACCAAACACAAATTACATACTTAATTTAATGCAACTGACTTATATATTCAAGTGTAAATTAACCTTATACATAGCAGGATAGCAACTTAAAAAATTATACAATGTTCCATACATTCATACAAAATATGTTGTAAAATAAATGTTATGTTGAAGTTTATGCCTTTTCTTTCTTAAAAGCATTTCTAGTCCTTTTATTCTATAGTTTTCTTAAATCAAGCACCATTAACCTCTCACAATCAAATCTCTCATAAGATTAAATAAATAGAAAATAAATTTTTATATGCTGAGGTGGGGGTGGGTGGGGGTGGAAGGGATTTTAAAAAAAAGGTAATAAACTACATATGTATTTTTGTTCAATTTTAGCAGAAATAACAAGTCTGATGCATGCTGGGATAAAAATTGGAGTCTTAGGCTGAAACATTACTCCTACTCCTTACCCAAGAAGTTCATACATACATACATACATACATACATATATATATATATATATATATATATATATATATATATATATATATATATAAACACACACATCAAGGTAAGTAAGTTATTGAAGTTTCATATTCAATGCTTCAAAAAATTATCAAATGGGAGTTGAAAAAGTTTTGGAATGTCACTGCATACATATATAAATTTAAGCTATGACATAAACAAATCTTTGTAAAATCACAAAAACCATTACGATGCCAAAACATTATGGGAATTCAAACAGTATAGTACTTGTATTGAAATATGAAATAAAAATATTTTAGAAATGAGATCACCAAAATAGAACCACAGAACTTGTATGTGCTTTACAGAACTATGGGTTTTAAATACACAAAGAATGACCAAGGATTTTTTTAGTTATGATAATTCCAGTCTGATAAGGGGTCTGCCTACTACACTTAAAATAGCTTTGCAACTATTTCTGAGTTTACTTTAAAGTGTACTAATTTAAATTATGAAAAAGAAAGGTCCAAGTGAACCCACTGAACTTCCTGTTGGATCTGTAAATAATGCAGAATGACAATCTGCACATATTTTTTGAATGCTACACCAAAGATAGCTTATTTAAAGGTTTTATAAACACAAAATGTCATAAAATATAAAAATAATGTTTCACATTATTTGACACAATTCCAATTCCAAAAATATAATGATAGTATTGAAAAGTTAGTATCCCATGTACAATTTGTTATCTTATGAATTCATTATCCCCAGTCAAATGAGAACTTTCCTTTTTCAATGTTATGCTTTCTAGACAGAATCTTTTAAATCATCAGGATATAAATTTTGTTATAAAAATAATCTATTGAAATCCGCACCTGAATATAAATTTACTTGTTAAATAAACAGTAAGTGATCATGATGTACTTGGTGAAAACTTCTATTATGTTTGGTATACATCTTTTTAATTTATACAATCTTTTCTTTGTCAGAAACACAGCCATAATAACAAGATTGCTAAAGTGTCACCTAATATCAAGCTTACCACTTGTGTTTTACCCTAAAATCATCAAGCCTCTTCATCACATGAAGAGCACTCTCCCAATGAAAGTTTGAGAACTGTATATGCAGTAATACTATTCTTATTTCCCCTCTGTCTCATCTCACTGATTTTGACTTTTTACCTTTTGATGTAAAAGTAATAGTAGGCTTCTTTATTTTATCAAAGACAGCACATCTGTACATTTTCGTAAGGGTTTGTTCAATAGAACTCAAGTTACACAGAAACTATTACACTTTTGCAGATCATGGCACCCTTGACCTTTGACCTCCAAATCAACAGGTTTCTTATATGGCAGCCCATCTTCATGAAGATATGTTGAAGTTATCAAATGGAACTCTGACACTTTCATCCTTACAGGACTCTTTGTCTCCTAAAGAGGAATCCATGTAGAAAGTTTCATGAACCCATGTTGAGAAAACTTGAAGTCATTGCAAGAAAGCTAAATTGCTAACATATAGACAACTCAACAGACTTGACTATAGCATTATTGGATTTGAATTAAGGTGGGCACACAAAAAATGAGCAAAGATCAAGATTATGGTCAGAAAGAAATACATCATGAAAATTCTAACTGAAAATACAAAAATTATACATCAGTTATATTTTCTCTACATCAGATATGGGGCGAGAGGAACCATTCCATTAATTATGATTATAATTGGTAAATTCTACACAACAGAGGTACAGTTTGGGAAATTATGTACATCAATGGTAGCACAAAAACTGGATGTGGTAAATAGCCCAATATTCTAATCAAGATAATGATTAGGAATGCAGGGGAGTTACATTTTAAAATATTGCTTCAGGATAAAAACACAATATACTGTCATGTTATACATTACATACCCAAAATGTGACATCTCACTTGCACCTGTTTCCATGACAGTATCTCCACTCTTCAGGTAGACATGATGGAGGCATTTTAAGAAGGGCTTCTTGTAGACATTCTCAACCTTGTCATTGTTAAGTACCCAAAGCAGATCATCCAGGGGCAGGATTGTCTGACACAGTGACTCTATGAACATGTTTTCTCCCTGCCAGTACAAAGTGTAAGTTAAACTGATATATTTGGGTATCCATAACATTAATAAGGCTAGACTGGTACTAAAAATGAAATTTTCATTTACAGAGAAAAGAAAAATTATCCTACCATGTTTGCAACAAGAATCCTGGAGCAGAAAGCTAGTCAGGAACCTACAAAACATCTTAGCATAAAACAAAATTTACCACAGCAAATTTAATGAATGTTGTCAATACTCTACAGTTAAAGGTTATCAATCCAAGTTTATATAAGATTACTGAAAATACAACATCCAGCCAGACTAGGTATTTTTCTGAGAAGCAATGACTGTGTCACACTATCTGAAAAAAACTGGCAAGAGCTAAAGTAATGGTGAGTGATTTAATCAAATAAATATAACCCTGACCCCTGCCATCCCACCTCAGTCTACCCCATGATGGAAACAAGTTTAGTCAAAAACAGTGCATAATCCTTCTCTAAACAGTGTCAAAACAATGATTAGTCAACAAACATATTTTCTAATGAAAGACCATAACCAAGTTTCACAGCAATCAAATGAAACATGCCAGAGAAGAAAATTCAGAAAATTATGTCATGCATTGCATGCATCTATAGGTAAAAAAAGGGAAACAACTCTTATAAAGATGAAAGAACAAAACTTTGTCAATATGTGCCTATTGAGATGATGACCAGAGTTTTACAGCATTATCCATAAAAAAAAAACTGCAAGAAAAACCGCAGAACAATTTGCAGTAATGAGATTGAGTCATATACTGCATTAAACTACAAAGGAATGAAGTGCAATTACTCTACAAACATTGTGGGAGTGAGGTGATTTGTTGATATGCATGTCTTTAGTTGATTGATGATAATAATATTTACAAAGTTTCATGTCAATCTTTTAAAAATGTCAGGACTAGACACACTAACAGAATTGTGTCGTAGGCTGCATGTAGCTCCAAGACAAAAAAACTGAACAAAAATTGAGTACAGAAACATTGCATAGCATTGCTCCAGATACAATTATTTTTCGGACGGGATTTCCTTGCGCAAAAGCATTATATAAGATAAACTTTTTTAGTACCTTTCTCTTCAAAAAGCACAAGGAAAACACGCTAAAATTGAGAATATATCTAGCTATCATGATGTGTACATATGACTATTCAAAGAAACCATATTTGATCAACATTGCTTACCTCAGCACATGCTGCCAGCAAATCCAGAAGACTGATGTAGTACCTCAGAGTGGAAATTCTGTTGGGATTGGTCAAAATCTTCTCCCTAGTCAGTCACACATAGAAAAATGATCAATATTATCATAAAAACTTTTTCCATTTAAATTTAGCAAAACTCTTTTCAAGTTAAATCCAAAAGATATCATATTTGTTGCTTCAGTTATATCACAGTTTTGATTGAAAATTGTTTTAAAATATTGTTTGTCTCCACAAAGTGTGACTGAAGAATAGTGCAACATTAAGACTGTTATCACTGTTATTAGATAATTCAAAACAGTACCTATTAGTGTAAGCAAACATTACAAATTCACTAATTAAAAATAAAAAACACTTCATCTATTTACTACTGGGATTAACATGATATTAGAAAAACAATGATTTAAAAACAAATTATAAATCTAACATATATATGATTGTTAATGGCAATATGAAATTCAAAATGACTGTATACCAGTATACTGTGACTGAACCAAAAGTAATTTCTGTACTATTGATAAAGCCTCTCATCTGTTCATGACACAGCTTTTCTTGATCTGTCTCAAAGAGTAAAACAAATGTGCAGAAATAATGTGTTGACAAAAAAGACATAACACTGGTTACAACATTTATACATTTCTCTAATCAAAATTTTAAATTGATGCAACATCTCCAATATACAATGAGAAACTAAATAGTACATGTATATAATAGACATTAAAATTAAACATACAGCATTATTTACTACCAAAATAAGAGTAATACAAAATATCCTCCAAGAAAGATACATCACAAACAATATACATGCAGAAATTAAACTAGACAGAAGATAGACATAATTCAATCAAACTTGCATTAAGCAAATAAATGACAAACTGATCTAAAATTAAAACATTGCTTGAACATGAAAAAATTAAATCTTAATGAACTAGCACAAAAGTTTAAATCTAACCTCTCTTCTCTTTGAAGGTCTAGGACAAAAGCCACTTTTCTGTAGTTCTGCATGATGTACTTCATGACATAGGCTTGATTCCGTTTCAGTGTCAGCCCTGTGCCCACAACCTTGACAATCATTCCAAGAAGATCAAGAAATTCTGGGGCTTTTTCTTGCTGCTCTGCAGCTCGGTTTACAATCTTCTGGATCTGTCGAGGACTGATCTTCAGACAGGTTGCTTGATTACCACAGAAAACCTAAAAGTCAGAAAGACAAGTACACATACAACAAGGATTTTATGCACATTTCAGTAAAGCATTTACATCTATACAAGTTCGGAATGTTAAAGAGATTTGAAAATCTAAATAGTTTAGAAATTTCTATTTAAACACTGGAAATGGTTTTTAATCAACTACTAATTATCAATGTTGCCACAATGTTTATAATGTTATTTCAAAAGACCTGGGAAGAAAAAAAAAATCAATATATAAAATCCACATGTTCCAGACTAAATCTGTCTGATTGTCAAGCTTAGTATTGTGACTTGAACATAAATATGATTTTATTTTTTGTATTAAACATTTCCATACACTATTTAATGTTTAAATAAGTAGTATATTTTACCAAACAAGGAAGGCAAAAATCAATTGTTTTTTTTAAAAGTCTAGTCTTTGAATCTTTAACACTTATTATCAGGGATATTATATCTCTCCTGGTTTTTATTTCTGTAAATGTTGTTGTGAATAATGTGAAAAATTATTATTATTATTATTATTATTATTATATTATTATTATTATCTACTGTCAGATGAAATAAAAGTTTTTTTTTTTTACAAAATACAAACTTTAAAGTGAATATAATTTGTCTTCTTTTAGACAAACCAATCCCATTCTGCCACCATTCTACAAAGAATTAAGCGGCATGAAGTTTGCTTTTTAAAAAAGAAATAAAATCACACAAAATGAAATGTGTTTTCCATGACAGAGGCCTAATTGTGTATTGAGACCTTAACAGTGATTATTTCCATTGTTTAAAATTTATGAGACTGGTTTACAAACCTCCAAATATGCACATAATTTATCTGAGGTATTACAAGACAAAACTACCATGAGAGCATCATTTTTAAAAAAAAGTTTTACATTTAATATTGTACAATCACAATTTAGCTCATTAATTTGGAAACTTGTATTGCAAGCAGGACAAATATATGTGCAGCCAATGATCCTAGAACCTTGGAAATAATTTAAAATTTTGGAGTTATCATGTTGGTGAGAAGAATCAAGATTGTGCTTCCTTTTTTTTGATTTATGGGACTGTAGTTTGGGGGTTGCTCTAGGTTGAGATAAGCAATTAAGACTACCCTTAGTAGCAAATATATTCTGGTGCCATTTTGAAGGGTATAATTTACACTGAAACACCATCCCTTTACTACCTTTTTTTGCATGGAAACATGGAATTGGATATAAAAAAAAACAACCAATGGTGAAACTAGCGACATAACTAATTATATCCTTGATCTATTCTTGATTCTAAGGCTGAGCTTTTATTTTCTAAAAAAATGTGAAATATTCTGAAAATTTTAAAATTAATTATATGCAAATTATTTTGACATGTGCTTAATATTTTACAACAAAATTGTATCAATTAAGACCTTTTGATCAAAATTTAATTTACTTCTGGGAGAAAGCAGTAATAAGTATAATATTGCATGTGGATTGATGCTTTGATAAAACATTAAGTGTGCAGTTTCAATATGGCTGCCCCCATGAAAACCAAAAAGTTTCTTTTCCTCTTAGTCTTGTATCAACTTGTATTTAGTCACCTTATTATTTGCTCTATATATTCATTTTGACATGAGGTAAATACATATCATGACCAATCATAGTTGACAAGATATCTGGGCAAGGGACAGCAGTTTAGAAAGAATACTCATACGAAATTGGCACCTGGATATATTTGCTACTAAAAATACTCTCCCATTGGTTGCTGCTATGCAAAGTGACTGACGATGTAATGGGACTTTCCTCTGGTACTAACACACAATGAGCTGTACTTTTCTATGTACTCAGTCACCTAATTGAAAATATTAAATAATATATTACTATGAATAAAACAAAAAATATAAACTTGCTTTAATGCAGAGATATAAGAATGTTGGAAAGATTATTTGAATAATGTCTACTATTACTACTACTACTACTACTACTGTCATTAGGCGAAATTTTAGTTGTAGACAAGTTGTACTTGTTATTTAATTATTCTAAAACAATTATTCAACTCTTTTTGAAGAAAAATGGTCAGGAATCAATGTTTTCTGTGTGTGAGCAATGAAGCCAAATTGGACATAATTAAGTGTTATTTGTTTGTTGTGTGTATAAGTACCATTTTTTATTTCACTTATCAAATTCAAAAATTGTTTACAGGTCACTGCATCTCTTTTTTTTTAAAGAAGATGGCAGTCATTCTATTTCAAAGGCCTTAGAGTATCAAGTGAGTAATTTGTTTTGTTTGTTTAAAGATTTTAAGTACTATTTATTTGACATAGGTCATAGAAATTTCAAAATTGGATGGCAAAACTCTAATTTATGATCCCTTTAAAGAACTGCTATGAATAACACTTAGAGATGTTTCTAAAACATGTGAAACAATGTTTGAATGTTGTACTACAAAATGAAATGTTTTTGCCAAAGAAGTAAATAGTCAAATTTTGTGTTCAAGATATTTAGTACATGCTGTAATCTATTTCAGTACATGGTACCTGAATTGCATCAAAATCAGAGAAGGATGCAGAATTTTATTCCAAGAGGATTTGTTTAGAAGAGGTAGTTTTTAATGTAATTCCAATGGCTAATATTGTTTCTTCACCTGATAGTGTACAATTTAACCGATGGGAGGGGTGATTTGTCTGGGTCTCAGCCAAATGAAAATTATTTTCTAGGGAAATCTCTTGGTTTTATGAAGATTTTCATAAAAATTGTTTTCTAGGAAAATCTTAATGTTCATGTAAATTTGTTAAGGTTTTCCAGCCAAATAATACAGGTTTGTCCTTGTCAATATTCCCTGAATGCCAATATTCCATGTTTTTCCATAGTTTCCAGACTACCATGGACCAAGACTGAAATATTAATCCAACAGTTTTTGCACACTAGATTTTTCCAGGTCTTTTCATACCAATATCCCAGAGTTTTCAAGCCTACAATGGACAGAACCTGAAATATTAGTCCAAATACTCCATGGTTTTCCATGCTAGAATTTTCCATTATTTTTCATGTCAATACTCCAGGGTTTTCCAGCCTTTTCTAGACAAAGCATGGAATATTAGTTCAAATATTCCAGGGTTTTCAGCCTTTCCTAGACAAAGCATGAAATATTAGTTCAAATACTCCAGGGTTTTCCAGCCTTTCCTAGACAAAGCATGGAATATTAGTTCAAATACTCCAGGGTTTTCAAGGCTAGAATTGTTCAGGGTTTTTCATGCCAATATTCCAAGCTTTTCATTGTCTTTTTTCTATGGTTTACCATCCTATCCTGGAAGAAGTCTGGAATATTAGTCCAAATACTCCATGGTTTTCCATACTGGAACTTTCCATATTTTGGTGTTTTGGGAAATACCATGAAAAATCTACAGCCAGGATTGCACAATATGTTTTAGTAAACATGCCACGTCTATGCAATCATTCTTTCCATAAAAAAGATTTCTAGATGAACACTACACTTGTCATGTTAGAATTAGTATCCACACCATTTTCATTCAAAACCTACAACATACTGTTTAGTTTGATAAAAAGCTGCCACTGATACAGCCATAAAAATAGTTTAAAGATGGTCAACAATGCAGCTCTTTTTAAGGTTAGGTCATCATTATTTCAACAAAGAACCAACTCTGTATTGTAAAAACTGTTATAATGAAAACAGTGATGCCAATATTCTGGAGGAATAATCATAACAATCACTTTCATGATACCACTGCAGTGGGAGGCAAAATCAACACCATTCAACAACAAAGTCTTTCATTGTAAATTCCATGTCAATATGACCAACCATTAAGAAAGAGTAGTGATATAACACAATTATCAAGATGGCCATCATGGTACAAAACTGTGTTCTGGGTTTCATGACCTTACTTCAGGTTGTTTAGGAGTATTAATTACACAAGAATTGCTAACAAACAAAAAGATGGACAAGTAACGGACTCAGGGCTATTTTATATGGTTTTCTGATCTAGCAGAGCTATAAAATAACATTCAAGAGCAAAACACATTATCAACCTGAAGAATTCCTGCTGATAGTACAAACTGAAATGATGCTAGAGAAAAAAGCTTTTTAATTTATCTTGTTTCTTCCAAACAAAATAAGTAAATGATAGATTATTAAGGTCTGCAACAGCACCATGAATAAACCAAAATATAACTTGGTCTTTTGTGGCATTTTTGTTTAAAAAAATATTATGTATTTTTATGAAACATTTCCAGAAAATCATGAATTTTAAATTCATCTCCAATGAATTGAATATGAAGCTCAATTTTCTGCACATAGCTTTTTAAAAAAATAGGTATTTCTTCTGTGTGTATGTGTGCATGTGTGTGTGTTTTAAACAGAGCTTCATAAATTTTTCAGTCATATCGTTACGATATCTGCAATGTGGCATTTTATAGTGATGCTAGCACTGTGGCACCATACACAGTCATTTAGCATCATGTCCCACCCAGTCACATTGTTCTGACACCAGACCGACCAGTCCTAACAATAACATCTTAATGCTGAGTGTCAAGCAAGGCAGCTGCAAGTACCATTTGTCTTTGATATGACTTGGCCAGGGTTTGAACCCACAACCTCCCGCATCTAAGGCAGATGCTCTATCCACTAGGCCACCCAAGCAGTCAGTAATTCTTGACATAAACATAGAAATTAAAAGGTGATAAATAAAGAACCCACTTCTTTCAGAGCTATTGCCAGATCTGATTGTACAACATGAACATCCAGCAGAATATCTAATCTCTCAAAGATGTGATGTTGGACGCGACCATTCTCCCGTGCCAGCAGCTTCAGCAGGTAGAAAGCCTTCTTGAAAATATCTGTCATTCCACTATACTGTTGACCCTGACAGAAGTAAAATGTTTAAATAATTTAATTCATTAAATGTTAGCATGAATCAGCATTTAGAATATTACTCTATACAAAGATTGCATTTATTTTTGTAATGGTATAAATATTCTAAACTTGAAAAATATGTCTTTTACTTGCAATAAATACAACATTTTTTTACAAAGGAAAAAAAAAACTTTTGTGCCTAAGTATGCAAATATGTTACAAACTCCATCCATTATATGCATTAACAATGACTTTAAGAACCCATTAAAGTCATATCAGTCCATCTAGGAGTATTTGTCATACCAGTTGCATTTTGTACTAACAATATTGTCCAGTTTTATAAATGACACTGGATAATATACTCTACTGTTACACAAAGTATAGTCAAATAGTAAGTAATTTGTTTCATTTTTATAAAAACTCACTGATATGATTATTTTTTATTCATTTTTAAATAATTAATTATTTCATTGCAATAATAATTGATATACTTCCCTTATTCATTTATATCTAATTAAGTATTTCATTACAATAAAATTTCATTGATATACTTCCCTTATTCATTTATAGCTAACTGAATGGAAGTAATTTATGTGAGATAATGTACATGCTAGGAAAAAGACCCATTATCATGGGAGCATAAAAAAATTACCACAATGACATGAAATTCTACTCAAGATATCTAAATGTGCCTACAAGCATGCATGCCAAACTTTTTCACTCCTTCATATATTTGTACAATTGTGCATACAAGTTTTTTGTCAGGCAAAAGTAAACAACCAAAAAGTTCAGAAATGTGTTTTAAAATTTAGGTCATAGTCACCATAACCTAAACATGACTTTAGGCAAACTTTGCTTAGGCCAATACAGTTAATATGGCAATATCATCACATCTGTGTTAATTTTGCTAAGGTACATATAATTAATATGGCAATATCATAGATCTGTACTACCCTTGCTAAGGCACATACAATTAATATGGCAATATCATCACATCTGTGTTAATTTTGCTAAGGTTAATACAATTAATATGGCAATTTCATTGCATTTATGCTAACTTTATTAAGGCTAATACAATTATTAATGCATATCATCACACTTGTACTAACTTGGCTAACATAATTAATTTTTCAATTTTATCACAGCTTTGCTAACTTTGCCAAGGCTAATAAAATTATTATAGCAATGAAGGTTATTTTACATCATTGTTCCTCTGATAAGCAATCTCTTCTAAATTGATTTTTTTTTACTGAAAGGTGGTTAATATCTTTCAACGTACCAGTAGTTTTGTATCAATCTCTTGAACAAGGACATCAAACAAAACAGTCAGGATTCCTGAAGAAAAAGATCTAGAAAATCACATGGAAAGAAGTGCTGTAGAAAATAGACACAAATTTTTTAAAAAAGTATAACTTTAATAGTATGTACTTATCTATTGTTGAACTACACCTCAGATTCTGAAAGTGTGAAATGAATAAGTATACAAGCCTAAAATTCTGAAATTTTATTTATAAAATGAAAATTGTCATGTAGTGATTGAAATACTCTTAAGACTTGAGTTTAGAAAGTTTTCATTAGTAAAAACAATGAGCCAATGAAGTCATTATGGTACAATCAGTCTGTAAAACCATGGTAGTACTAGGAGTCCATGAAGACTTGATGGTACATTGAGTCCACATATACAAGGTAGTACAATGCTTCCATGAAGTCTTGATGCTACATTGAGTCCATATAGACAAGGTAGAACAATGTTTTCATGAAGTCTTGATGGTACATTGAGTCCACATAGACAAGGTAGTACAATGCTTCCATGAAGTCTTGATGGTACATCGAGTCCACATAGACAAGGTAGTACAATGCTTCCATGAAGTCTTGATGCTACATTGAGTCCACATAGACAAGGTAGTATAATGCTTCCATGAAGTCTTGATGGTACATGGAGTCCATATAGACAAGGTAGTACAATGCTTCCATGAAGTCTTGATGGTACATTGAGTCCACATAGACAAAGTAGTACAATGCTTCCATGAAGTCTTGATGCTACATTGAGTCCATATAGACAAGGTAGTACAATGCTTCCATGAAGTCTTGATGGTACATGGAGTCCATATAGACAAGGTAGTACAATGCTTCCATGAAGTCTTGATGGTACATTGAGTCCACATAGACAAGGTAATACAATACTTCCATGAAGTCTTGATGGTACATGGAGTCCACATAGACAAGATAGTACAATGCTTCCATGAAATCTTGATGGTACACTGAGTCCACATAGACAAGGTAGTACAATGCTTCCATGAAGTCTTGATGGTACATTGAGTCCATATAGACAAGGTAGTACAATGCTTCCATGAAGTCTTGATGGTACATTGAGTCCACATATACAAGGTAGAACAATGCTTCCATGAAATCTTGATGGTACACTGAGTCCACATAGACAAGGTAGTACAATGCTTCCATGAAGTCTTGATGGTACATTGAGTCCATATAGACAAGGTAGTACAATGCTTCCATGAAGTCTTGATGGTACATTGAGTCCACATAGACAAGGTAGAACAATGCTTCCATGAAATCTTGATGGTACACTGAGTCCACATAGACAAGGTAGTACAATGCCTCCATGAAGTCTTGATGGTACATTGAGTCCATATAGACAAGGTAGTACAATGCTTCCATGATGTCTAGATGGTACATTGAGTCCACATAGACAAGGTAGTACAATGATTCCATGAAGTCTTGATGGTACATTGGTACATTGAGTCCACATAGACAAGGTAGTACAATGCTTCCATGAAGTCTTGAAGGAACATCAAGTCTGCAATGTCATGATGGCACACATAGTCCATGAAGTCATAATGGTACATTGAGTCTGCAGAGTCATGATGTAACAAAGAGTCTACAAAGTCACATTGGTACAATTAGTCTCTGAAATCATGACAGTACATTACATCTTCAAAATTATAAAGGTACGAGTCCACAAAGTCATGCTGGTACCTTGAGTCCATTAAGTGATGATGGTACACTTTCCACAAACATTTCTGTGAGAACCTAATTAAGTGTCAAAGGTGTTTTGATATCTGATTTGCGTAAGTATTTGTAGTATTATTGCATTGAATTAAAAGCTGACCTCCTTGTATTACCACATTATAAAAATCTATTGTTTCAAAATATAAGTGGTGGACTAAATGAAAAGTTAATAGGCATACAAATCCCACCTGGGTAAAAGCTAGAGGACCCAGCTAAGTGTCAGGTCAATTCATTTCAAGCGATCAATTGAACAGTTACAATTTTTGGAATAAACGTAATTTAATTAAACTACCTTAAATTAGCATACTCATTCAAAAATGTGATAAACAATAGCAGATAACCAAAAAAATGAATACTTGATGACATAAAATTCATTTCACAGATACATTTTACTAATGAAGTGCTAACTTCAGAGATTTGGCACACTTAGATTTCCTCAAGGATGAGAAGAAATTTTGCTATTACTTGCACTTTTTTTTTTTACCAGAAAATACCCTAAAAATTGATCCCTATTTCTTGAACTTGAAATTGATAACTGAAACACTGATATATCTCTAGTTTTATATTCGGAAATGGTAGATAGGACCTGGAAATTTTAATCAACATTTTGAAATTATCAACTTTTAATAAGAAGTCATATAATTGGTTACATTTTCTTTCCAAATGATATTCTTAGTACACTGCAATTAAAGATATTCAAGGAAATTTATCAATGAAAATTTTAAGTTTAAATATTGTAGGCAGCACATTAATATTTAAATGACAATTAAATAATTTGTATTAAGTAAAATTTGTGATTTAATTCTGTCTCTTAGTATCTCTTAAGTGTAATTATCATAAATGCAATATGAATTTAAACATCAAATATGTAATCTACTGTATGTCTGCCAGAGTTTCTCTGAGAACCTAGTTAAGTGCCAACTGTGTTTTGATAACTGTTTGGCAGAAGTATTTGTTGTTGCATTGAATTATAAGCTGGCCTCCTTTGAATTATCACATTAATTAGGTCCTTTTAATCAAATAAAGGAAGTGGAATAAAAGAGAAGTTAAAAGGTATACATACATAAAATTACGAGGCCCCATCAGTCATATGTTGGGTGAATTCAATTCAAATGATCAATCAAACACTGGTATAAATGTTATTGTATATGCAACATAATTAACTGACTCATTCATAATTGCAATCAAAGATAGCAAGGTAACCAAGTGAAATGAATACTTCATCAAATAAAGAGCTAAATTTCAAAGACATGGACTATTGTGGGCAAGCAAGTTTCAGAGAATTCCTGAACTGGCACTTAGAGATATCCACAAGGATGATAAGAAGCTTCACTATTACTTCCAATGAAATCACGACATCAATACTGTACTAATTGAACAATTCAAAAGTGGAGTTTTGACACAGAAAATGTCATTAATTTCGACAAAAAGGAATCTTGTTTGGTAGTGTATCAACAGTTAGTCTAGTTCACTGCTACTTTGACTCCCATCTTGGCTCTACACTATTAAATACCACTCTGAGAACTATACTAATAAACAAACAAAAGCAGTGATGTAATACACAGATGTTTTCGTATACACATGATGATTGTTGAAACCAGTTGGTACATTCTTACACATGTTGGACATTTTGAAAATAAATGTTATTTATACAGAATAATGAACAACTTTATTAGAAAAAGTGTGCTGTTAACAATTATAATTGACGTAAATGTAAAATGAGGATTCAGTCATTAAACAGCCCAGTTTCCTACACCACCACCCTTGCAGCTTTCAATATCTAAATGGAATTTTTTCAGTTATTGGAGATCCCTCGGTAACTTGCACCCTCAATTATAGTACGGTCTTTGTTTGTGGACAAGTTTTTGTGCGAGAGCTATCAAAGGAGAGGTGTGTTTGTGTGTGTATATATATATATATATATATATATATATATATATATATATATATATATATATAGGTGTGTGTGTGTGTGTGTGTGTGTGTGTATATATATATATATATATATATATATATATATATATATATATATATATATATATATGGCATGAAAAAGCAGAAAGTTAGGGTGGTGAAGTCAAGACAGGTGTTTTAGTTCATAGTGATTAAAACAGTCATCATTACCACAACTGTAAAATATTCTCTTTTATATAAACAATTTTTTTCTACAAGTTACACAAAAATCATAAACAGATGAAAATAGATCATTGGAACGTGAAAATTATTTTTCTTAAAGTTAAAAAAACACTCATATTAAGGTTACATAAAGGCATGTGGTTTTCTTCTAAAGCTCTTGTGTAATGATTGCAGTTCAAGGTATGACTGAGACTTTCTTGTCCAAAATAAAATTTAGGAATTTAAGTCTGTAAGACTTACCATTGCTGACCATGATGTTCTGGTTCATAGGATGAGGTTCATCTGGGGTCATGGGAAGATGGCAAAACCTGGACAAGAGATTTATTTGGTATTATTTATTCCTTTTGTACAAATCTTGTGTTTATGGATTATCTGATCAGTAATATTTATATTATACAGGGCAAATACATTTGTCCCATATTGATTCTGCCATATGAAAAGCAATTGATAATGTCTATAAACTAATTGATAATATCTTTAAAATAATTCACAGTATCTTTGAACTGACATTATCTTCAAATGACTGACAATATCTTTCAATTGAATGACATCTAAAAATGATTGACAATATCATTTAAATGATTAACAATATCTTTAAACTGATTGACAATACTGTCAAAATGATTTACAATATTTTTTAAATTGATTCCCAATATCTTCAAAATCATTGACAATATCTTTAAATTGACAATATCTACCAAATGATTGACAATATCTTTGAACTGACTGACAATATCTTCAAAATGTTTGACATCTCTCGACATTATCTTCAAAATTATTGACAATATCTTCAAATTCATTGACAATATCTTTAAATTGATTGACAATATCTTTAAATTGACAATATCTACTAAATGATTGACAATATCTTTAAACAGACTGACAATATCTTCAAAATGTTTGACATCTTCTCTCGACATTATCTTCAAAATGATTTGCAATATCATCAAAATGATTGATAGTATCTTTAAATTGATTGACAATATCTTTAAATGAACTGACAAAAATTCAGACATTATGACTTGATAAGAATGAAGACAAATTAAAGTAAATACCATTATGGTAAAACTTTTCAACACATAATGTTCTGTTGCGACTATAATGAAACAGTGTGGGTTATACATATGAAACTTTGAAATATTCTCCCAATATTTATTCAAGGCTAAAACAACTGCATCAGAATGTTATTTTACATACTCAGCCAAGTCATCCAAGATGTTTCCCATTAGTTTGACTTGCTGGTCATCCAGTTTTGCACGTGCAAGTCGGCGCAAGATTGGCATATTCTTCAAGACTTCACGATGTACACGTGCTGAGTCCTGGGTCAGGAGGATCTGAAGAATGAATGAACCATATGTGCTAACAGGCACCGCTAGACCAGTATGATAAAACCTGTATCACTTACAGCTGGTTATTTAAGTGGCAAAAAGACCTGGTGTAAATATGAATAAAAAGATCTCACCCAAAATCTGATGTAATTTTAAATGGGGGATTTCTGTATTTTTGACAATTATGCAGCTAATCATGTGTCAATAATCCTGAGTGAATACTTTTCTTTAGTTTTAAAATTATAATTGCTTTTATGCAACCTTAAATTTCATGTCGAAATATATAGAGATCTTCACAACAGCTTTTTATATCATGTTAATCTATGCATATCTTTTGTTGCATGTAAATATTTTTAAATTGTTAGCAGCCATTGAAAATATTTAATACCCAATCCCAGGGATACAAGTTTTGATAAGGGCTGTTCAAGTAAAATAGACTTTAAACTCAGTGATGTTACAATTAATGTGGAATAGTCACCCATAGATGCAATGTAGAATTTTGTGTATCATTTCTTTTAGTAATTAGTGCAATCATATATATATATATATATATATATATATATATATATATATATATATATATATATATATATATATATATATATTCATATATATATATATATATATATATATATATACACACACACTCACACACACACTGGAAATTAATAGTTACAATAGTAGTTTTCATTAACAATTGATGCATTTCGTGTATATAGGGATGCCCAAATTACACAAAAAATTCCATATAACCCAAATAAATCAATATAATGCTAAAACCCTAATATTTGAATGTAATGATACAACAACAATAAATCAATATTAAGGTAAAGCTCTTACACACAAATCTAATGATACAAACCCAAAACATAAATATTTTGGTACAACTCTTATACACCAATCTATTGGTATAACCCTAATACACCAAAATGATGACACACCCTTAAAAAATCAATCTAATGATACAACCCCAATAAATCAATCCAATGATACAACCAAAAAATCAATCATGTGATATAACTAATAAATCAATCTAATTATAAAACCCTAATAAATTTAATGATACAATCCTTTATAAACCAATCTCATGGTACAACCCTAATAAACTGATCTAACGGTACAACCCATAAAAACCAATCTAATGTTACAATTATAATAAATCAATATGATGGTACATCCCTACTAAATAAACATGATGATACAACATTAAAAAATCAATATAATGATATGATTCTAATAAATATATCTAATAATACAACAAAAATAGATCAATCTTGTAATATAACCTGGGTAAATCAATCTAAATATACAATCCTAATAAATCATTATGATACAACCCTAATAAAACAATCTAATGATACAATCCAAACAAATTCTGTTATATAACTCTAATGACTCAGTCTAATTATACAATCATAATAAATCAATCCAATGATACCAATTAAGATTTACTCTACCTGTGCTTTGCTTGCAAGTCTGAAAGCATTTCTTTTTGAAGAATAGATCTTGTTCAGGATGTTCAATGACTTGGTGATGATTTTATTGTATTTATAGTTGGTCAAATCCTGCAATAATGGTTAAATTAATTAGAAACTATTGTTTTATAAAGTTCAAGAAGCTTATATATTTTTTTCACCTGATTTTCTTTCACACCTTTCTTAATATATGAACAGTATAGCAACAGTTACAAATGGAACCAAACTGATTTTATTAGACTAAGTGCACAAAAATATCTTTTTAATGTTTTTTGGCTTAATTTCTGTCCAAGTGTGACTAAAACTAGATGGTATGGGTTTCAATTCTGTTATTTAATAATTTCAAACCTATCTTTCCTTTCTTTTTTTCCTTCTGCAGCTTTAACTCAAACAAATAAATAAAAATTAATAAATACTTTAGAAATTTGATTCGTCAATAGTAAGATGATTTTAATCCAATCATACTACTCCATTTGAAAATGAATCCATCAGTATATAGATAATATGGAACGCTGTACTAGGTTTTGTTGTCTAAATTTAACCAAAACAGATCCTTTCTAGAATGGAAAAATAGGAAAATGACAAACTTCGAACATTTATTGGAAATGAAGTTACAAACCTCACTGTCATCTATCCAACTTACCATCAAAATTTTGGTCAACAATTCAATATCAAATATTGCAGAGAGGTTGAACATGTTGATTAATTCCTTGTTCACTTTACCTTGGAGAGAAAGTGCTTTCCTGCAGAATAAACAATTATTAAAATCAGGTGAGGGTAAGAATTCTCTACAATTATGATTCTTGAACAAAAGACTGTATCCATGACTATTCATATTCATGATATTAAGTTATCCATCTCTTTTTTTATAAAACAGACTATATTTGATCTGAATAGAACAACTATCTATATCAGCTATATTGACTTAAAGGTACATGTATATTAAACTATGGATATAATGTTCTGTGGACTACAAAATCAAATTGGTATTTCTAAATTTCGATATAACCAATGAAATATAATAAAAAAATAAAGAAAGGAACAATACCCAATATTTTGTTTTAAAAAAATGTAATTATAAGTAGTGTTTTCTGTAGTCATGATTACTGCTTTGGTCAAGCAAAAATTATATTTTTTGCCAATTACATATGTTATTCGTAAGATGTACTTTTTTTCCTTTCAACCGAATTGTTTACTTTATTTTATCATCCATTGACCATGTTTGCATAATCTGTCAAATGATGTAAAATATATAAGTTGGCCTCTGTTCAAAGCTAAGATATGGTTTGACACAAATTCCATTTATTAGTCAAAATTTAATTAAGTTAAAAAAAAGACTTACTTAGACTGATCATGAGGATCAAAGGTATCATACAACAAAGGCACTGTTACAGTTAGCTGTTTCCGCTGGCCAGCTGACTGCTCTGCAACCTTGAACTTTCCCACAAAACTCTGAAATGTAAGCAAAAGGACTTGAAATTTATCAGATTTTTTGTCTGAGATATCAAACATAACACAAATTCAGAAAGAGACTGAGCAACCCAATTAATTTTGATTACAAATGGTTGCTTAGAGCAATATCTATAATGCAAAAGCTTTACTTATTTATGCTATATACTGGAATACGATGTTTTAGAAAAAAATTTCATATTTTTTATTTAAGATTTGCATAACATCCCATTTGTACATAAAACTCTGTGTACATCATCATTGTATAAGGTAATGGAATGTAGTTATGTCAATTACAAAGATGCCCTGTTATGTTGCTTTACTTATCCTTTTTTCTGGGTCGCACCTCATACACTGACCTGGCATTCCACATTGTGTTCGTGTATATTGGCTGAAAACATGCAAACTTGTTATATTCTCTCATCATAAAGAAGAGAAATATTTTGAGTGGAAAAATAAGATGTGTTCTTTTCAGCATATTCCCTTGGACTGATAGACGTAACAAAGAGCACAAAATGGATTTTCAACTCTTCTGCTCCACAGTGATCCATGCTAATTCTCATTTGAGTATCTGTCAAATATGCCTCAGAATCTGTGTATTTAACTTCAAGTTTTTCCTCACAGTTTTATTGTAGTTTGCTTTATTCATTATAAATTACAAATATCATCCTTAACAATTCACAAAAGTGGTTCTATCTCAATAGATCTTTGAAGCTGGCTCTCTTGCAAGACTATCATATTCGACTGTTTCACATCAGCTGACTGGAAGCATCTAGTGACCCGTAAAGGATGCAGCAAAGCCAATGTACTAGACTGACATCTTACAATGTCCCGTAAAGGATGAATCAAAACCAATGTACCAGACTGACATCTTACAGTGGCCCATAAAGGATAAAGCAAAGCCAATGTACCAGATTGACATCTTACAGTACCCTGTAAAGGATAAATCCAAGCCAATGTACCAAACTGACATCTTACAGTGCCTGTAAAGGATGAAGCGAAGCCAATGTACCAGACAGACATCTTACAGTGCCCCATAAAGGATGAAGCAAAGCCAATGTACCAGACTGACATCTTACAGTTCCCCGAAAAAGATGAATCAAAGCCAATGTACCAGACTGACATCCTACAGTGCCTGTAATTGTACCAGACTGACATCTTACAGTGCCCCATAAAGGATGAAGCGAAGCCAATGTACCAGACTGACATCTGACAGTTCCCCGAAAAAGATGAATCAAAGCCAATGTACTAGACTGACATCTTACAGTTCCCCGAAAAAGATGAATCAAAGCCAATGTACCAGACTGACATCCTACAGTGCCTGTAAATGTACCAGACTGACATCTTACAGTGCCCCATAAAGGATGAAGCGAAGCCAATGTACCAGACTGACATCTGACAGTTCCCCGAAAAAGATGAATCAAAGCCAATGTACAGACTGACATCTTACAGTCCCTGTAAAGGATGAATGAAAGCCAATGTACCAGACTGACAACCTACAGTGCCTGTAAATGTACCAGACTGACATCTTACCGTGCCCCATAAAGGATGAATCAAAGCCAATGTACCAGACTGACATCTTACAGTCCCTGTAAAGGATGAATCAGTGTCAATGTACCAGACTGACATCATATAGTCCCTGTAAAGGATGAATCAAAGCTAATGTACCAGACTGACATCTTAAAGTCCCTGTAAAGGATGAATGAAAGCCAATGTACCAGACTGACATCTTACAGTCCCTGTAAAGGATGAATGAAAGCCAATGTACCAGACTGACATCTTACAGTCCCTGTAAAGGATGAATGAAAGCCAATGTACCAGACTGACATCTTACAGTCCCTGTAAAGGATGAATCAGAGCCAATGTACCAGACTGACATCTTATAGTCCCTGTAAAGGATGAATGAAAGCCAATGTACCAGACTGACATCTTACAGTCCCTGTAAAGGATGAATGAAAGCCAATGTACCAGACTGACATCTTACAGTCCCTGTAAAGGATGAATGAAAGCCAATGTACCAGACAGACATCTTACAGTCCCTGTGAAGGATGAATGAAAGCCAGTGTACCAGACTGACATCTTACAGTCCCTGTAAAGGATGAATGAAAGCCAATGTACCAGACTGACAACCTACAGTGCCTGTAAATGTACCAGACTGACATCTTACCGTCCCTGTAAAGGATGAATCAGTGTCAATGTACCAGACTGACATCATATAGTCCCTGTAAAGGATGAATCAAAGCTAATGTACCAGACTGACATCTTAAAGTCCCTGTAAAGGATGAATGAAAGCCAATGTACCAGACTGACATCTTACAGTCCCTGTAAAGGATGAATGAAAGCCAATGTACCAGACTGACATCTTACAGTCCCTGTAAAGGATGAATGAAAGCCAATGTACCAGACTGACATCTTACAGTCCCTGTAAAGGATGAATCAGAGCCAATGTACCAGACTGACATCTTACAGTCCCTGTAAAGGATGAATGAAAGCCAATGTACCAGACTGACAACCTACAGTGCCTGTAAATGTACCAGACTGACATCTTACCGTCCCTGTAAAGGATGAATCAGTGTCAATGTACCAGACTGACATCATATAGTCCCTGTAAAGGATGAATCAAAGCTAATGTACCAGACTGACATCTTAAAGTCCCTGTAAAGGATGAATGAAAGCCAATGTACCAGACTGACATCTTACAGTCCCTGTAAAGGATGAATGAAAGCCAATGTACCAGACTGACATCTTACAGTCCCTGTAAAGGATGAATGAAAGCCAATGTACCAGACTGACATCTTACAGTCCCTGTAAAGGATGAATCAGAGCCAATGTACCAGACTGACATCTTATAGTCCCTGTAAAGGATGAATGAAAGCCAATGTACCAGACTGACATCTTACAGTCCCTGTAAAGGATGAATGAAAGCCAATGTACCAGACTGACATCTTACAGTCCCTGTAAAGGATGAATGAAAGCCAATGTACCAGACAGACATCTTACAGTCCCTGTGAAGGATGAATGAAAGCCAATGTACCAGACTGACATCTTACAGTCCCTGTAAAGGATGAATGAAAGCCAATGTACTAGACTGACATCTTAATTAGGAAAACTTTAATTGCAACTAAAAATTTCAAAGATTTCACATTCATAATGATACGTTTTTTTTCTGGTATCAACATTTACCAATTTTTGTTAAACCCTTTCCCTTTGGAAACAGGCTTCTGTGATCCCCTTGGGATCTGGCAAATAATAATACAAAAAAAATCCACTGATGATCCCTATAATGACACTGATCAATACAAAGATATAAAATGTCCAAGGCAACTTTGTCAATTTCCTTGTACTAAGGTCAATTTCATTTTGCTATTTTGTGGTTTATTTAAAAAATGTGTGACTTGGGTCAGTGCATTAAAAAAGAATCTTGTATATGATGACTTCATATAAAATTTTTGTAACTCATTTTTGTAAACTCCTTTTATGAATTTTTTACAAGATAAACGCTCATGTAAGACCCTATAGGTATGATATTTCTAAGAATAACCGAAAAGAAAACTTTTAAAACCTACCTGAAGCCTGGAATTTCTTTGGTAAGTCAAAAGTAGATCCAGAATATCCAGCACTCTGAAAAGATGCAGAAAAATACATTCTGAATTCTTCATTGCCATTTTTTCCAGGTGATTAAAATCACATAATGTTTGTTCTTCTGAATAACTGAACTAATAGTGATAGAGAAAACAACCAATAATTGATAGATGTATAGCTATTTGTTAGTAAATGAACAGCTGAAAGGTCATATCATGCCAAGGTAATGGAAATAAAGTGTCTTGCCATTTTCAGTACATGATATGTCACATACTGTAGCCAGTGGGACATGAACCTGGGTACAACCTGGAAAGAAGCACCAACTCATAGGAAGCTATTGGCAAGCTTTATTACATGCCTATATTGGCAAAGTCCTGACTTGAACCTGTACAGAAAAATATAAGATGTATGATCTGTAAAAGTGACCACCTTAGATCACTTGGCCAACCACCACCAACCCCAATCCCCCCCCATCTTGCCAATGGACGCATCATGGAGGACAACCCAGCTTGTTTGGGTTAGGATTAAATCCTACACCTTTCTGGTTGTAACTACAGCATGCTAACCCCTAGCAACCCAGCTTGTTTGGGTTAGGATTAAAACCTGCACCTTTCTGGTTGTAACTACAGCATGCTAACCACTAGCAACCCAGCTTGTTTGGGTTAGGATTAAACCCTGCACCTTTCTGGTTGTAACTACAGCATGCTAGCCCCTAGAGCTTATACTAGAATAGAAGTCTTTGATGAGTACTGTGCATACAAAACATGTACCTAACTGAAAAATAATACACCCAGACTTGTCAACACATAAAGCATTAACAAATCAGGATGCAGAAAAGTGCCTGGGCATTTGGAGGACAGATTTTTATCCCCTTTCCCAATCCAAAAATTGTTTACATATTTTTTCACAACTGCAGTAAACTAGGTTTGCAATTCAAACAACAAGCAAAATGAAAAAATGTTACTTGCATCTATAAAGAAAACATAATACAGAATAAAAATAAACACCATTATACAGCTTTTTTTATGGAAAAGAAGGCATTTTGTGAAACTGGATTATATCAATTGCTAAGTAACTAATTTATAACAATTCAGGTTCATTTATGACAATGCCTGTTGACTGCTTTACTGCATTAAAATGTGATGTGGTGAGTTCACTGGGATCTATGTTGTTTTTTGTTTTACTGATGATTCAAGGAGTATATCATTATCAACCAGCACATGAACTACACTGTTTATTGTTGTATATGAGAAAGTAATAACATATATGGAGCATAGAGTTATTTAACTATGATTATATTTAATCATCACCCCATCTATGGTGATGTCTGCGTTTTTTTAAAATTGAAGACACATATATGTTTGTGAAAAAACAAACTTTAAACACAATAATCACACATGCCAACACTGAGAAATGTATATGCATGCTGTTTGCTAATATACAGTGGAACCCCGCTATAACACGATGATCAGGGTCCATAAAATTGAATCGTGTTAAAAGCGGGGTCGCGTTAATGCGGGGTTTACAATATTTAACTTTTTTCCGAGAACATATACATGTACGTGTATACATGTACAATGATCAAAAGTGCTTATCATCAGATGAATATTAACTGGATTGCATTAATTAAGATATATTCAAAATAATTGATTGCTAAGATATTTATAGATTATTACTGTGCATTAAAAACATTTACTAATTTTTATTTGTTTGAACGATAATACAGATTGACCGATAATGCCAGACTATCGCTATATCATGAAAAGTGTATCAACACTGTATGCTACCGTGCCGTCGTGGCATACAGTTCATCCAAAATGGATGTAATTTCATTGAAAATTGTACAGATTTAAATATTCAATAATTTTGTAACAGTCTGAATTCATAGTGTAAAATATAAGATGAACAAACTATTAAAACCATTTACTTGCCGTCTGATATTGTACAGTCATTGCATGCAACTTTTCCCGGGTCTACATACGGTGTCTGTACAAATTTCATACCACTAAAATTTTATCATATGCGACAACTGCAAGAATAATTAACAATCAAAGCATGATTTCAGCATGCAAATAACTTTTATTTCAGATTTTGTGAACATCAAAAGAAGCATGTGAAAACTGCTAAATTAATCGTTGCCCAAAGTGCAAAGTCAGTGTGGTCCCAAATTTAAATTTCATCATTTCTTGAAAAATATATTCAATGACGTTTGCTTCTTTGCTGCGAACTGTTGGGTTCTAGCAAAGTCAAGAGTGTTTCTTGATTGAATGACTTTGACGCTGTCAACATCTTGTGTTTCCAGACACCTTAAACTTGCTTCTAAATATACTACTGCTTCAGACAGTTTTGGTGGGGGGAGGTGGTGTGCCATCGTCATCGTTATCATTATCATCACTGGTTTCAGGTTTTGATTGTGCTGCTTCATTCTTCCTCCTGACATTTGTAAAAATTTCATCATCTGATATGTGTTCATATATAGGGCAGATGTCATCTACTGAATACAAGTTAAGGATATCATGATGTCTGTGCTCATATTTTTTTGAGTGCTTCTTCTGCTAAACATATGTTGTCTTCAAGCTGAGGTTTTTGTTTGCCCTTCTTTAGTTGATCTAGGGCATACAGTTTCTCTTTAGCAGAAAACGACTTGCGTTTTTGAACTTGCTTTTCCATAACAGTAGAAAATTTTTTTTATATATAAGCAAACAACGTACACAGATAAAGCTCGATAACTAAGTAATGAAGGCCTGCAATGGTTATGAATCACTTTTTATTTAAAACAAAATCAAGCCAAATGGATGTACAATTTCAAGCCCTTTTAATTTACAGATAATAAAGTGGATATTATTTACTTTAAACTGTTTGTTATTTGAGCACCATGCTAAGCACAGTATACATGTCAGCGGCTTTCGTCCTTTGATATTTATTAAATTGTGTGACTCTTGTATCAACCACCGCTTGGTCTGCGGCTTGGCTGTGATTGCAGCTAAATAAGAAGCCCATGTCGGCTATTGTTTGAGCAACGACTGTCTACAGAATTCACGGAAGACAATCACAAAGACGATTTACTGGCTTTACTCAGGGATCCATAATAAGTAACACTTCCGATAACGTTTACTTTGGCTTAACAATTCAAAAACCTACTGAAACCAGTTTTTTCTTCTAGAGTGGAATACGGAGCTTCACCACAACCTGTTCAAATTGATAAATTTCAGAAACCAAGCATTGTACACTATTTCTCGTACGTTATATATATCGTATTATTTTAGAATTCATACACGATCACCTCTCCAAAATCACTTAAAGAACCTGGATAAATTGTTAAGTTCCGATCGTTTATTATTAAAAGCAATACGCAAATTCTTCCACCAAATTATAATAAACGTTTTACATACTATTTCTCGTACGTTAAAACGTTAAACAAATATTTTCACGGTCCCATAAAAATACACGTAAATGAATTTCAAATTTCAGGAACCATGCCACGAAAATATTATTTTAAAAGTCACAACTAATCTCATGCCCAAAATGAAGTTAATTTCTTGTGGGTTTTTTTTTTTTTTACTTTTCTTTAAAAAAATTTTCCATGTGTGAATGAATATACAAAATTTCGGGAGCCATGCTACGACCGCGTTTTATCCGAATTCGCGTTAATGCGGGGCGCGTTATAGCGGGGTTCCACTGTAAAAGGCAACAATTGTAATAGGAGTATAATAAAATGTGTAATATATGCTACTACACCACTCCCTCGATAACTCGCGCCCGGATAACTCGCGAACCCGCTTATAACGCGGTGTCCGGCATGGCTCCTCATTTTTTTTTCAAGGAAAATATATTTTAAAATGTGTTAAACATGAAAAAAGTCGTGATAAGAAATTATAAATTGGCAAATTTAACCTTGATACATAGTTCGTTTTTATCATCGAAAATGGTGATATTCCGGGGGTATAAGTCGCTACTTTTTTTCGTTTTTTTGTTCTTAAAAAAGACGTGTGCGACTTATATGCATGAGCGACTTATACGATAAATAATTTTTTTTTTAACGACTGTGACTGATGCGCAGTGATGCTGTGCTTTAGCGAAATGCATCTTCCGGTATACGGGCAAGCCAATTGCTGGAAACTTACATATGGGACACATAAGTATTAGACTATAAGATTATCAAATTAAATAGTCAAATAATATTTAGTTATATATGTGTTAAAATTTGTTGTTATTAATAAAAAATATTGAAATAATTATTGCCATTGTATTTCCTTTATTATTCAGCATGTACATCTTAGAATCTTTCTGTCTCTAAATTCAGTTGTCGTAAATTTCAGCACATTTTCCCACCCAAGCTGCTAGTCAAAGTCCTTTGAACTTGCCGCCCAGCTATTGCGTCATGTTCTTTTGATGTACTCAAATACAGAATACAGAACTGGGATTATTTTGTTATTTTAAACAACGAATTATGTCACTGTAAAGCGTTTCCGAGACCGCAGTTAGCGCTTCATAATTTACTTTAATAGTAGTTTATAAAAACACACAATCATTTTTTCGGTTGGTTTCGCAATGGCTTGTTATAAAAAAAAAAAAAAACATAGCAAGAATATTTCCTCTGATGATTGCTCTAGTTTTAAACTCTGGATTAAGCCAAGAGTGGCTTCATGGAGAGAACTTCAAAGTACTGGTAATTAATAAAAAAAAAAAAAATAAAAAAAAAAATAACGGGAAGGCTGGTGAACAGTTTCAATTGTTAGGTGAATTCGCAAGGTCTTCGTTAATGTATTAAAATCACTGTAGCATATAAAGTGCCTTTGAAGTTCGCTTGGGTTGTGGAAATGACCGGTATATAAATACTTACCGTTCATACAATGGAGCATTCATAAAATAGTTTCACAATAACGTTGTATGATTTAAAATTGTTATATTAGCGTAAGTCAATAAGTTTTGTTTTAAATTAAATTCGTGCCATTTATCATGGCACTAACAACTAGAAAAAATATGCAGAATTTAAGTTAAACGTCGTAACATTTGCGAAAGAAAACAGAAATCGTGCAGCAGAAAGAAAATTCAACGTAAGCGAGAAGATTGTGCGTGACTGGCATAAAAAAGAAGACGAGTTAAGATCAAAAAAAAAAAAAAAAACCAAGAAGGGAAATCGTAGTGGAAAAGCATGTTGGCCAGTTCTTGAGGAGAATCTACGAAAATGGATTGTGGAACAGCGTGCTGCAGGTCATGGACTTTCAACAATTCAAATACGACTCAAGGCAAAGTCAAAGTCTATTGTAATACTGACTTTTATATAACTCTTAAATAATTGTATAATATTTCTTACATGAAGTTGGAAATTACCAAGTTGCATGCAATGGCAGGCGGTATCGAAGACGTGATTATGGTAAGTGCGGAGGAGCGACTTATACACAGGAGCGACTTATAGGGCGGAAAATACAATATTGCCTGTAAAGATAGAATCCATATTGTGAAATTTGCATTTTTTCAAAATGTGAAGTGATATTTCTCAAACGTGTCACAAACCGCAAGTGTTATCGTGTTCTAATTTATGTCGTTTTAACTTTTTAGACCCATTAATTTCATGTTGGTAATGGTTAAACCTTGTGAATTTTTTTCTTCCATTTTACTTCTACCGCAATAAAAATCTACACATCG
The DNA here is from genome assembly GCA_016746295.1 of Potamilus streckersoni. Taxonomy (NCBI): domain Eukaryota; kingdom Metazoa; phylum Mollusca; class Bivalvia; order Unionida; family Unionidae; genus Potamilus; species Potamilus streckersoni. The sequence continues at coordinate 2,353,811 of JAEAOA010001777.1, read as the reverse complement.
TTCGATCGACATTGTTTTTTCGAAGTGTGTCGATCTTTTGTATTTGAAAAAAAAGTCTACTTTGGATCAAACAATAAAATTAGAATGTATACCATTCACCACAAAAATAAGTGACGTAATACACAACATGTGAAGTACATGTGCTAAGCAAACGGAAACCAGGAGGAATAATGTTTAGATGATTTCCTCAATGTACTGTAAGTTATCCTGAAATTAATGTTACTCTGTGAGGAAAAACTAAACAAAGTACACCGATATGAAAAGATATTTATCCACTGTTAATCTTAGCGCAATTATTGAGTATTCAACATGCCAAGCCACCATCCGTTTTTCTCTATGCGTCAATCCCATTGTTATATTTGTTGTTTGTTATAGGTCCTTCGATAACTCACGCCCTCGCTTATATCGCGGTCGATGTTTTTGGACCTCAATGTCCGCAAGTTAACGAGGGAGTGGTGTATTACTAACATTAGTACCCCTACTTTGTTGAGGTTACGACATTATTGTTAATATATTACATACCATTAATTACAATACAAAGTATGAAAAATGTAATTTATTTATAGTACTAACCAGAATTTGCAAATCAAAATACTTGGTACAAATAGACAAGTCAAAATACTTTGTACAAATAGACAAGTCAAAATATCTGGTACAAATAGACAAGTCCATGCAATTAGAACCATAATACAAACACAAAACATACTGAACAATTTTTTATATTCAACATGCACTTTAACTAGTATATACATGTGTGTGTGAGAGGGGGGGCTAGAAATGCTTGGGGGGTTTTTTTCCACTTACCTACCAGACATGTACATACAAATTTTACCTGCCCAGCAACAAAATCAACTTGACTTAATATATATTAGCTTTCTTACATCCTAATAAAAACAAATTTATAATTATATTGGCAATTTTTTTCAAATATGCCAACATCATATCTAGGAGCACTTATATTTAAAATAAACTTATTAGGGTTTTAGTCTGAAGAAATTATCTTTGCATGATTGAAAGAAAACATTTTTCAAAATTTCTCCCAAATTGAAAAATTAATCTGACTTACTGCCAAAAGATTATAAAAACTAAGGTATTTAGACTAAAATGTAGAAAAAATTTCTTAACCTATCTCACATATCCACATTGGTCGAGTCTGAGATGTGAACAAATGTAGACAGAGGTGAGATGGTGAGCACTTTGAACCACTCAGCCACTTGCACACCCGTAAAACTGTTTGAATTTAATGTGTAAAATACATGAAGCTATGTGGTAATCACTTACTCCTAACATCAGCTAATGTTCCTCGAAAGCCACAGCACATGTGGTAGTGATGAGTTAATCAAGACTCACTTCAATGTGTGGAATGATTGTGTTTATTTTATAAATGTGGCTCCCAACTAAGACATTGGAACAACAATGCTCGAGGTTACACAAGGGTTATACCTGTTATATTTGGTCATAAAAGAATGGGAAAATCTAACCTGACCTAGACTTATTTAATCTAAAACTGGGTACTAAATTTCATTTCATTTCATGCAGTCCTTTTTAATGTCAATGAGTGGAAATTAAATAATAAAGGCATGATATGATATAATGGACTGACATATATACCACTATATGCCATGACATCTACAGATATGGTTGAGATATATAAAAATACACTCACTGGTATTTAGCATTGACAACAATTTCAGTTTCCCTGCTCTCGTCGTATCTCTCTAAGGTTTGGAACTGGATCACCTGCCTCATCGACTCCTTAGAAAAACCTATACGAAATTTCAACACAAACAATACTAATAAGTCAAAATAACAATACATTTTTTAATGAGAAAAGGAAAGTGATGAATAAGCTGAACATAATAAATGATCTTACCATGTTCTGGCTGTTCAAAGACATTTCAAAGAACTAAATCTGAATTTTAGCACATAATCAAACTCATTAGAGTATCAAATGATGCCTTACTTATCAGCCTGCTTAAATCCCATATCTATAAGCATGTTTAAATAACATACTTATATGTCTGCTTAAATATTATACTTACAAGCCTGCTTAAAAACCATACTTATCAGCCTGCTTAAATAACATACCGATAGGCATGTTTAAATAACATTCTTATAAGTCTGCTTAAATATTATACTTACAAGCCTGCTTAAAAACCATACTTGTCAGCCTGCTTAAATAACATACCTATAGGTATGTTTAAATAACATACTTATAAGTCTGCTTAAATATTATACTTATAAGCCTGCTTAAATACCATACTTATCAGCCTGCTTAAATATCATACTTAATGGCCTGTTTAAATGCCTTACTTATTGGCCCATTTAAAGGCTTTACTTATAAGATTCTTTAAATGCCTTACTATTAAGACTTTATAAATGCCTTACTAATGAGACTCTTTAAATGCCTTACCTATAAGACTCTTTAAATGCCTAACTTATAAGACTCTTTAAATGCCTTACTTTTTAGGCTCTTTAAATGCCTTCCTTATAAGGCTGTTTAAATGCCTTCCTTAAAAACTCTTTAAATGCCTTGCTAATAAGACTCTTTAAATGCCTTGCTTATAAGACTCTTTAAATGCCTTACTAATAAGATTTTAAATGCCTTACATATAAGACTCTTTAAATGCCTAACTTATAAGAATCTTTAAATGCCTTACTTATAAGACTCTTTAAATGCCTTGCTTATAAGACTCTTTAAATGGCTTAATTATAAGACTCTTTGAATGCCTTAATTATAAGACTTTAAATGCCTTACTAATTAGACTCTTTAAATGCCTTACTAATAAGACTCTTTAAATGCCTTACTTATAAGACTATTTAAATGCCTTACTTATAAGACTCTTTAAATGCCATACTTATAAGAATCTTTAAATACCTTACTTATAAGACTCTTTAAATGCCTTACTAATAAGACTTTTTAAATGCCTAACTTATAAGACTCTTTAATTGCCTTACTTAAAAATCTCATTAAATGCCTTGCTAATAAGACTCTGTAATGCCTTGCTTATAAGACTCTTTAAATGCCTTACTAATAAGATTTTAAATGCCTGACTTATAAGACTCTTTAAATGCCTTACTTATAAGACTCTTTAAATGCCTTACTTATAAGACTCTTTAAATGCCTTACTTATAAGACTCTTTAAATGCCATACTCATAAGACTCATTAAATGCCTTGCTTATAAGACTCTTTAAATGCCAAACTTAGACTCTTTAAATGCCTTACTTATAAGACTCTTTAAATGTCTTACTAATAGGACTCTTTAAATGCCTTGCTTATAAGACTCTTTAAATGCCTTACTGATAAGACTCTTTAAATGCCAAACTTTTAAGACTCTTTAAATGCCTTACTTATAAGACTCTTTAAATGCCTTACTTATAAGACTCTTTAAATGCCTTGCCTATAAGACTCTTTAAATTCCTTACTTATAAGACTCTTTAAATGCCTTACTTTTAGACTCTTTAAATGCCTAACTTATAAGAATCTTTAAATGCCTTATAAGACTCTTTAAATGCCTTGCTTATAAGACTCTTTAAATGCCTTACTAATAAGACTCTTTAAATGCCTTACTAATAAGACTCTTTAAATGCCTTACTAATAAGACTCTTTAAATGCCTTACTTATAAGACTCTTTAAATGCCTTACTAATAAGACTCTTTAAATGCCTTACTTATAAGACTCTTTAAATGCCTTGCCTATAAAAATCTTTAAATGCCTTACTTATAAGACTATTTAAATGCCTTACTTATAAGACTCTTTAAATGCCTTACTAATAAGACTCTTTTAAATACCTTACTTATAAGACTCTTTAAGTGCCTTGCCTATAAGAATCTTTAAATGCCTTACTTATAAGACTATTTAAATGCCTTACTAATAAGACTCTTTAAATGCCTTACTTATAAGACTCTTTAAATGCCTTGCCTATAAGACTCTTTAAATGCCTTACTTATAATACTCTTTAAATGTCTTACTTGTAAGACTCTTTAAATGCCTTACTTGTAAGACTCTTTAAATGCCTTAATTATAAAACTCTTTAAATGCCTTACTTATAAGACTCTTTAAATGCCTTATTTATAAGACTCTTTAAATGCCTTACTAATAAGACTCTTTAAATGCCTTACTAATAAGACTCTTTAAATGCCTTACTTATAAGACTCTTTAAATGCCTTGCCTATAAAAATCTTTAAATGCCTTACTTATAAGACTATTTAAATGCCTTACTTATAAGACTCTTTAAATGCCTTACTAATAAGACTCTTTTAAATACCTTACTTATAAGACTCTTTAAATGCCTTGCCTATAAGAATCTTTAAATGCCTTACTTATAAGACTATTTAAATGCCTTACTTATAAGACTCTTTAAATGCCATACTTATAACTCTTTAAATGCCTTGCCTATAAGACTCTTTAAATGCCTTACTTATAATACTCTTTAAATGTCTTACTTGTAAGACTCTTTAAATGCCTTACTTGTAAGACTCTTTAAATGCCTTAATTATAAAACTCTTTAAATGCCTTACTTATAAGACTCTTTAAATGCCTTATTTATAAGACTCTTTAAATGCCTTATTTATAAGACTCTTTAAATGTCTTACTTATAAGACTCTTTAAATGCCTTACCTATAAGACTCTTTAAATGTCTTACTTATAAGACTTTAAATTATAACTGACATGTAGAAGAATATCTTTGCTCAAATACTTCAGTGTAGCTACCAGTTTTCTTGCAAACTTCACTGAAGGAAACTAGCATTTTTGCAGATTTTTAATTAATAATAATAATTTTAATGTTTTGCTCATCAAGGATAAAAATATAGAACTATGTCTATTCCATAAAAAGAAGATATCTAATGACCATGAGTTTGAGTCTATTTGTTATTTTCCACCAACCTGTAGGTGTCTCTGGTGATGTTCAATAAATGCATACAATACTTTTAAATAAGACATTATAATGAAATTTAAGAATGTTTATTTGTTAAATTTATGTTTGTGCAGTTCTAGCACATCAAATCTTTTCATAGCTGACAAAGATGACCAATCAAACATATACTGAGCACTGCCAAAAAGTAATAGCAACTTCACATTTAATATTAATAGAAATCATTCAAAATTATGAATAAAATACTCCGATCCTTCCTTCCTTCTTTCCTTCATTTTAAGCATTTCACACATATGCATGTGCCTCAATATTTGTCTACGAGTTTTGACACTTTCAGCCATTTGCAATTTTAGAAAAAGTGGTGAATATAATATGAAACATATTTTTTCAAAGATAAAGGATTATTATATGCTCAAATTCTTCTCAGTTAACTTTACTTTGAAAGAATCATGCAGTATTTTTTCATACTGAATGGCTGCATACTGCATGATATGTGTATTAAAATATTATCATGTATTAGGAACTACTTTATAAACAAACCATGTTCACTCATGTATCAGACATTTTGCTTTTGGTTTATTAGATTTGTTTGCAAATGAAATAAACAAGCTGTTTAATCCATTTGAATGTAAAGATAATAAAGCCAATAATGTGAAGGAGTTCACTGAGTCACAAATAAAACTTTCAAACAAACACATGAATGAACATGATATATTCACAATAGCCATAACAAACATGAGAGATGCAGTACTGAAAATACCATTCTGGACATTTAAACAGCATTTAGGTAAAACATATGTACTTTTTCACAAACAATATGGTTCAGGCTATGACCAGTACCTTCTAGGGTGTATAATAATAGCATAGAAAAGCATACTGAGGTCAATAAGAGATACAATTTTAAAAAAAGTCAGTCAAACTGAAAATTCGAGAAAAAATGCATGTGAAGATTTTTGTAGTGCCTTTGAGCTAAAAAGCCAAGACAATGAGGTCTTATTTCTGCTGGCTGAAAGGACTGTCACACAGCAGCTGCTTTGCAATTTTCCTTGTTTAATTTTTGGATACAATGTTAGGCTAGCAATAGAAGCTATACAGGTCATGTACACAGCATGGGTCACTCAAAAAGAAGAGCATGCAAGTGATGGGACAGAAACAAGTCTTCTTTAGCTGGTAACAAGAATGTCAATAAATATACTAAAATTTTTGCATCATAAATTTCCTCAAAATGTATTTTTTTAGTTCTGCAAACCTGAATTACATGACCCATTTCATGTGTTACAAAACTTAATACACAATGCAAAACTATATTGTAATTTTGAATACACTTTAAACAGAAATAACATTTTCCCTACTGCACTCAAAAAAAAAATGAATGTGATATTCCACAGCATCTTTTTCATAATATCAATGAAAAGAATTCCTATTTTTTCCATATTATGAATCCAGATTTATCACAGAAACACAAGTGCAGTTAATTCTTTACAACTGAGCCCTTGACTGATCAAATCACATTGTACATTGTACAGAAGTGACCTAATAACCCAAAAAATCACAAGCAGAACAGAAAGTTAAAAAAATCCATCCATTCCACACAAACCAGATAAGTTATTTTAATGTGCATTCATTCACAATATGACCAAGCCAAAAATTATTTTTTAAACTAATGATGAGCGCACCAGAAAATTCAAAGGTAACTGGGAGGTGTTAGGAGTGTGCATTAATACTGTTAGTTGTGTATTGATGAATCTATGATTATGTATTATTTTGGAATGCAGCATAAGTTTAATTACTTTGTTTCTTGTAGTGTGTTATTTTCATTATTAGGCCTTCTGTAGAAAAACAAAATGAGTATATAATAAAAATGTTACTGCATTAATGTATGGAAAAATGTGAACAAATTTTTTCTGAGTAATACTCCAAAAGTCCGGAATGTGCAGTATTGCTCAGAAAATCTAGGTCATATTTTCCCATACAAATGCAGTAACCTACAAATAAATATGTGGCATTTAAAAATAGGAATGTGTATTTCACCCAAATCCAACCATCAGTGACAATGGTACCTGGCAACAATTATAAAATGAACACACAATTACTAATCAGTGATCTTATTGATCTTAAATGTTCTTTTTAAGTTGAGGTTCATCCTTTTACAAAGATTTGTAAAAATATTTTTGAATATTTTAAAACACCATGTGCTGTGACCAAGAAATCTGACTGAAAATAGCTATTTGCTTAAGCTATTAAATTGAAATCAAAAAATGAAATAAAGTGATTGGAAATGTAAGGTCATGTTGTAATAAATTTGTTTCTGTACATCTTCTCATCATGTTTTATGATACATGAAATGTGCAGAGAACAGATGTTAAACTGGAACTCACCTTCAACCAGGTTAAAGTGATTCAGTTTCTAAATCACCACATTACACTAATACAAATTTCCTTGTATAAACAAGTACCATCACTAATATATAGCACAATCATCAAACACATGATATTAATGCCTGTTTGAAAAGGTGAGATTCTGATCTATTGGGAAAAGTTTTACATATTGTCATTTGTTTGATGTTTTCTATAATCAAATAAATCAGTAAGACCGTAAAACTGCAGCTGTGAAGATTTCCACTGGTTGAAAGTTAAATGATTGTTACTAAAAATATACCAGTCTTTTTATATTGTTATACTAGCCTTTTTCCATTGTTATAGACCAACAATAATAACCTCAGGCACCGAGTCTATCCTTTTCAGTAGCATTTAAAACAATAATATTGTCACAATCTGACTGGCTAATCAACTATACTGAAAACATATGTCTTGACTGCCATTTTAAAAAATAAAAATATCACACTAGGATATGTCTGGCTGCAGGAATTTTATTGATAAAAGTTAAAAAAAAAGAATACTGATGTGTAGAGAAGGGTCAGAAGTCCTCTGCCTTAAATATAATGACATGCATGTAGACACAAACCAAGATTTCTACAAACTTGTCTTCCTTACATTACATCATCAATTAATGTAACTCCAAAACTTACCTTTGCCTTTGTCCTTGGGAAAGGGTAAGTCACGTCGGCCATCCAAGAGGTTAAACAAACGTGGCAACAGGTTCTGTACATCTTCAGAGTCCATGTAGTAACCAAACTTCACTAAGTGATACAGCAGACGCAATACCTGCCAAACAAGTAATTTACAACTCAAGTAAATTACCATTGCTATTTAATTTGAATGTGCCAAACAGTAATGTCCTGTAATTAAAATGCATATTTAATTAATCTAAACCTGCTAAATGGTAAAGTTTGGTAAATTACCATGGGTATTTAACTAAAACATGCCAATCAGTAAGGTCTAGTAAATTACTTTTGATTTTCAGTTTGAACATCCCAAACATTAAGGTCAAGAAAAATGGACATGATTTTCGATTTGAACATACCATATATTACGGTCTAGTAAATTACAACTGGTTTTTATTTTGACCATCCCAAACATTAAGGTTAGTAAATTAATATGGTTTTCAGTTTAAACATCCCAAAAAATAATGTCTACTAAATTAACATGGTTTTTATGTTGAAGATCCAAAATATTAAGGTCTAGTAAAAATAACATGGTTTTCAATTTAAACATCCCGAACATTAAGGTCTAATAAATTAACATGGGTATTAAATTTAAATCTTTCAAACAGCAAGATCACATAATTTAACAAGGTTATTCAATCTAAACCCACCTAACAGTAATGTCTACTAAATTACCATTAGTATTTACACAGTGATAAAAAGAGTGGATCCTTACTGTTTTTATTATTTCTATTATTGTAGATAACAAATGAACCAGCCACAAATTTCTCCTGCTAAATGTCAACTTTTGTTGTGAATTTTTTGCTGTAGGAATACAGCAGTCAGACCAATATCACATCATATCAGACCATTCAATATTAAAATAATGTGTCATATTGTACATTTAGTTTCTAAGTTGTTCTCTACAATACATTCTACTAAATAATATTTCAAAGTTGTCACAATTTTAATGTTAATCTGATATGGAACCAAGGACATGTAAAAGTCAAATTATTTTAGATTACTGTCAGTTTTCATGCAAAATTGTCACTGGCAAAAATTCATGTACTGTGCATTTTCCTTGTTTTTGTCAAACATACTTTGCCAGAATAACCCACTTTCTCAACAGACATATTATACCATAATAACCCATATACTCAACAAGCATACACATCTGTCAGAATAACCAATCTGCTGAACAAGCATACTTTGCCAGAATAACCAATCTGCTCAACACACATACTTTGCCAGAATAACCCATCCAATAACAAGCATACTTTGCCAGAATAACCCATCCAATAACAAGCATACTTTGCCAGAATAACCAATCTGCTCAACACACATACTTTGCCTGAATAACCCATCCAATAAACAAGCATACTTTGCCAGAATAACCCATCCAATAACAAGCATACTTTGCCAGAATAACCAATCTGTTCAACACACATACTTTGCCAGAATAACCCATCTGCTCAACACACATACTTTGCCAGAATAACCCATCCAATAACAAGCATACTTTGCCATATAACCAATCTGCTCAACACACATACTTTGCCTGAATAACCCATCTAATCAACAAGCATACTTTGCCAGAATAACCAATTTAGTCAATAATAATAATAATAATAATAATAATAATAATAATAATAATAATAATAATAATAATAATAATAATAATAATAATAATAATAATAATCATCATCATCATAATAATAATAACAATAATAATAATAATAATAATAAAAATAATAATAATAATAATAAGCATACTTTGTCAGAATAACCCATCTGCTCAACACACATACTTTGCCAGAATAATCCATCCAATCAACAACAACAACAACAATAATAATAATAATAATAATAATAATCATACTTTGCCAAAATAACCCATCTGTTCAACACACATACTTTGCCTGAATAACCCATCCAATCAACAAGCATACTTTGCCAGAATAACCCATCCAATCAACAGTAATAATAATAATAATAATAATAATAATAATAATAATAATAATAATAATAATAATAATAAGCATACTTTGCCAGAATAACCCATCCAATCAATAATAATAATAATAATAATAATAATAATAATAATAATAATAATAATAATAATAATAATAATAATAATAATAATATTAAGCATACTTTTCCAGAATAACCCATCTGCTCAACACACCTATTTTGCCAGAATAACCCATCTGCTCAACTCACATACTTTGCCAGAATTACCCATCCACTCAACAAGCATACTTTGCCAGATTAACCCATCTGCTCAACACACATACTTTGCCAGAATAACCCATCTGCTCAACATACTTTACCATAAAAAACCATCTGTTAAACAATCAACTTGTACTAGAACAACCAATCTGCTCAACAACAAACTTTGAATAAATAACCCATTAGCTCAATAAGCACACTTTGCCAAAATAACCCATCTGCTCAAAAACCTTACCATAACAAAATAAGTCTCATGTTCAAGAAGCAAGTTGTGTCAAAATAACCCACCTGTACAACAAGCATGTTGTGCCAAAATAACCCACCTGTACAACAAGCATGTTGTGCCAAAATAACCCACCTGTTCAACAAGCATGTTGTGCCAAAATAACCCACCTGTTCAACAAGCATGTTGTGTCCTATTTCTGAAGCAACCATACAGTTGTTCATCTCCAGGAATTCTGCTATCCAGTCTCGTAGCACTGGAAAAATTGCCACCAGCTCTTTCACGATCTGTAAAAATTATGATAAATGTCATGATGTTCATAGACAGGAAACAACATATTTAAGATAAAAAAAGGTGGTGGGAGGATGGTTTAGCCTTGGTTCATGCACTCACTATTTGCCCATACATCTGTAGGCTTGGCAATGCATTTTCATAACTTCTGACTCACAAAACTCAAACACCCAAAGTCCCAAAACTCTATTGTTCTGAAACTCTTATCAGGATGAAATTAAAATCATAGATCCTTCAAGATTTTCTTAAATTTTGTTCTTTCATTAGCATGACAGATTCATTATGTAGGTTTATTCTTATTTTTGGTATTGATTTTGACCTGGAGTTCTCACATATCCACATCTGCCGAATCTTAGACTCGAACTCACACAGAGGTGAGATGGCAGTGATCTGTAACGGACAACGATTTAGACCACTCGGCCACTTGGGAAACCAAGAGAGGGTTGTAATAATGTTGTTTCCCCATATTATATTGCTTAAGTGCAGTAATATGCATGTTTGTCCATTCATGAGCGTCTTAGCTATTTTTAAGAACTTTTATTATTAAAGATTTGACCATATTATACTCCACATATCAAATCTGATTTTGGGGTTTTAAGCTTGTGTATTGTTCTCAAGAAGTTTTGTTAATACCTATCTTGATCTTTATCATGGACTCTGTTTCATGGACCACCTTAGATGTGGGTTTGATCCTTGGTCAAGTCATACCCAAAGCAAATAAAAATGGTAATAATATCCACCGCGCTAGGCAATCAGCATTAATAGGTTAGTGTTGGGACTGGTTGACCTGGTGTCAGGATACTGACTGGGACATCATGCTACATGTCTGCAGCATTATGCTCCAGTGCAAGATATGACTATAAACTGCCACACTACAGACATCATAGCAATATGACTGAAAAAAATTGTAAAGCTACATTATAATTCAAATCACAAACACACACTCTCTGTTTCATGTAATAATCCTGGTTTTAATTCTACTCTGTCATTTGTAATACTTTGCCTGGTTTTAATTCTGGATTCTGCCACATGTAATAGTCCTGGTTTTAATCCTGAGCTCTGCCATGTGTAATACATTGCCTGGTTTTAATTCTGGATTCTGCCACATGTAATAGTCCTGGTTTTAATCCTGAGCTCTGCCATTTGTAATACATTGCCTGGTTTTAATTCTGGATTCTGCCACATGTAATAGTCCTGGTTTTAATCCTGAGCTCTGCCATGTGTAATACATTGCCTGGTTTTATTCCTGGGTTCTGCATCATTTAAAACATGGCTTGGATTTATTCCTATGTAATGCACTGTGTAATAGTCCTGGTTTTAATCATGAGCTCTGTCAAGTGTAATATGTGGCCTCGTTTCAGTCCTGGACTCTGCTAGATGTAATGTCTGGGTTTTAATCTTGGGTCCTGCCACATGTAATACAAAATATGGCCTGGTTTTAATCCTGGATTCCGCCACAGTAATACATGGCCTGATAATAATCAAGGACTCTGCCACATGTAACATGTGGAATGTTATAATCCAGGCTTCTGCCACATATAATACATGGCCTGATAATAATCAAGGACTCTGCCACATGTATTGTTCTACTGTGATCAGTCCAAAAGCAAATGGTATCTCAAAGTTTTGCAATTTTTTTTTTCTCCACCTCACAAGTAAATTCACAGCAATATTTCAACCTTTGAGTGTTTAATGTGTAAAGTTATTTAAATGAATCAAACAAACAATATCTACTGAAAAAAGAAAGTACAGTACAATAGATTGTGAGGTGCTGTATTTCCATCAAGCCAAGGGTATTTGAACTTTCCAGTTTCTTTTACCAGGCTCATTATCATGAAAAAAGACTGGAAGTAAAAGGCTGATGATCCAAAAGGAATCAAAGCTGAAAAGCACCATGTTTGGTAACAGCAAGAAGAGAAGGAATGGCTCATTCCAAATTATGACCAGAGCTACATACAAGGTTTTTTAAGGCACCCCCCCATTTATTAGATGATCACCCGCCAACCCAGGACATGGATTCTGATCCTCCTCATAACCCAAAATACATATGTCTTCCTGTTATGTGACAAGATGGGGGAGGGCGGGAGTATCCCAACATTATTATAATATCAAGCATTGAAGTAATAAAAACAATGAAATACTGGGCTAGATTATGGAAATGGCTATGGGTTGTTTTTTTTTACAAAACCCCTTAACCCTCCCAACATGTCTATTGCCATTGGATTTTTACACAGAATGCCAATAATAAAGTGCTCATAACTCTAATATGAGTAAATCTTAACAATGACTTACAAAGTCTCCCTGACTCTTTTCTTCATCTTTGGAACCAACATAATCATATACAAAGCAGATGTTGGGATGATCCAAAACTGAATAGTTGTTTCCAACATCCACAAAAAGACCTAGGACAAGAAATCATAAATTTGAAAATTCTGAAGAAAGCATATTGGTGCTATCTGAAAAGGTCTGATAACATAAATTGTGATTCAATAAAAAATATTAGGTACAACATATGTCATTTCACTAGCTTTCACTTTGATGAGTTGTGCCAGATAATATGGAGATATTTGGGAAATCAACAAATTTTTTAACTGTACAGATTTTTGGATTACACTGCTGCTAACTCTTTACATCTACTAGATTTAGTTACTGAAAATTATGACATTAAAGTCCAGGAATTTTAAATCACATAATTATCTGGTTCTTGATATTACACTATAAAATCCTTGCATTAAAAAGGAATTATGAATATAGTCACTCATTTATTCCAGAAAAAAAATGTCAGATTTGTCAGAAATTAACATAATTAAAAATAATAATCATAATAAATAAATAAATACATCATAATATTCTGCTTTGTTATACTTAAGAACAATTGTACAGTGATACCTACCGATAGTCAAGTCACAATACTTTGCTCGGATGGCATCTGGCAAGATGTCAGACCTAAGACTTAAAAATGTCTCCTCCCATGTTAGATACCGTAGCTCTTTAGTAATCATGTTGATGGCATAGTCATTTCGACCCTGTCCAAAGAAAAGGACATATCAGTCTCGCTAGTAAAACCAAATTTTATCATACCATTGCTGATAATTTTGTACAGAAGACTGAATAGTCCTAACACATACAACAGAATCCTACCACTCTTTTGCCTTGAGCCCATCAGAGGATACCAGAATGACTGGGATACAAAATATTTAAATTAGATATATATAAATAGTCACAGTGGAATACTGTGTGATATCATAAATCATATTAAAATCACTATTTTTCACAGGGGATAGCAGTAAATTATGAAAATTTATTAAATTTTAGTTTATGCACAATATGAGTTAATTTAGTTACATACTGCCTGTTTTGCAATGGGCTTTGTCTGATAATGACCAATAAGGAGGAATTTTGGTGTGGTAAGCTGATGTAATTCAAATTATAAGGCTTAGTTATTGGCTAATACTTGTATAGGGTTGTTGTTTTTTCAATTAAAATAATCAAAGCCTGCTCATATCAATGAAATTAGGTGACATCAAATTGAAAAATACATTAAACTCATTTATCCAAAAATCAGGATTATTTAATATTTTTGCAGGTAAGACTGTATGCAGTAATAAAACATACATCATTCTAAAAAATCATGTACATCAGTCCTGGGTCTAAGAACAGCGTGTCTATGACACCAACCATAAATTAAAAAGAAGCAAAGAACAGTGAATTTTAATGGAAATAATTAAACTCTGTCCAAATCCAAAAAATATCAAAATTTGATATCCATGAATACTGTTCCAAAACCATTCCTACAATAACAATTTTTAAAAAGGATAACATTGGTAATGACAAATAAGAAAATAAAAGATGGTCTTGAGTTATAAATTTTATATATAAAATTTTAAAAAATTTAATGAGCTGTTTGCCTTCCTGGATCTGCTGAAATTAAGCTTGGCTAACATTTTCTCTTATCATAGACTGATCATAGCTATTATAAATAACAAGTAAGCTTACCACATGAAACCCAAATCAAATTTTTTGCTCCAGTAACCTTGATCTTTGACCTCTTAGCACAAGAGTCAAAGAGAGGTGGTTTTCCTAAGAGTAGACTATATATGAAGTTTGAAAAAAAATTTGATCCATGAAACCACTAAAAAAAATACAAGGTCAGCTGGGATTACCTTGACCTTATAACCTCTCATTCTCTGAATCATTGGAACCTGCTGCCGCTACCTATTAAATTTGATGAAAATCAGAATAAAGAAATTTATCATGAAGAGAACAAAATCACATTATCAGCTCCATCACTTTCCCCTTGGCCCTAGCAGCCCCAAAATCAATAGGTTTCTGTTTATATCCTAGGATAAAGGACATCTCAGGTGTTACGGATAGGATCACAGTAAATTTAAGTTACTTTGCAGAAACCACCTCATCTATCAGGACAGGCACATGAATATCCCTTGCACCTTTGGTTGGGGTGAGAAAATGAGGATGGCTAATAAATGCAGAGAATACCATTTATAGTGTACACAGCCATTTAGGGTATGTGCTAAATTAAAAATAACTGACAAAAAACCATAGTTCTTCATTTATTATAGATCTGCATATCCCTGTCAATGCTGGAATTGCAGAGAAATTTGTATTTGATGAAGAACCAGAATTATGCCAAATGTTGTTTTAAACATGTCTGATTGTGAATATGAGCAAACCCCATAAAAGTGACATAAAATGTGGAACAAGCTTGATTAAAACACGTTAAAAGAAACCTAAAATTCAGAAAGAAACTGTCAAATATATTTTTAGGTATGATACAGGTACACCAGTGCATCAAGGAAAATTAGCTTTCAAAGCCTGTTTTATTAGAAAATGTTTTCCAACATCTTACATGACAGAGAGCCTTGTACAGATCCAGCTGGTGGATGAGAAAGTCATGATGGTCTTTATCATAGGATGGATTGGATTCCTGAAAGAAATCAAACAGAATCAACTGACACTTCCATAAAAAGAAATCAAACAGAATCAACTGACACTTCCATAAAAAGAAATCAAACTGAATCAATAGACACTTCCATAAAAAGAAATCAAACAGAATCAACTGACACTTCCATAAAAAGAAATCAAACAGAATCAACTGACACTTCCATAAAAAGAAATCAAACAGAATCAATAGACACTTCCATAAAAAGAAATCAAACAGAATCAACAGACACTTCCATAAAAAGAAATCAAACAGAATCAACAGACACTTCTATAAAAAGAAATCAAACAGAACCAACAGACACTTCCATAAAAAGAAATCAAACAGAATCAATAGACACTTCCATAAAAAGAAATCAAACAGAATCAATAGACACTTCCATAAAAAGAAATCAAACAGAATCAACAGACACTTCCATAAAAAGAAATCAAACAGAATCAACAGACACTTCCATAAAAAGAAATCAAACAGAATCAACAGACACTTCCATAAAAAGAAATCAAACAGAATCAACTGACACTTCAATAAATGCATTTTCATTAGATAAATAAACTTACACATCCTGCATCAACTAATCAGACCCCAAACATTTGTTATCACAAGAATCTAACATATATCAGTGTCCTAACATTCATCTGTCATAACATATATCAGTGTCCTAACACTTATCATTGTCCTAACATTTATCTGTGTCATAACATATATCAGTGTCCTAACATTTATCTGTCATAACATATATCAGTGCCCTAACACTTATCATTGTCCTAACATTTGTCTGTGTCATAACATATATCAGTGCCCTAACACTTATCATTGTCCTAACATTTATCTGTGTCATAACATATATCAGTGTCCTAACATTTATCCATTTCAAAACATTTATCAGTGTCCTAATATTTATCTATTTCATTTCAAATAGTTTGTGACATATACTATTTAAGTTTTTTGTAATAAATTTAAAGTCAAATAAACTTCTAAAACAAATGGTTTATTACAGTTATTGTCACTCTAATGCATGCCTCTATAACACTCGAAATTTTAAAGATAATTTCTAGTTCTTTAAACTCTTCATTACTCACATCACATCCCTTCGAATAATTCAATCTTTAATTATATATGTGCAAAATTTTCCATCCAAAATATATGTTGCTTTAATTATAAATATACTAAAATATTCAATCACATCCATAAAACACTGGCTGCAAAATCCTTTCAAGCTATCATCTAAGAAAGAATAAATTCCTGATGAAAAACATTCACTCTACATGAAGCATTAGACATATATTGGAATTCCAGTTTTTCTTATATGTTTTTATACTGTTTTACATGCTCATACACTAAAGGTGTTTCTACAGAAAATGATTATCAACCAAAGCTTGAATAAATCATCTGAAAGTAATCAAATCATTAAAATAAAATATTATTTGTAAAATATTATTATTTACCAGCAGATAAAAATTTTCATCCAAATAAAACTGGTCAAATCCAGCAACATAAGTTAAACACATGCAGTTAACTTTCTACAACTCAATTCTTTTCTATCTTTCTTTATAATTCAGGTACCTCCTCATTTTTCACAGAGATGAGCAGGATAGTACAGTAGTAATGGAGCTGCATGACATGAACATATATCCAATCTTACATGTGCAACGACTAGAGACCATCAAGACAAAAAATGAGGATTTCTTTCACAATCTCCTGTTCCCATTTCCTACTCCCATCTGAAAAATCTTCCATTTGCTAATGTATGGACAATTACAGGTACTTAATATTCATTGTGAGTTCCTGTTGTACAATCAGTATAAAATAAAGTTTCAACTTTGACACACAGAAGTTCAAACAAAATCGGCCTATACTTACATCAAGGAATTCATGCAGAGCTTGCCAGCTGTGGCCATTGTTTGTTGAGACATACAGAATGTTGGGCATCCGGTTGATGTCCTGGCCACGGGCTGTCAGGAAAACTCCCTTCTGTAATCAGGTTTATGATGAAATGAATGAGACTATGTATGATTATTGTAAAATAAATCTTACAGTCTATGAAAACAAGTTAAGTTAGTGGCATAACACCCACATCTGATGGCATTAAAACACTGTGTCAAATAAATAGTAAATTACAGAGTGATATAAGTAATCACATTTATTAGGATTAAAACACTCTGTCACCTAAAGTGTAAATTAAAGTATGACATAACTCCCACTTTTATTCGAATTATAACTCTCTCATATAAAATGTCAAGTACTTTGTGATATAACAGCTGGAAATGCCAAACTGGGACACTGATTAAAACAAAATCTTGTAATGGTATATTCAAAACATTTTCATTGTACATTGGATTTATAACAACTATTGAATAAAGAGCAATTTGCTATACATTGCCACAACACATGGCAGAAAATATTAGTTGACTCATTCTATAAATGTCATACCTACTGAGTTATCCTAACTCATGTGTTTCACATAAAATTTTAACAAAATGGTGCTCTGGTCTGAAATTCATAAAACTTTTCCAATAAAATCCCACATTTCCATCTCAATTTTTTCTGTGAAATAAGCAAGACTGCTTATGTGCCATTAGACCATATACATGCAACTGTAAAGTCTGCTGGAAAAATGTTACATTCTTAGTATGATGAAACTACTAGTCGACTCGTGCACACATATCCTTCTTATAATCTTGAAGGTTTCAATTAAAAGAAAAAGATAATAAATGACTCACAATATTGTGATGGTCATCTCTGTTTATGAATGATACTTTGTTAGCCAGAAGAAGAAGAAGAAGATGATGATGATGATGATGATGATGATGATGATGACGATGATGATGATGATGATAATGACAATACTAATGATGATGTTGATAATGATAATAACATGCTGGGTGGGATTAGTGGTGATTATAGTATCAGTGGCAAAGAACTCTGGTAAAAAATTAAAGAAAATGAAAAGGTGAAAAGTAATTATATAGTAATGGTAATTTTTATCTTAAGATAAAGACCAAAAAATAGCAGGAAAACCTGTTCTTTTAATTATGTATACAAATCATAAAACCCTCACCCGGCCATGGTCCATCCATCTCTCCACAATGTATGACTGATTGTTGGGTATTGCCACATCATCACAAACACACAACACTTGCAGGAGATCCAAGAACCGATAATTCTGGAAAAATTTCTAACAATTACTATCTATTACTCAGATACAAGTCAAATCCAACTACAAAAAACACAGCCCCACACCTGTCATTGCATAATGTACCAGCAGTTTAGAATCTATGCTGTTTGTTCTGCTGGTTATTTCTAACAAATTGCACAGACTCTGATCTGCCAGTACATAATGCAATGGCAGATCATTCTGTGTGCAGCTCATAGTTTTACTCATTGATATACCTTAGTCTTTTTTATATAAAACATTTGCAGAATTATACCTCTTTATATTAATAAATTATATATGTGTTCACTTATATAAATCATGTCAAACACCAAACAACATAGTCTGATCTCTCATCACATAATGTGCCAAAAGATCAGGGTCTATGTTGTTTGTTTCAGACTGTTTGTAAAAAAAATATATATGCATAGACCACTATTTGCATTTAAACCCGACTTATAGCCAAGTACCCAAAACAGAGATAACTAGAAATACAGAAACTTTGCAATGCAAGTAAAAAGTTATATATAGTTCCTCTCACAAGAGTGTGTTTGAAACTGTGTGTATATATCTATATCTATCTATATACATATAGATAGATAGATAGATAGATAGATAGATAGATAGATAGATAGATAGATAGATAGATAGATAGATAGATAGATAGATAGACTGACAGACAGACTAGATACATAGATAGACAGACAGAATAGACAGACAGAATAGATAGATAGATAGATAGATAGATAGATAGATAGATAGATAGATAGATAATGTTTAAGCATATATCTGATGGTAGTAGTATTCATTTTGTAATATATATTTTCAAACTCACCCACTCTGACACCTACTGATGGAGTCAATTCTACATGCATATCTAGTTTTTGCAATTCTCTGATACATATATAGATACCTATACTTATATAAATAATTATCAACAAATTGTAATAGTGAACTGAGCCATAATTGTAAATCTCCTCCTTGTAATAGAGGATTCTACCATCATTTTAACTATATCCCTCTTCATAACACATGTTAACTTTGTCTTTTTACCTTTCAGCTAAAATTTTCAGACCTCATTATTCAAAAAGCAAATGACCATTATTCAGTGAATTTTTATCCTACAGTAGTGACATAACCAAAGCTACACAACGATACATTTGACTGTGACCTAACAGAATGGCAGATATAATGGGACAGATAATTATAGTAACCAAGTCTAATGGCTCTTATCTTAGTGGACAATAGAGTTAAATAATAAAAAAATAAATGAAAATGCATACTGTGAAGGGCACATTATATGCGCAGCCCATGTTTCATAGTCAACAATATACACATTAGCAATGTACAATCAACTGGAGATTATTGGATTATTGACCAATGGGTCTCAATGACTTAGACCTTAGGTGAAGTTATGTAGTCCTGAAATGAAATAAAATTATCATGCTGAATCCTTTATATTCTTATTAGGTTTACCATGACAATGACCTCTGACCTTTAGACTCCAGAATTTGTTGTTTTTTTTATTACCCTAAGCCATCCACAAAACTTAGTCATGGAACTGATGAAGGGAAAAATGTATCTGGAACCTAAAAAACTGACCTGTGACCTTTAAAATAAGTCAAAAATAGTGACATACCTTCTAATGATCATGTACAATATTCACACATTCATTATGTCTCTGATCATGCCTTCCAGTGCATAACACCAATGGAGAACATCTCCTTTGTCATATGACTGTAGTCTTACATCACATCATATCATAAAAACATTTTGATGTAAGTATATAAATAACAGTGGCCACAAGTCAGATTAGTTCCATAAAACTATTTCTGTAACCATCATAAATAATGACATTATTATTATTGGCAAGTTGCCACTTCAACTTCATCATATTCTTGCTGTCAAAACTGTGCTATTATTCTATCATTTTAACTTCAGTAGCTTTCAATTTTATCTTCTAACTTCATTTCTCTGTTTTCACTAAGCTTTTCAGTGTAAACTAAACACTGTACCATATAAGCTTTTTTTTTACACCAACTGTGCCATTTTGTTTATACAATATGCTTTGTATCTTGCTTTTTGTGAAAAGGTGGGTGAAAACATAGAAATGTTATGCAAAAAATCTGTGCTTTACAATGCACTAGTTTATTGGATTCACACTATTAACAGATGCTTCAGTTCAACATTAAGCTAGGGGAAGGGGGCTGTACTCTCTACTATAAATAAGTTAGCAGTTTCTCTCTGTCCCTCTGGTAATACATGTGAAGAATACAGTGGCTAACAACATTCCTGTGGTCCTTCAACTCTGATATAAATCACCTGCTCTAAGTAGTTTATGCCTGCCCTTCTGTTGCTGTATGTGATCAATATGCTCTTTCACAACATTCAGAGTTGCTTCAGTTAGAACAAAAATTAAGAGATGCTTCTTTCTGCCAGGAATCAAGTTTTTAAACTTTAGCAATTTATGTCTGGCTCTATAGAGGTGATCACTATAATCTCATATTAAAACTAAGTAAATTTTGTGTTATGCTGCAGAATACCTGTAATTTGTTCACATTTATTTTACATTAATGTCCATTTTATTAAGCTTGATCAGATTTACAAAGCAAAAAGCTTACAATGGTCTGCATGCTAAATCTGCACCCCCTTATGACCCTTCCCTCCCATCCCCTAACTTCTATCTAAAATCTCCCTCTCATAATAGATCAAGTCATACCATGTCTACACTTGTATGACATGACCTACATGGTCTAGACCTGTATAACATACCCCAACTGGATTAGACCTGTATTACATGACTTACCTGGTCTAGATTTGTATAACATGATCTACCTGGTCTAGATTTGTAAGACATGACCTACCTTGTCCAGAACTGTATGACATAACTTACATGGTCTAGACCTATATCACATGACTTACCTGGTCTAGACCTGTATGATATAACTTACATGGTCTAAACCTATATCACATGACTTACCTGGTCTAGACCTATATCACATGACTTACATTGTCTAGACCTATATCACATGACTTACCTGGTCTAGACCTATATCACATGACTTACCTGGTCTAGACCTGTATGACATGATTTACTAGCTCTAGACTAGTATGCCATGACTTACTTGGACTAGACCTGTATCAAATGACTTACCTGGTCTAGACCTGTATGACATAACTTACCTAGCATATACCTGTGTGCCATGACTTACCTGGTCTAGACCTGTATACCATGACTTACCTGGCCTAGACTTTTATGCCATGACTTACCTGGTCTAAGCCTGTATGACATGACTAACCTAGTCTAGACTTGTATAACTTGACTTTACTGGCTTGTCTCCAGGAAAAAGACTGACTCATCTATCTAGGTGTTTGAGATCAGTTTTACATCTAGATGTGAGACATGATTTACCTGGCTTGTCTCCAGCAGTGAGACAAACTCATCTATCTGAGAATGTGTGATTCTGTCCACAATTTTCCTCTTGTCACGGATCAACTCAACAATCATCTGGGCTACATTTAAGCCAATTCCTCCCTAAAAAATATATTACTATAAATGTTTAATATTGTACAAATAAATCATAAAAAGATCGAACACAATTTTCATGTCAATCGGATTCTGACACCAAAAGCTACCATATATACTCAATTGTAAGTTAAGTCAAATTGAAAACAATAAAGATCCTCATCTGCAGTCACATAATGTGCCTGAAGATCAGGGTCTATGTTGCTTGCTTTACTGATGACTCCTAACAAACTGCATGGACCCATATCTGTCATATAAAGTGCCTGAAGGTCAGTGTCTATGTTGGTTGTTATACTGATTATTCCTAACAAACTGCATAGATCCAGATCTACCAGCTCATAATGGGATGGAATATCTAGGTCTGTGCAGTTTGCAGTTGGAATCATCTTATAAATAAGTATATACAGGTGTTTCAGTTCAAACAGATTAAAGATATTGATTCATTATATAACTAGGTTTATTTATAGGCTTTTCATGTATGAATGGTTAAAAATTAAATTTGAAAAAAATCATGATCCAAATGCTCTTTTTTGAAATGTCGGCTTATACTAATAAGGAATATTTGTGTAAAATGTGAAAAAAAAGCTAGCTCCACTAAGGACCAAAGATTTAGGTCTATATTTTTAATTGGCCAGTATTTCATAAATCAAAAAAAAGAATGATAAATCTGTAATGCAACCTAATGTTTAGGAATACAGTATGATCAGTCTTGTGAAAGTCCTGTTTTTGCTAGCTGCACCCAATCAACACTCACCTTTTGTGTGAACTGTGTTTGGAAGAATTCAATATACTTGGCAAAGTACAGAGCATTTTTTCTACTCTTGCCAATCATGTAAGTGTAGAGAATCTCATATGCCTCTTTGAACACAAGGATGAGATTTTGTTCGTCTGCGACTCCATCCAGTGGACACTGAAGGATCTTCACCAGCAAGTCAATCACCTGATCGGTACAAAATTCAGACAAGAGAAATGCTGTGAATTAAATTGTATTGGTGATTGAAAAAAATTTTGTGGTGTACCAATTTATGTAGTGTACTAATTTTTATAATCTGCTAAATTTTTTAGGTGTACTAATTGTCATGGACTTCACAGCTGCATGAAACCATCAGTTTAAATACCCAATGGAAACATGTTCTGCCTTTAAAGAAAACAGACACCCCAATCTCGCATATCAAACAATATAAGTAATAATTAAAAGCCAATTCTGCCATGAAACAATTTAAATCAATACCCCCAAAAATAAATAAATCAACTTATTTTATAATTTTTTTTAAAAAGCAAAATAAATTGAAATAGCTTCTGAGAATAAAATGCATGGATTCTGAGACATCACGTGAGAAGAATGGAAAACCAATGCATTAAAACATATGAATAAAAAATTAAAAATTAGGATTTGATTAAACACCATGATTTACCTTGCAAAACCATGCCAGTACATAAAGTTAAACTGACTTTCTAAAACTTTTCAGTCTAAATAAAATCATTTTTTAAAAAATATCTTGAGATTACTGACAGTTATAAGAATAACAGAACTGCTGCATCCTCCAGATTAGTGATAAAATAATATTTCTCCCACAACAAAATGCCTGCCAGACAATTTTGTAATTTAAAAAAATACACCTCTTCCTCTTTAACTTGTGCCTAATAAGGTCCAAAAACATAGAGACCAGCATAAGAAAGAGTACAAATTACTGAGGAATTTCTAAAAATTTAACACAGGGATGGACAGCAACAGTGAGAAGTGGTTGGGATCGGTCAAGCGGTTAACTACTCATGTAACAGCTGCAATGAGAATAAATGCCAATAAAAAGTTTTAACAATAAACAATATAAATTACCTTTACTTTCAATATATCCTATCTGCATAAGATCATTTAAAACCTAATCAAAGTTGTTTTAATACACATGTGTACCATCAAAAACATGTATTATGTAATTGATTTTTGTATGTGAATACATTCTAGTGTTAATCCAGATTAAAACAAGATTTTTTTATTCCACTGCATTACAGATACTTTTCACAAAAGTTTACATTTAAACATTGAATACTATAAAATAATAATACAATTTGGGGAAACACAGCTGCTACAGATAAGAGAATAATTTCTAGACTCCAGGAAAGGGCATTAAAATAATTATATATCAGCAAACAGAAAATGTTCAAACTATTAACCAATACATTAGAGAAAATTTTTTTGAAGGGCCATAATATGTACAATGTGTTTACAAAATATGCCCCCCACTTACCTAATCACCATTTTTCAGGAAAGAGAACCTATGGGTACCCTAAATCTAACATCAATAAAAGGGTGAAATTTCAAATTACCCATGCCAAAAATAGAGCTATTCAAAATAGCTTTCAATGTTCAGTTGTGCATTTTTGGATCAACATTCCACATATATTAAATCAGATTCAACCATCTCTTCCTTCAATAACTGGTGTATTAGATGGATAAAAGGGTCTACTTATTTAAGTACATGTTACACCGCTCACATTCTGTGCTTCATTTTTTAAAAATTTTGGCAGTATATAGCATTTATGTGAATAGTTGTTGATAGTGTGTGTGTGTGTGTGTGTGTGTGTGTGTGTGTGTGTGTGTGTGTGTGTGTGTGTGTGTGTGTGTGTGTGTGTGTGTGTGTGTGAACATGTTATATTAATAATTTGTATTTTACATGTACAAAATAGAGGGTCTTAAGGTAGATGAGTATGACATTTGTATTTATTTGAGTCACCCTCTGAAAATAAAATGCTCTATTATTATTATTATTATTATTATTATTATTATTATTATTATTATTATTATTATTATTTCAAAAAGTGATATTTATGCAGACAAACAATAGCATGGAACATGTGTTTTTAAAATATTTTATTTGCTAAATACTGATGCTATTTCTTTCCAAGTTTTAGTGACATTTCTGCTTATCATTCAACAAAACCTCTGACAGCCAATTTCACAATATTAAGTTCACTGTTAACTTTGGAACTTGTAACTACATATTGAACCCTATCTAGTATGCCTTTTGTTTGGCTTCTTTGCTTTCACTGATCACATTTGCCAATGAGCAAGATAAACCACTGATTAATTTTAAATACTTCAATTATGTTATATGTACTTTAAGTGTTTATATAATTAGTTATTTGAAATGAATTCACTCAACACATGACTATCTGACTACTAGATCTTATGCAGGTAGGATTTTCAGGCCTTTCAACCTTTTATTTTACCTCCTTAACTTGACTGGACACAAAAGTCTAATTATATTATAATACAATGCAAGTCAACATTTCATTGTAACAATGCAACCAATGTTTACCAAAGTTGGAGATCAAAACGCAGTCTGTATATAATTTGGTTAACACACAAATGTTCATAGGCAACACAATGATGGTTGATTAACACTCTTCACATTTTACTATAAAAATGCATATTACATTTATGATGATGACATGGAAACCAAATTAAAAGATAAAATTAAAACACAAGTTTTAGCTGACAAGACTTATTTATAGTACAAACAACATTGGTCATGTAGGCATGCAACATAGATTATTTCAGTAATGGATGTCATTTTTTAGAATTTCATTCTACATACCTTTAAGTGGCAACTATTCACTTCATTTGGATTCATATACATCCATATACCTTTGGAAGGTCATTATTTAGATGTCCTGAGAGGTGCATATGGCAAAATCAATGTTCAAATATGAAGACATTTTTGGACAAAATGAACCTAAAGGTGTGATCCAATACAATCTAGATGGAATGTCATTCACCATGACATCACAATAAAAAATATGTATATTGATAAACAAATTTATACTACTCTTGATTGTGACGATTCCACTCAACTTATTTTTACCCAAGTTTAATACATGGCCACCATTGTACATGACCGTAGAGATCAAAAATTTTCATCAGAGAGTTTCTTGATGACACTTAAAGTGCAGATCATTTAAAAATCATTGGTAAAATAAAAGCAGTGTTAGAGTTAAAAGAAACAATTTATATTTAATTTAAAATGAGTAAATGTACATGCATGACCCATGTGACTTGTATTATAATTGGTGTTTATTTTTTAAAGCATTGCCACTGGTAGGGATTATCAGCCATTAATGACATTTCAATTTATCAATATTTTGTCACATATTGTTTTCTACAATGTACTGAAAATTGTTTTTCTTTAAATAAAATTTAACTAAATAAATTATGACTTTTTATTCAAAGTTACAAATTTTATAATTTTGAATACAAATTTCTAAGCATAACTTGTTTTTGATGAAAAACATGCAATATAGGTTTCATTTACCAATTTTGATCACAATTTTCTTCATGTTCATCAGTCTTTTAATACTTTATAAAAGAAAAAATTGGGAGTCACACCTGACCCCACAATAAAAGCAGGATTGCAACTGATCTGAGTGCACGTTATCAAGGGAGATGTGAAATTGAGGACATCCTGTAGAACAAATTTACCAAACTTTGCTAACATGTGGGACAGATATATCACATAAGGCTTTTGTAACAAAAACATTTGCCAATATTTGATTAGATGGGTGATTGGTCTATCATTTGGTAAGACATTTTTAAAGAAAAATATGCTAAAATTTGGGCTTATCACAGAATAAGGTTTTCATAATGAAAATGTGCTAGCATTTGGTAAAAGTAGGGTATAGACATATCAAGCAATAAGGCTTCGAACAGAAAACATTTGCTAAAATTTTGTAAAATGGGGCTATTCATCAAGTATGGTTTTATCATAGGAGGAATAAATTTTATGATAGTAGGAATATTGTACTTATATTCAGCTAATACAAATAAGGCAAATGTTACTGCAATGTTTTCTTAGTTACTTTTTGGCCTATCAATAAATAGAAAAGAGGAATTCAGAATAGATATTATCTTTCTAAGAGATACTTAAAAAACAATACATTCACACAAGTCTTAATCAAATACCTGTGGAGAATAAAGAATATGGACTTTTAAGTCACATAGCTACTTTAAAGAGATGTGCAAAGTCTACAATGGTTTGGTTTAACCCTTTACCTAATATAAGCACCTTTTGGCCCTCTGCCGACCTCAAATACAGGCACCTTTTGGCAAATTACCCGATGTCAATAGAAGCGCCTTTTAGCAACTCTGTAAACAGCAGCCATTTTGAGAGGGTTTTCATAGTGTCAGCTTTGGGGAAAACCCACTATTAGATACTACATTTATTGGTGAGAATGATCATTACATCAGACCACATGGTCACTGTTCATGCTCTGGTTGCAATCTGCTATACAAAGTAAGTCGTATTCTCCATTCAACAAAACGGTGGTCTCTGATATTGTTTAGTACTTGAACCAGTAGAATTACAACTATGAAAGCTTCAGAAACTTAGGTAAAGGCTCTGAGACAGATGTAAGAATCCCATTGTTTTTATAAATTATCAAATTCAACTTATTTAGTGATGTAGACGAAGACAAAGAACTTGTAAATTTTGAGTAAGAAAACTTGCCGCTACGGTTAATCATGCGGTTTCACTGATTTGATAGTGAACAAGTTCTCTCAAGATTTTAAAGCACATAAAAAATTCTTTTGTTAAAAATAATTATACATCTAAAACAACCGTATTTTACTAATAAATTTTTCCATACATAATATATGTGTACCAAAAACGTAAAATGGTTAAAATTGCTGTTAAACGTAACATACACTTCACTGCTTAACAGGCCTATGCATAGCGGACTGAACTGGGTAAATTTGCTACATGGGTATCAAAGGGCAAAAAAGCCATACACTCTATGATGGAAAGGGTTAAGAGCCTCAAAAAGGCAGGTAAATGCAAAAGAGACATTTAAGGAAGATATATGACTCTAGAGCTGTCCAAGCACGACATGTACAGTCTTCATCTTTTAATTTGAAATACAATTCTTCTACTAGTTTTTATTTAAATATTGACAAAAAAATGAGATTATGTCTTGTGAATTTGATCTCTTGCTTCATCTAGAATAATGTGTCTCTTTCAATTTTTGGCAAGCATGCTGTAATGAAAAATGAAAGCCCTCATTCAAAGTTTAATCCTTTGGCTGTCTTATCTCTCTCTCTCTCTCTCTCTCTCTCTCTCTCTCTCTCTCTCTCCCCTTATATATATATATATATATATATATATATATATATATATATATATATATATATATATATATCATAAAGACACCTTACCCTTAGATTTCTCATCAGTTTTTGTCTATTTTTGTTGGGTTGGTTTTTAACCATCATGAATTTTCTAAGTTCTTCCAGGGCCTGTAAAATCAAGTCAAGAACAAAAGTCACGAGTTGGTCTGATATCATTCACCGTTTCATTAGGCATGCTTATGTAGTATTACAACAACACAGCCTTATATACACCATTTCTAAATCTTTATACAATGTATTATGGTACTCTGATAAAAATTATTTCCTAAAATAAAGGCATAATTAGTAGTATTGGATCCAACTCATTTTGCGGATTTAAACCTGTTTAACCACTTTTGGCATTGTGGTTAGATCATCTGCCTCGGATGCAGGAGGTTGTGGGTTCTATCCCCGGTGGAGTCATACCAAAGACTTACAAAAATGGTACTAACAGCTGCCTCACTTGACGCTCAGCACTAAGAGGTTAGTGTTTAGGATGGTCAGCCTGGTGTCAGGATAATGTGACTGGGTGGGACATCATGCTTCATGTTTGAGGCATGATGCCCCTGTGCTAGACATCACTATAAACTGCCACACTGCAGACATTGTAGCGATATGACTGAAAATTTTTTAAAGCTACATTAAAAATCATAATCATATCACATAATACCTATTTAACGAGTTTTATCAAGCTCAAATGAGAAATGTAGTCACTAGAGCAGGAAATCTCACTATCATCAAATGCAATTAAAATGCTGAGATCTCTCACTTTCTTAGAACCTGTCAAAAATCATGATGATATAACCTATTTATCAAGTTTGTGCAAACTCCTACTGAAAATTCAATCTCTACTGTGATATAACATTATCTATACAGATGCAAGATGACCAAAAATGCAGTTTTCTCAATAAAAGATTCATCCAACAAAGTGATGATATGAAGCTTTTTTTTCGCAAATTTGATAAAAACAGATTACAAAAATTATTTTCTTGCATGGTAAGAGCTCAGTCAATCAGATCCAAGATCACCTCATTAATATAAGTAAATCTCGCTAATAAAAATTTAGGTGATATCCTGAAGATACAGGTCGACTTACCAAGTTTGATCAAAATCGTAACAGAAATAGTTTCTAGTCTTAAATAGCTCAGCCAGTTAAATGCATATCACTGCTATTTAGGACTCTTGTTTATCAGCCAGTTAAATGCATATTACTGCTATTCAGGACTCTTGTTTATCAGCCAGTTAAATGCATATCACTGCTATTCAGGACTCTTGTTTATCAGCCAGTTAAATGCATATTACTGCTATTCAGGACTCTTGTTTATCAGCCAGTTAAATGCATATCACTGCTATTCAGGACTCTTGTTTATCAGCCAGTTAAATGCATATCACTGCTATTCAGGACTCTTGTTTATCAGCCAGTTAAATGCATATTACTGCTATTCAGGACTCTTGTTTATCAGCCAGTTAAATGCATATCACTGCTATTCAGGACTCTTGTTTATCAGCCAGTTAAATGCATATTACTGCTATTCAGGACTCTTGTTTATCAGCCAATTAAATACATATCAATGCTATTCAGGACTCTTGTTTATCAGCCAGTTAAATACATATTACTGCTATTCAGGACTCTTGTTTATCAAATCATTTAAGATCTTGGTAATAAAAGCTTATATTTGAAGATTAATAAAAATGAGATAAGAAATAAGGCATCCATAGAAATTCTATATGCCTCTTTTTAATACATTCAACAAACTTATAAGATAAATCAGCAGGTAAACTTTAAATTGTCAAGTAAGATATTTATGCAATATAAAATAGATGGATGATGGACAGGTGGACCATCACTCAATTGTCAATCCACCCAATACTCATGTAGCCAGACTGCCTGACAGGTGAACTGTGTATATATTATAGCATAAGAAGAACTAATTAGGAAGTACTCTTAAACTCTTTAATATAACTATTTAGCATTTATAACACATTACATAAGTATACATTGGTATTACTTGGGTCTCATCCTCCACTGCATGAGGTTAGTGTGGTAAGATGGTCAAGAAGCATGCAGTATCTGAGTCGGAATCACCAGAATGACTGATGTCAGGGCTGAATGTCAGCATGCCCTATCTATGAGGTGGAATTGCCAGTATACATGATGGCAGGTCCCTATCTATGAGGCAGAATCACCAGAATGACTGATGTTAGGGCTGAATGGCCAGCATGCCCTATCTATGAGGCAGAATCACCAGTATGCCTGATGGCAGATCCCTTTCTTAAGCAGAATCACCAGTATGACTGATGTCAGGTCCCTATCTATGAGACGGAATCAGCAGTATGACTGATGTCAAAACAGAATTGCCGATGTTTGTTTGACCTAACTGTGAATTACTGCTTTAATGAGGCAGAGTCACCCTAACTTGAAAATTAACAATGGAATACTGAGCATTTTTATGTTATTAACTATTAATTTCAACTCAAGTATTACTTACGGTCAGCACCATATGTGTTTTCTTGGCATTCAGAAGCAGACCTTGTTTTCTCTATAACAGAAGTTAAAGCAGATGTATTGCATGGTGGCTGGATAGTGCCACAAATTTTATTACATTTCTTATTTAGAAAAGATAATATCTTGTCTGATTAATGAAATAATATCTTGTTTAAATGAAATATTATCTTGTTTATAAAGAAATGAAAAAATCTGGATTATATATAAATGATGAATCAATGGATTATTTGGATATGTCCTTGGTACTAGTAGCTACCCTTGCAAGGTTGTGGGGATGTTATCTGCAATAAGTTAAATTAAGACAAGACTTCTCACAGAAGACAAGAGGAGATACAGGCACTGAAAATAGGCACATGGCTGCTATACAACTGCTTCTAATTTGAGTAGGATAGTGTCATTCTCAGGAACAATTCAATGCATTTTATAAATCAGGTTTTAGTGGAACATTTTTAGCATTTTCAATCACGCGTTTCCACAGAACTCATTTGGAAAGAAGTTAGTCACAATTCTGCTTCATTAAACTTATCAATGTATTAAGCAGTTCAAGAATGCAATCACCTACCATTGTTCCCTAGATGGCTCACATGGCTATCCAGATATATTGTGAGTTTAGCAAAAATACAGATGGATAAATAAATACAAATAAACAGATGCTAAACTGTGCTAGTTATGATAAGTAGGGATGGATTGACACACAGAAGAATAGACTGATGCACAGAAAATGTAATTACTTTAGTACTCCTATTCAGTCCTTGATGTAATTACTTTAGTACTCCTATTCAGTCTTTAATGTAATTACTTTAGTGCGCCTATTCAGTCCTTAATGTAATTACTTTAATATTCCTATTCAGTCTTTAATGTAATTACTTTAATACTCCTATTCAGTCTTTAATGTAATTACTTTAGTACGCCTATTGTCTTTAATGTAATTACTTTAGTACGCCTATTCAGTCCATAATGTAATTACTTTAGTACGCCTATTCAGTCCTTAATGTAATTACTTTAGTACTCCTATTCAGTCTTTAATGTAATTTCTTTAGTACTCCTATTCAGTCTTTAATGTAATTACTTTAGTACTCATATTCAGTCTTTAATGTAATTACTTTGGTACTCCTATTCAGTCTTTAATGTAATTACTTTAGTACACCTATTCAGTCCTTAATATAATTATTTTAGTACTCCTATTCAGTCCTTAATGTAATTACTTTAGTACTCCTATTCAGTCCTTAATGTAAGTACTTTAGTACTCCTATTATCAGTCCCTAATTATACATGTATATAATGTTTTCAAATTCAACCACAGTTACAATTAATCCACCTGTGCATTTTCAAGACCAGATTATAATATCTGCAAAAAATCAATGATTTTAAATGTCAGAAAGAGCCAGAGTAGTTCATAAGTCTCAATAAAATATGATCTCAATCTCCAAGATATCCACCACCATTATGTCAATCTTTAAGACCTCATTTAATTCTGTTCTGAATTCCATGAGTATTTTTATGGTCTTTAGTATTTCAAGCATACAGGAACATGAATGGATAATAGGTCTTTAGTCTGTAAAATAATAGCTGAAAAAATATTGAAACATTAATCAAATTTGCACAGGCTGAAGATCATAGACCCTTCTTCTCAGAAATATATATCAGTGAGTGAATTTTGTCCAAATGACACAATTAGTGAGAGCACATTAATTTTCCATAACAAAAAGCCCACTTGATGAATTTACAGTTCATCATAAATCACTTAAAATTTCTGAAAGTCTTGTATAAATTTCACTGATATTATGTTTTTTGATTGAAATTATGAAAGTTATTTTTCTTATTCATTACTTAATAAGAGAGAGGTTACAACCATGTAATGTTATGTCCAATCACTCCACTATGATACAGGTTGAAAAAAGTGATTTCATATTAATGAAGTCAGAATCTAATGATCACATTTGTTTTGAACAGCAATGCAAGTCATGAATTTACTAAAGTGGACTACCATAATGAACACAAAAATGATTTGTAACATTGTATGTACCTACACATGACACAGCACAAGTATCACACAGTTCAGACATATCACACAATGCAATGACAAATCAAAGTCTATATAAAAATATCACACAATGCAATGACAAATCAAAGTCTGCATAAAAAATATCACACAATGCAATGACAGATCAAGTCTATATAAAAATATCACACAATGCAATGACAGATCAAAGTCTAAATATAATATCACAATTTGAATGAAGAGGGTAAAACAGGGTTCCTGCATTCTCAAAACCTTTTCAGCAAAACAACTCCAGCTTGAGCATAGAGTCCAAAGACAGTTGTTTATGGTACTTTAATGTCATCAAAATTTTATAATAAATAAGAAGGACTAAAGCAATATCCACGGTTTCTGCACGGGTTTGTAAGAATAATCAATTATTTGTTGATCATCAATCGGTTCAAGTAATTTCATGGTTGATAAGTACCCTTGACCTGACACTAAACACCTATAAAAACATCAAATTGTCACTACAACATCATATCAGTTGCAATAAGGGCTATACAAAGGTCTGCTGTAGATAATTCACACCTACTTTAAGGGCTATATAGATGGCAGCACATGAGATTATTCACACCAACATTGTGAGCTATATAAATTGCTGCCTGAGATAATTCACAGCTATGTTATCAACTTAACGGGATGCATGAGATAATTCACAGCTATGTTAACAACTTAACGGGATGCATGAGATAATTCACAGCTATGTTAACAACTTAACGAGATGCATGAGATAATTCACAGCTACATTAAGGGCAAGACAGAGGGCTGCATGAGATAATTCAGTTACATTAAGGCCTATATAAAGGGTTGCATGAGATAATTCAAAGCAATACTAAGGGCTATATAATGGACTACATAACATAATTCACAAAAGATCATTCACAGCTACATGTACATTTAGAGCTATTTAAAGAGCTACAAGAAGTAATTCACAACTACATTACTGCAAGGGATAATTTACAACAAATTCTTCATAGTAAAACAGTTACTTACATCATAGATCAATGCCAGAAGGAAGGGTACCATCCCTGACACATAGTTCAACTCAATCACGTGCACCCTCTCCACGCACTGAATGGTGAAGGCATCATCATACATGCTCTCCCCACTGGCTGCCACCTACAGTAAATACAATACATGTAGCATGTAAGCAAAAAACCCAAGAGACATATTCTTTTACTAAAATTATGTGTGACTTTACCCTGAGATTTCTCTACCAGATGTGATGTTATTGTAGTTATTGTAGATGTTATTGAATACAATGAGGTCTCCATAATCTTCCCTGATTCATTCAGTCACAAGAAAAAAAGAATTATGGTGGTCATTGGTCACACACCTGCCGTACTTGAGCACTGTCCCATCTCAGACCTCTAAGGCTCTGGTCACTGCTGCTGTCCATGTCACGGAACTGCTTACGAATGTAATCTTCATCTGAAAATAAATATCAAACTGACATTGACCACACTAGATCACATCCCCAAAAATGCACATTTTTGTAAATATAACAAAAACAATTTAAATTTTAAGGTAAAATATAGGGAATTTAAATTTTTACTTCAATATCCTAAAATCCCATATAATTTGTGTTCTTATAAAATGATGTTACCGTAATCATATGCCTATATTTCCTTTAAAAGATTTAGAAGGATTTGTGTTTATCTGATCACCTGTAGTACACTTGAAAAGTGTTTGATTTGACTGGTAATCACAAAGTTTATAAAGCTTCATGGTTAGCTTTAGTTCAATCAGTTCATGTGTATTATCCGTCCCATCATACCTCCAGAAATTACAGAAACCAAGAAAAAAGGGACACTTTCCTCCATATATTAAGATGTGATAACATTTTACTCAACTGCACAGAAATCAAATTAATTTAAAATCAGAAGGAACTATTTCCAAATGGAATTTTGAACATGTGCTTTTTTATTCAACTCTAACTCTTGAACTGGCTAAGATGTTTATACTCAGTGGGGTGGGAGTGTGTGAGATTGGGATGTTTAATGCAGCTTTAACAATGTTAGTCATATCACTACAATGTCTGCAGTGTGGCAGTTTATAGTGATGCCTAGTATTGGGGCATCACACGTCAGATGAGTAGCATGATGTCCCACCTACTCACATTACCTTGACACATGGCCAACCAGTCCTAACACTAACCTCTTAATGCTGAGTGCCAAGTGAGGCAGCTGCTAGTACCATTTTTTATAAGTCTTTTGTATGCCTCGACCCTGGGTTTGAACTTGAAATCTTCCACATCCAAGGTGGATGCTCTAACCACTTAGGCCACCAAAGTGCTGCTTAGTTTTTGTAAATATCAGTACATTTAAAAGGATCAATCAATCAACATATTTTCCCATTCAGCAACTAGTTGAGGTAGGACTGATGAGTCTTTAACTTGCCACTGAGTAATGTTTAACACTTCATGTATGCCTGTGACTTTAATATATATATATATATATATATATATATATATATATATATATATATATATATATATATATATATATATATACAGTAGTCCCCCTCTTATACGGCCACCCCTTCTGCACCGGAAAAGTGGCCTTATAAGGCGGGTGGCCTTTCCAGAGGGGGACTAAATTTTTTGTGAAAAGTATATGTACGTAGTAAGAAAACTTCATTTTTCAAAGCATTTAATATCTTCATTAAAAAGCAACATTAATTATTGAAAGGTTCTTGTGCTATAAAAGTTGACTTATTTCAAATGAATATGCATTAATAGTTCTTATTCTTGGCGTAAGCGTGATATGCGAGCAGATGTCATGCACGTTGCAGAACCATTGAAAAACGTCATTTGAATCTTGGTACATACGCAATTCTCTTTCCATTTGCTCCATTTTACCACTGCTGCTAAATAACTTATCAGTTACGATGTTATTTATTCGAGTCTTTTCAACATAAAATTGTTTAATTCTTGTCTTTTCTACCTAAATTTGTTTGGCCAGTCCCCCTTCCCACCTCACCCGATATTGTAGACTATAATAACCTACGTTTTCTGAAATAATCATCTTTGTCTACGTGATGACATGTTAATGTTTGGTAATGAGTTATTCGATGTTGCTAACTGTATGCGATTTAATTATGCAGACGACACATTTGTTCAGCGTACGAAATGCTTTCTTCGTAAAGAAGCGACAAAATTGTGTTGTCACGTGATTTTTCGGTCTTTGTCTAGTACCCTGTTTCTATTTTTAGCCAATGCTGACCGTATGATCTTGACCTTACGTCCAGTTATAATCCTCAATGTTGCAACTACAAAACAATTCTTTTCTGCATTTAAACAACCTGCCATATATTTTTAAAGGCAGCGATTGTCACGTGATTCATTAGTCATAGTCTGGTACCCTATTGTTTTTATATTTTTTTTTTTACTCTAAGTGCAAAAAATGGCTTGGATATGTACACAGATTTGATCTGAACAATAGCACATTGCGGCCGTTAGAATTTATAAACATTACAATTGTTGTGTAATAGTCATTAATTATGTAAGTTAACAAGCTCAACATCTTGTAAAGGGAAGCCATCAAGGCTATCAAACCATTTTCCGGGCAGACTGTTGTAGGGTACGTCAATATTGCCCCTTACTACTATTAATAAGTGTAATCTTAACAATTATCAGTGGATAAACAGGACGTCTTATGATAACAGGCAGTAAAGATATACGGATTACCTTTAGGTATGGATTAAAATTTGAGTCTTTCTGGGCTTTATGGAATAAATGTGGCTTCTCATAAGGTATAAAGGATATAATATTAACCTTAGTGGTACATGTAGAACACTTTTCTGAAAAACGAAAACCGGACGTCGGGAAACAGAAATCGGATTACTTAACACAATTAGAAAAAAAAATGTTCTAGATACATATTACAAAATAAAATGCGGCCACTTGTGAGGGGTAAATTTTATGTTTTTGCAAAAATATGCTGGCCGCTGATCGCATTAGCCGGGTGGCCTTTCATGAGGGGTAATTTTGAACATAAATTCGTCGGTGCCTTCAGATTCTGGCCGTGAGGAGCGGGTGGCCCCTGGTGAGGGGGGCCGTTCAAGAGGGGGACTACTATATATATATATATATATATATATATATATATATATATATATATATATATATATATATATATATATATATATATATATATATAGTAACAGTGTGATCAACCGATACTGCTGCAACATTTTGTTGTAATCATGTGTGGATCTGAAATAGATGTGTTTCTAAAAGCACAGGCATTACACTGCATCTTTAAAATTTTCTGTACTTTTGAAAGTGGAGAGTGTACTAATTCGTTTTTTATGAAATATAAGGTAGGTGTAATGGAAAGTCAATTACTAAGAAACAACAAATCACTATAATTTACTTTAACAAATTAACACATTCTTGTAAAAAATATATTCATGGCACATCTTTCATTCTTTCATTTCCCATTTGATCAGATCTTAAAAGTCATATGTCTCAAATTCTTCATTACTGTAAAATTGGTATAAATAGAGCACAAGAATTAATGTTTTGAAATTTCTCATGGCCACAACATAGTTCCCACGCTTTTCTAAAGATAAATTCCCAGGACATTTCCAGGATTTTTCCAGGATGAAATTAATTTTTTTCACAGTTCATGACCATTACTGAATGGGATTGAAGAACATTTTAGATTAAAAAACATGCATTTCTAAATCTAAAGATCTTTCTCTTTCAAGACTCTCCAAAATATCTAAGTCAAAAAAGATGATCATGCAAAAACCAGAAAATGCATCACATGCCACAAGTTTGATTATATTCCGATAAATTGGCATGTATAGTCATTTTATATGTGCAGAATAAGAATTCTTTATTTTGTTGACCTGCATTATGTTGCTAAGTGGGAACAACATAATGAACATAAATTTTTTTGCTTCCTTTCAAGCCTTTAATTCTATAGAATTCTGTATATATATATATATATATATATATATATATATATATATATATATATATATATATATATATATATATATATATATATATATAGATGCAATAAACTGACGACGAACAGTACGAAACTGGTAACTAACTAGCCTAAGCGCTTTCGACTCTTAATGAGTCTTTTTCAAAGGCAAATACAAAACATAGTTACGACAAACAAATAAACACAAAAACGTTGTGTTTGTAAACCTCTACATTTCTGTCTTCACATGTGCTAACACTATAAATACAACCAGCTTGTATAGACTAGTTGCGGAAACTGAAAACGTTGTGTAATTCCCTAAAAGTCTACAAGCCAAAGCGACATCTATTTTTACTTTGTGTACATATGTAACGCAGATTATATCCCGGATATTTGATTCTATACCGGTTATTCTTATAGTAAAAATTGAAGGATATTAAGATTTAGAAAATGTTAAATTCTACTAGTGCATAGTTTTCATGTTCTAGTCTTCTTGGTTTAGACCGCTTGGTTTCAATGTTCTAAGGCGGCGTATCCAGTATGATTCCTTTTCCTTCCTGGTTTCGGAACTCCAGCTGTGGTTGTTAGCAATAGCGATAAGTATTATATCACTGAAAGTGTGGCCAGGGGAGGAGAAGTGTTCTGCGACCGGGCTTCTGTACAGCTTTTTTGTCATCCAATCAGATCTATGAAGGTTTATCCTTATGTGTAGCTTTTCAGTTTCTCCCACGTACTGAAGGCCACAGATCTTACATGTGATGAGATAAATCACATTCTCTGTTTTGCACGTTTTGTTTGGACCATGTATGTTTAGTTTTTCTTTAGTCACTGTGCTAGTGAATGTCTTGGTCTCTATCATATGTTGACAGGTTTTGCATCTTTTATCGCCACAGGGTCCAGATTGACTAGGTTGGTTTTGACTAGCGATTGTTGTTAGCTTGGCCCTGACTAGGATGTCCTTTAGGTTTTTTGGTCTCCGGTAAGCTACTACAGGTTTGTTCGGAAGTATTAGGTTTAGTATGTCTGACGATTGCACGGTTGGCCAGTGGTTTGCGATGATTTTACCTACTTTGGGATTGTCTGGGTGATAGGTCAGAATAAATGGTATCCTATCAACCTTTTCTTTCTGTCCATATCTGAGTAGGTCATCACGGTTTGTTTGTTCAAATCAAAGGAAAATATAAGCTGCGACCAACCCACATTTAGAAAGAAAAGTAACTGGACCCCACCAAAAAGTTCAATTCCGAATCTGGAAGCCTTTATCAACTCGGTTGAAAACGATACTTCCAGACATATCAACCATACTAACAAATATTCTAATTTGACAAAAGAAGAAACAGATGCCCTGCACTCACTGAAAAGCAGAACAGACATAATAATTAAGCCTGCAGATAAGGGTTCCGCTGTTGTCGTTATGAATAGGGAAGACTACATTAGTGAAGCAAGTAGACAACTAAGTGACGCTAGGTTCTACCAAAAACTGGACCATGATCCAACGCTGGAATATGCAAAAATCATTACTAATGTTATTGACGAGGCGTACCAAAGCGGACACATAGACCAGCAAACCAAAAACTACTTAAGCCCAGAAAACCCAAGAGCAGGTAGATTTTATCTTCTACCCAAAATCCACAAACAAGGAAACCCTGACAGACCTATAATCTCAGGTAACGGGCACCCCACAGAAAGGATATCAGAATATTTAGATCATTTTATGAGACCACATGTCCACAAATTACCATCATATCTTCAAGACACGACAGATTATCTCATAAAAAGCAAAGCTAGTGAACCATTACTGCCAAATACATTACTAGCTTCCTTAGACGTCACATCTTTGTACACCAACATACCGCACAACGAAGGGTTACAGGCATGTAGCGAAGCATGGGAAACAAGAACTGTAAACAATCCACCCACACACTTCTTAATCCAACTCCTGGAGCTTGTCCTAAAACTCAACAACTTTGAATTTAATGAAGAAAACTACCTACAAATCAATGGAACTGCAATGGGTACTAAAATGGCCCCTTCGTATGCTAACATTTTCATGGGAAAACTTGAGGGAAAGCTCTTAGCATCGGTTGAGCGTACACCATACCAGTGGGTACGCTTTATCGATGATATTGAAATGAAGTGGCAGTATGGAAGAGAAAGTCTGGATGACTTCATATCAAAGGCAAACAACTTCCATCCTTCAATAAAATTCACGGCAGATATTTCCAACTCAAACCATGTTTTCCTGGACACAACAACCAGACTAGTGGAAAACAAATTACACACAGACATCTACTCGAAACCAACCGACAAACACCAGTATCTTCTCCCAACCAGCTGTCATCCAAAACACTGCATTAAGAACATTCCATATAGCCAGGCACTGAGGATACGCAGAATTTGCTCCGACGATGAAAGATTCCTAGAAAGGTCTGAAGAGCTGGCTAAACATTTAATTTACCGAGGCTACGACAAAGACCTGATTGCGGAGGCAATCCAAAGATCCAAACAAACAAACCGTGATGACCTACTCAGATATGGACAGAAAGAAAAGGTTGATAGGATACCATTTATTCTGACCTATCACCCAGACAATCCCAAAGTAGGTAAAATCATCGCAAACCACTGGCCAACCGTGCAATCGTCAGACATACTAAACCTAATACTTCCGAACAAACCTGTAGTAGCTTACCGGAGACCAAAAAACCTAAAGGACATCCTAGTCAGGGCCAAGCTAACAACAATCGCTAGTCAAAACCAACCTAGTCAATCTGGACCCTGTGGCGATAAAAGATGCAAAACCTGTCAACATATGATAGAGACCAAGACATTCACTAGCACAGTGACTAAAGAAAAACTAAACATACATGGTCCAAACAAAACGTGCAAAACAGAGAATGTGATTTATCTTATCACATGTAAGATCTGTGGCCTTCAGTACGTGGGAGAAACTGAAAAGCTACACATAAGGATAAACCTTCATAGATCTGATTGGATGACAAAAAAGCTGTACAGAAGCCCGGTCGCAGAACACTTCTCCTCCCCTGGCCACACTTTCAGTGATATAATACTTATCGCTATTGCTAACAACCACAGCTGGAGTTCCGAAACCAGGAAGGAAAAGGAATCATACTGGATACGCCGCCTTAGAACATTGAAACCAAGCGGTCTAAACCAAGAAGACTAGAACATGAAAACTATGCACTAGTAGAATTTAACATTTTCTAAATCTTAATATCCTTCAATTTTTACTATAAGAATAACCGGTATAGAATCAAATATCCGGGATATAATCTGCGTTACATATGTACACAAAGTAAAAATAGATGTCGCTTTGGCTTGTAGACTTTTAGGGAATTACACAACGTTTTCAGTTTCCGCAACTAGTCTATACAAGCTGGTTGTATTTATAGTGTTAGCACATGTGAAGACAGAAATGTAGAGGTTTACAAACACAACGTTTTTGTGTTTATTTGTTTGTCGTAACTATGTTTTGTATTTGCCTTTGAAAAAGACTCATTAAGAGTCGAAAGCGCTTAGGCTAGTTAGTTACTAGTTTCGTACTGTTCGTCGTCAGTTTATT
Organism: Potamilus streckersoni; assembly: GCA_016746295.1. Classification (NCBI taxonomy): domain Eukaryota; kingdom Metazoa; phylum Mollusca; class Bivalvia; order Unionida; family Unionidae; genus Potamilus; species Potamilus streckersoni. The sequence continues at coordinate 2,312,283 of JAEAOA010001777.1, read as the reverse complement.
GCATCTATTTTAATTAATCCCTGACAAACGTGATCCCTTGGTGGATCCAGTACGCTTGAGAGGGTTGTTATTCGCCATATGATTTGTATTCTTTATATATATATATATATATATATATATATATATATATATATATATATATATATATATATATATATATATACACACATAGAGAGAAATGCAATTTATATATATATATATATCTTATATGCATCTTATAGAAAGTCAACAGTTCCTATTACAATATAAAAAACTAGGGGCTTGTTTCATTTTTTAACATATAATACAAGGGACAAAAATTTCTCATTTCAGCTTTTCAGCTCTAAGATTCAGCAATTTGGACTACAAATTTGGCTTAAAATGAATAGTAGTCCATTTTCTAATCTGGGTTTCCTCTGAATATTCCCACCCATTTTTCATATTTGGACATTTAGGTTGTGTGTGGGGTCACTGCAATTGCATATAGAAAATTTGAAATTTGCTGCCAATATGCAGTAGTGACATATGATAGTCACTTACCAGCGGGCATAGAAAATTTAAACTATGTTTTATCGACTAATACTTGCATGAAATCAATAGAAATATTATTTATTTTCTCAGAAATGTCAAGCATTATAATCTTTGTCTTTAATCCACTGACAGACTAAACAAAACTATGACATAAATGAAACCTGTCCCAGTACTCGCCATTTTCATTACTAGTCACATGACTTTACAAGTCTCAGATAACAACATTGGAAGTCCAATATTCATGTGATATCAAAAACAAACTCCTTTTTAATGTCATACAGAAATTCAATTATATTAAATTAAAGTTAAATACTTTTTGTAAAAGCCACAAATCTGGCCAGTCTGGTTTGTCTAAAATAATGCACATGTCAACATGGTAGTTAAATGATACAACAAAACTCCAGAAGCTGTTCTATAAATTTACAAATAAGGAGAACTTTGTGTTCTTTCAATTTTGTATTTTTATTACAAACAGTATACGACTTTCATTTAATATTATTTCTCTACAACATTTGAAATCATGGGTTGTTAGATTTGTGTACTCATGTGACTAGCAATACAAATCACGAGTACCAGGTCACATTTCATCTACACCGTAGTTTTATCCAGCTTTCAGCAGATTAAAGACATAGTGATTTTAATGCTCACAATACTCACAATTTCTGAGAAAAAACTTAATTTTCATATTGATTTCATGCATGTATCACTCAATCTAACAATGTTTCAAGTTTGCTAGACCATCCGGTAAGCAGCTATGCTTTGCCATCACCACATTGGCCTCTTGTGATGCTAGACTGGTTTTCATACCTTCCATGTAAGATATGGATATTGAGCTGACTTTGAAAATAAAAATCTATTAGATGAATCAAATCCAATGAGCTTTTGGATTGACTCAGCATATATGTTTATTGCAAGCACCTAAATGATCTATACTGACCATCCAAACATTCTGGTTAGAACTATATAAACTCAAGATCAGTTTAATTACGAATCAATTGTGCAACTAATTTGGGTCGTAAAGCGGTGGCGGAAAATTCCCAGGTTTTTCCCGACTTTCATCAATGTTTGTAAAATTCAAGGACTTTTTGCAGTTGGGAATAAAATAATCATTTCTCCCAACTTTTTCCCCAATTTCTCGTTAGTGTGATAACCCTGCCACAAGTAATTTTATTTCCATTTATCGATAGCAAAATGTATTTTGATGAAAATACTTTTAAAGCTGCAGTGTATAAGCTAATCAATGAAATCCAATGCCATTTTGCACAACATTAGTTGATAAAAGAAAGGAAAGGTACCAAAAAGAATAAACAACAAAAATATCATCTCCCAGTGAAAAAGTCAAAAGTCAATTAGGCTGAGAAGAATTATCAGATGGAAAAGATTTTTCAACTTGGATTTCTGTATTTTTTTTTTACACACATATATTTAATGCCTACTTTTCTTATAAAAATATTTGAGGGCCCATATGACCTTATTTTCCATATAGTCTTTGTTTTCAAATTATCCACAAATTCTAGTGTATAAAAAATACATACCATACCATAATAACTAAAAACAGAATTGGTATAGGCATCAACATTTGGAACTGCAGTTAGTGTTATACAAGTTGTAAAAAAATGTTTTTGACAATTTCAGTTTTATACCTTTCAGCGCATGTAACCAAAATCCTGTCAATACATGCTCAATTCTGCAGTAACTCTCAAAACGTATCTCATCATGTTCCTGTAAGAGAAAAAATATTTTTCCATCAACTGCATAATTTGAACTGCATATTTATGATCTCTTACACAATTTTGAATTATATATTTATAATCTCTTACACAATTTGAATTATGTATTTATATATTTATACAATTTTGAATTATATATTTAAAATTGCTTACACAATTTGAATTATGTTTTTATATATTTACACAATTAAAATTACATACCTATAATGTTTTACAAATTGTTGAATTTCATATTCATAATCTCTTAGACAATTTGAATTAAATATTTATAATCTTTAACACAATTTAAATTACATATTTATAACCTCTTGCACAATTTTCATTAAATATTTATAATCTTTTACACAATCTGAGTTATATATTTATAGTATCTTTCACAATTTTGAAATGCATATTTTCATAATCTCTTACACAATTCTTATTTATGTATTTATAATCTCTTATTTAATTTTGAATTACATATTTAAGTTTTACACAATCTGAATTACATATATATAATCTCTTAAATCTGAATTACAAATTTATAATCTCTTAAACAATTTAATTATATATTTATAAACTCTTTCACAATTTTAAATATTGTATTTATCTCTTAAGCAGCTTTGAATTAAATGTTTATAATCTCTTACAAAATTTGAATTACATATTTATAATCTCTTACACACTTCTAACCTCTTACACAATTTGAATTATATAATTATAATCGCTTACACAATTTGAATTACATATTTATAATCTCTTACACAATTTGAATTACATATTCGTAACCACTTACACAATTTGAATTACATATTTATAATCTCTTACACAATTTTGAAGTACATATTTATAATCTCTTACATAATTTTGAATTATGTATATATAATCTCTTAAACAATTTTGAATTACATAATTATAATCTCTTACACAATTTGAATTACATATTTATAATATCTTACACAAATTTGAAATATGTATTAATAACTTCTTATGCAATTTTGAATTACATAATTATAATCTCTTACACAATTTGAATTACATATTTATAATCTTACACAATTTGAATGACATATTTATAACCTCTTACACAATTTGAATGACACATTTACAATCTCTTAAAAAGTTTTGAACTACATATTTATAATCTCTTACACAATTTTTAACTGAGAAATCATACTGAGCCATATAAGAACTTTTGCAAAGAAATTCAAGAGTATTACATAATGCTACATAAACCTGTTGATTGATCTTTATGCTTTAAAACTGAAGAATATATAAAGAAAAAGCTATCAACAAATGCTAATATTGTTTAACAATTTAAAAATAAAGGTTTTAATATATGGAAATTAATGAGGCAATCATATTGTGCATCATTACCCTTAATGTCATATAAATCTACCTGAACTATTATTAAAAAAAAGTTGCTTTTTGTTTGTTTACTGTGTTGTCATCTGAAGCACAATCGAACATGTTCATTAAAAACTCAGAGTTATTAAATTTGCACTTATAAAATAATATCTCTGAAAGTATTTAAATTCATATCAAAATTGGGTACAGAGTATTTAAATGGCATTTCAATATTGAGTACAATGTATTTAAATGGCATTTCAAAACTGAGTAGAGTATTTATATGTAATATCAGTATTGTGTACAGAGTATTTAAATATCATATTAATACTAAAACCGATTAAAGAGTATTTAAAATGTTATATCACTACCCACACTCAGTACTGTAGTATATAAATGGCATCATAATGCTGAGTACAGATAATTTAAATGAAATATCATTATCCACACTAAATACAGAGTATTTAAATAGCATATTAATACTAACACTGAATAGAGAGCATTTAAACGTTATATCATTATCATCACTGAGTAATGAAGTATTTAAATGGTATCTCAATACTGAATACAGATAATTTAAATGGTATAGCATTATCCACACTGAGTACAGAAGTATTTAAATTGCATATCAATCCTGAGTACAGGATATTTAAATGTTATATAATTACTCACAGTGATTACTTAAGTATTTAAATGGCATATCAATAGTAAGTACTGAGTATTTTTAATGTTATATCATTACTCACACTGATTACTGAAGTATTCAATGGCATACCAATAATGAGTACTGAGTATTTAATTAGTGTACCAGTGCACACACTGAATACAGAGTAAATTTAAATGTTATATCATTACCTAAACTAATTACTTTAGTATTTAAATGGCATATCAATGCTGAGTACAGTGTATTTAAATGGAATATCAATATTTACACCAAGTGCTAAACTAATGAAATGGCATATCAGTACTCAGTACAGTGTATTTAATAACATAATACTCACAGTACTGAACTACTATAAATGATATAACAATACTGAGTACAGTGTATTTAACTGGCATATCAATACTCACACTGAGTACTGAGTGCAAACGGAAGACAGTCCTTGGGTCTTCATTGTCATCAGTCAGAGTAATCTCTTTTGTAGCATCAATACACAGGTATTTCCGTGTTGTCATATGGCGTAAACGAATCTGTTGTTCCCAGCGCAGAATTTCACCTGACAAATTTTACACACTGATTAATAAAATACCCTGATTTTGACACAAATGTAGTCTAACATTAGTGTTTATAACAATTTTATGCCAATTCCAATTTTAGGAGAGATACATCTTTATTACAAATTTCACTTAAACATTAAATGCATAAAGTGTCACATAGAAAATTTGTGGTCAAATTTATGGTTTATATGCATTTCATACTCAAAAAGGGTCATTTTAGGATTTATATGAATGCCAGTCTTAATGGGTAATGTTAGGGTTTATAAGTATGTCATACTCATAATGGGTAATGTTAGGGTTTACATGTATGTCATACTCATGATAGGTAATGTTACGGTTTATATGTATATCTTACCCATGATGGGTGATATCAGGGTTTATATGTATATCATGATTCTTAATTGGTAATGTTAGGGTTTATATGTATGTTGCACTCATCATGGGTAATGTTAGGGCTTACATGTATGTCATACTCATGATAGGTAATGTTACGGTTTATATGTATATCTTACTCATGATGGGTGATATCAGGGTTTATATGTATATCATTATTCATAATTGGTAATGTTAGGGTTTATATGTATGTTGCACTCATCATGGGTAATATTAGGGTTTACATGTATGTTATACTCATAATAGGTAATGTTAGGGTTTATATATCATACTCAAAATGGATAATGTCAGGGTTTACCTGTTATACATGTACTCATAATGGGTAATTTTGTGGTTATGTCATACTCGTAATGGGTAATGTTAGGGTTTATCTACCATACTCAAAATGGATAATGTTAGGGTTTACGTGTAAGTCATACTCATAATGGGTAATGTTAGGGTTTACATGTATGTCATACTCATAATGAGTACTGTTAGGGTTTACATGTATATCATACTAAAAATGGATAATGTTAAGGTTTACATGTATGTCATACTCATAATAGGTAATGTTAGGGTTTACATGTATGTAATACTCATAATAGGTAATATTAGGGTTTACATGTATGTCATACTCATAATAAGTAATGTTAGGGTTTACATGTATATCATACTAAAAATGGATAATTTTAAGGTTTACATGTATGTCATACTCATAATAGGTAATATTAGGGTTTACATGTATGTCATACTCATAATGGGTAATGTTAGGGTTCATATGTATGTCATACGTATAATTGCATGGTATGCCAATCCAGCAGGATAGTATGTTCTGTATGAAACAAAACTATTGATTCTTCATTAAAATATATTTTCATCTATGTCTGCAAATGCCATATGTGCTTCTACAATATTGCTATACAACATTTTCATCTCAAGGAAAAGGGTCACATATTTCTGCAAAATAAATTCTGTGAAATTTAGGTCATAATAACACTTTTATACTGGCAAAGTAAATGTAGATTTCATTCACACACAAAAAATTCATTTTGATAGATAATGTCAAGACACCTCCTGAAACTGTCTAATACTTTAATATTTCACCATTGAGAATGCTGTTCTCAGCCTCAATGTGCCAGAAGGTGTTTCCTGAGGTTGGTGGTGACAGCGTTCGTGGTTTGTGCTGGTCCATCACACGGATCCGGAAATGCACTGGCAGAAAAATAATAAAGATTTTATATTAGCTAATTGAGAAATCCTGTTTCAATCTTTTCTTGTTTTATTTATTAGCTCAGGTACATTCAAAAATATAAAGCCCATACTTGGAATAATTATAAAGTTCTAAGAACCTAAACAAAAGTATAAAAATCTATCTCACTTTGAACAATTATTTAATTCTTTTGTATCTTAACTGATAACATCAATCCACTGGTTAGAGATTAGCATCTGTACTCAATTATAAGTCAGTCCCACTGATAACTGAACAAAACCAAGATCTAAAGAAAGTGTTGTCTTAAGTGGTTAATTTATCTGTTTACTGTGTTAATTGACTATCTGCCAACACCCTGCAAATGACAAGGTATAATAACTGCATGCATCACAAATGCACAGACTTTAAAACACTCATCCAACTAGCTTAGTGTACTGGCCCCAAGAGCTGATGATGTTGTTCTTTTGGGGTTTACCACCATTTCTCAGTGCAAGATTGGCTATATATGGCGGCAACTATAAGTGGTGGAGGTAGAACCTGGGAAAACCCCAATAAGAACCACAGACTCACATTAAGCTACAGGCAGACTACACACTGGAAATGCATAAATCTAAAATGAGGTGATATGGCAGTGTTTGGCAAAGGTACACACTTTCGACCACTAGGCCATCTGGGGCACTCAAGTACTGATGACAACAAAAAGTACAAGGTGTCAGGCTACTATTGACCAATTGGAAAAGATTACATTAACCAATAATCATAAATTATTATATGCTCATCTATTTTCTCCGTTAACTTTACATTGTCAGAATCGTGCAATATTCACTGATATTGAACACCTTCATACTATATCCCACATGCAAAGGAACTATTTTCTAACGTAAACAATTTTTTTTTATGAATGAACTAAAGCAGATATTTCATAGATGGCCACATACCAGCGAATGCTTCATAGACTGACACATACAAACTGCTTTGGCACATTCTGCATTTACTTTTTTGATAAATGTTTCAAATTTAACTATATATTGACGCTATACAGGTTCCTCACAATAAAATGCAAGTTATACACATAAACTGTCTTCTTTAGCTGTTAATAAAAATGGCCAAAAATATACTTACAATTTTACATCCTGAAATTCCTCAAAAAATATATTTTCCTAGGTCTGTAAATCTGAATTAGATGAGCCATGTCATGGGTTCTCAAAGTTAATTACACATTTTGAAATTGTACTGTAATTTCGAGTATATTCCAAGTGTAGCTACATCCTCCTTACTGCACTCAAAATGAAGTAAACATTAAATTCCACAGCATGTTTTCAATAATTGCAATGGAAAGGCTTCATAATTTTCCCCCATTGTGATCTGAATCATTCAATGACAGAAAATAAACATGCATGCCGATGTCAACACAATTCAAAACATTAAATTGGCAGACGCTGCTGGAAACCGATGCAAGTAACTTCATGTAGATAAATCCAGACCAAAATCAAAAGATTGCGTTGAATTGACAAATATACTAAAAGGTATTCATTCCAGATCAAATGGAAAAGTTGTTGCAATGCGTATTCATCAACAATATTACTCCAAATTTCTATTTTAAGTAGAGCAAGCGCCATGTTCTTTCGAAACTTATGTCTAGCGCACGACCAACTTCATATTTATCTGGGCAGAGTTATGCACTCATTAATAATGTTGTGTAATGATCCATCAACGCTTATATATTTAGTCCAGAATAAGGCATACATTTAGTTACTTTGTTTCTTTAAGTGTATTTTTGTTTATATATTTAAGCCTTGGGAAGAATAAAAAGATAAACATATAATAAAAAAGTTACTATATTTGTATGGGAAAATATGAACTCGTTTTGTCAGAAGGATATACTGCACTCTCAAGGTCATGCAGTATATCCATCCAAAAAACTTGTTCATATTATTCCATGCAAATGCAGTAACCTATAATTATTTTGAATTGTTATGTATATGTAATTGTTTGTTTGTTTTAAATTTTTTATTTTATTTTATTCCATTACATGTTATTGTAATGATAATTTTGTCTACTGGATTTGATATTTTTAATAGAAATTCAGTTCAGCTCTGTTTGACCTGATAAACAACCAGCAGTTTAAAATTATCTATTTTCTCTCCTTGATTCAGAAATCAGATAGAGTTCTAGTAAACAACATTTTTTTCTATTCTGAGTAAGAACCATTAATTTTAGCTAAGGCCATACTACAGTATGTGATGTTAGGCATGTAAATTTTTCTATGCTGTTCTATAAAGGAGACCATGTGACCCTCATATGGGAATCTGTTTTGCATTTTAGTTAGTCTTATAAATCATGTTATAAGAAGAAATAGCCAGTTGGCCTTTAAACTGTTGAAGCTCAAAGGTGTTTTGTTGTGACCAGCTTGAGTTGGATTTTTATTTTTTGGAATAAGAAATTCATTTCCCTGGAAATATAAATGCTCTTTACAGAATTCTTGGACAAAGACATTTATCAAAATTTACTTGAAATTCCAAGCTGGAATATTATTTTCTGTGATTCAACAAAGAACTGTTGGCACATTAGTACAAAGTAACCTATTGCCTTCCATCTTGAATTTCATCATGATTTAAACTGTGATTCATTTAGGACTTTTTATTAACAGGACATATCTTTTAAATTTTTGGATTAATTTTGGATTTGATTCATAAACCATAAGTTGTTTTTCTCATTTTTACTTTGTTTCTCGAGGTAAACAAATTATTTTGTTAAATTGTACAAAGCTAGTTGTCTTCATTCTTTTCTTGTTACTTTTGTAAGTCTAGACACATAACAGAACATAGTCTTTAATTGTTTATATTGTTGTTAACAATTTTTCAGTGCATTGTGCAGTGACAATTGTAATCATATGAAAGTATTGCAAGGTGTGCATCTGCCACCAAAGTGTCAGATATTAGTCTAAATATACCTCCCTGATTGTTGTACCGCCCCACACACAAACCAATTTAAAAGATGAAAAGCACAAATATGATAAAAATGCACAGAACTTAGTGCATTTATTGATTTATAATTTCAAACCTGATTATGCCCAAGTGGGCACTAGCACCATAATCGTCTGGACGCTTCACTCCAAGCAAAATTTTCGGTGTAAAAGTCTACCTGTTTGCAAGTCATTTCCAGTTCCTGGGCAAGTCCATTTTCAACGAAGAGATGTATGCACAACTACACATATACATGTGTAGAAAGAAAAAAGAAACTATGTTGTCTGATTCCAATATTTACAATGTCAAATCAAGCAAAGAAAAAGAAGGACTATTATAAATTTGCGTTTGACATGAATCTAACAAGCGGTTTAATTTCTATGTACATTTAAGCAAAGGCTATAACTATAAATTCTCAACATTATGGTAATTAACGCAAATATCTGCTAGTTACCGAACAGGACGAACCACGTCACAACGTTGTCGGAAGAAATCAGCTTGCCCAAAGTGTTAATATGAAAAAAAAAGTTAAGCATAAAAGGGGCAGAGAATACCAGTGTTAGGGTCACTCCGAACACATTCAGGTAAGAAATTATAAATCAATGAATGAATTGACTAAGTTATGTGCATTTCTTTTATCACATTAAAGATTACCGTTATTGAAAAGATTGGGTTTACGAACAAACGGGGAGACATATTCAGACTTAAGATGATAATAAGAGAGTGCGATCACAAATACGATCAAGATAAAAGACTAAAAAAACAAAAAACAAAAGGACCAGAAATGCTGGAAAATTAAACTAAATGCTAAAGTATGACCCAGAAAAAGCTGTGATATTGTGCGCCACCAGCACTGAATGCATAGGGTACTTCATTCGCTAGTCCTAGCGAAATATACTAAGGATATCCAGATGTAATTTAGACCACCCGTATAATTCCGTAATTTTCATGATCACGGGAGTACAGGAAGCAAATATTTGATGCATATTAACATATACCAAAAAAGAAAAGCATCTGTGTAACTTGAGTGGTTACCCTAATGGCCCCACATATCGCGAGATGGTGCTAATGAAAAGATGTGTAATGTGCTATTCCGGTTAAGTGTTGCAAGCGGGAAATTTCAAGTTTCAGCAAGCAAGATTTGGGTCTGCACAATTTGCATGCCAGGTTTGCATTGTCCTTTTATAAATGTACATCATTGATATTTCATCCCACAGAGAGTTTTATCTTTGCAATCTAAACTAACAATATGTCCAATTCATCATATTTGTCCAAAATCTCAAAGAAATAAAATTGTCGGAATTACCCATGATATTTTCCTGTGCCAGGGTGTATATAATAAAACCTTTTAGGATCTTTATTTTGTTGTATCTAGTTTTATGTATACATCAATAAATTGACACTTAAGAGCAATCAACAATCTTTGACCAATGAATTAATAGCCTGATCATTAGATCTGTACTAGATGTATTAATACACAAAACTATTAGGACATAACTGCTATTTTTATTATGTATCAGACTATGTTTATATTATCTAAACTTTGTACTAAATAGTCAAAATTAATCAAGTTTATATTCCTATAATTATAATTCCATCCATCCATCTAGCCATACAAACAGCTATCCATTTATTTGTTCTGTATGCCTGCACACACACACACACACACACACACACACACACACACACACACTTACATATATATATATATATATATATATATATATATATATATATATATATATATATATATATATATATGTATGTGTGTGTGTGTGTGTGTGTGTGTGTTATTAAGTAGGACTTCACTCTCAATTGAGCCTGTATAAAATTATAGCTGTTAGTAGTGACAGTTGGTCAGAAAATTAATTCCAACATTCTGAATATTTGATACCAGAGACTGTCATCAGTTTCAGTCCTGTTGTTTATCTTTCGATGGCTGGGAAGTTATTTAATTAAAATTCCTGAACTCTAAGCCTTTCAAAATCAAGAATGGGAGATCAGACAATTTTATAGTGGGCTTGGTGCTGTAAGTAACACTGATTTTGGCTTTACCTTTATTTTACATAAAAGTTGCAGGACCCTTACTTGATGTTTGCGTGTCCTTTGAACCCGCAAATGTAATATATGTGTGTGTATATATATATATATATATATATATATATATATATATATATATATATATATATATATATATATATATATATATATATATATATATGCACATAGGTCTGTATCTTTGTCTATCAATCTATAAGCATAGACTCTTGCAGGATGTCTAAGACAAAACAGATGAAGAAAAGAATATGTACCATTCATAGAAAGATTTAAAAGCTGTTGAATCAGCAATAAGACCTGGGCTGAGCTATAGGAAAGCCAGCTTGAATAAAGCATCCCCAAAGCGACCTTAGTGGACCATGTAACTGGTCGTTACCTTTCATGGTTCAAACCAGGGCAACCTCATATTATACCAGCAAAGGCTGAAGAAGGCATTGTTGCAAAGTCACTGAAAGCATCATAGAAAGGATTTGGGATTGCCAAGAATCAGCTGTTGATGAAGACCGACACATTATGCAAAAGAAAGGAAATTAGTTCACTATTTAAAAATGGAAAACCAGCAGAAGATTGGCTGAAGGGTTTAAAGGCTCGACATCTTGAATTGGCACTTAGGAAACCTGAAAAGTTGTCAACATCACGTGCCAGAATGATGAACCCACAGTTTTTGATAATTTCTTTCAATATCTTCAAACAGACCTAAATCTACATGCCTCATTTAATATGGAATTGTGATGAGACAGACAAACAGTTTGAACACACTCCAACAACTGTGTGTGCCATAAAAGGGGCAAGAAGTGTGATTGGTAGAACATCTAACTCTAGAGAAAATGTTACTATCCTTGCCTGTGTCAGTGCAGCAGGAACTACACTGCTTTCCAAGTTCATTGCCATGGGGAAGACAAAGAAGTGTTTGAGTCATTTGTCTGCACGGAACCCCGTCTGGCACAATATGGTCTTACCAGTAGAAAGCTTGGATGTGTGATATTTTAGGTGAAGAATGGTTATGGGGAGTTTTCTTGAAGAATTGTAGCCCTGTGCGACCAGTTTTTGATCATTGATTCTCATTGGTTACATAAAGTCATTATTGCTAGAAGTGGCAACAAAATTAGAATATCCGTATTTTAGCATTAGCACCACACACCACTCACAGCCCTTAGAGAGAAGCGTATTCGGGACTTTCTCTACAGGCAACAATAGGGTCTGCACATTGTTTTTGACTGAAAATCATATATTACTTATCAATAACGCCACATGGCCAAGATTATTCCGTCTGGCGTGGCAAGATGCCTTAACATCCAGAAACATAATAAGTGGCTTTAAAGAAACTGGTCTCTTCCGATCAATAGAGAGCTATACCAGTCTGCTTCTTTACCATCAGCACCATATGATAGTCCTCAGCCTGAGCCTGCCCTTTTAACATCATCATCAATCAGTAGTCTCGGTAATATGCCACCTAATTCAACAACTTCAGGATTCCAATGATGCCGAAACAACATCGCATGAATGACTTATTTTAGTAGAGGTAAACCTCTATCATGCTCCATACATCATCGGCTAAAACGTGCTTTTGGCTAGTGCAACCCATGACTAGCTTGATGTCAGCACATTGGTCATCGATTTGGCAAATGGAACATCATTCCATGAAGGCGGGAATGAGAAAGAGATAGAAATGCCACATATTTCATTGTAACCAATGAGTAATGACGACGAGAGTGTAGATTTTGATATCGGGATACCTGGAATCCCGAATTAGACAATATTCTTGGTACTGCTTTTGCAGACGGAACACAAAGGCCAAAGTTGACACATGTCATCATATTACATCGCCTTTTGATGAGTGATGAAATAATCAAGGAAAAGAAAATGGCTCTCGTTTTAAAACAAAAGGAAGCAGCGGAGAAAGAAATAGGAAAATAAAAATAAATGAGATAAAGGATAAAAAAAAGACAATGATGCCAAAAATACTACCAAGTCAAAGCAGGATTCTAAAGGAAGGAGAAATATTAGGAGTATCAAATATTGTTTTTGACATTTTGGCTATGTATTGACGAAGAAGGAAACTTGGAAGGGGATGGGTAAAAGCAAAGTGAAGCATATGAAGACTATAAAACATCACAGTCTTTGCAAGAAAAACACTGATCGTTGGTATCCGTTATATTGTGCTCAATTTGATAATATTTCGAGCCGGAATATACTGAAACTGAGTTCGTTTTCGAAGGTAATAATAATAATAATAATAATAATAATAATAATAATAATAATAATAATAATAATGCCTTTAACACCATACAGGCATGTAGCAATATAACATAAATACACACAAAATTAAAAAGTACAATTAAAATATATTGTTATGACAAAACGAAACCATAAGACAGACAGAAGTACATACACCTTGTATATCAAATCTCCCACCGCCACCGATAGTATGCGCCTATTTTTCTGTTGAAGAAAGCTATTTTTTCTTATTATTACTGTTTATTTACATGCTTTTGTAATGTAACCTTGAGTCAGTTCTGTTTGACCTGGCTGATTTTTTTTTTATTTCTTTTTATATTTAATTGACATAAACAACTGACACTGTATCCAGTTCTTGACCTCGTTCCAAAATCAGTGACAGTTTGGGTAAACAACTTTTTATTTTTATCTTTCTAATAAAAAGAATTGTTAAGTTGAATCAAGGTCATACTTGGATTACGTGACAAATATCATAACAAACTACTATTTTTTGTCTTCAGAACAATGATCTTTTAACCCTCATCTGGGAAACTGTTTTGCGTCTCAGCGTATAGCTATTGTTTTTGATAGAAGTTTGTCACTTGAGTTTCAAACAATTGACATGTGAAGTTGTTATTATGGCGTGGTTAGTTTGCGTTGAATATATTTTTCAAATTATCAAACTCGAGTGATTCTTTTCCTTGGAAATACACAAGTGCTCTGACTAAAGATATTTATTGGAAGTTATACTAAATTCAAAACTGGAATAGTATTTTCTGTGATTCAACAAGAGACGGTTGACACTGCAGCACTCCACTGACCACAACAGACGTCATCTCCTTCCATTATCGTTTTCATAAGAACTCGAACTCAGTTTTATTCAGAACTTTTTATTAGTAAGACTTCTATTTTAAATTCTTGGATTATTTTTGGATTTAATTTGCAAAACAGTAAGTTCTTTTTTTAATTTTATTACTTGGTATTCTAGAGAAATAAATTATTTATTAAACTTTACAGAGCTTCTTGTCTTCACTCTTTTCTGTTACTTATTTTAAGAGCATAGACTCGTAACAGATGATTTTACAAAAGTGGTATTTATTTATCCAGGTTAACTCGCATTATGTATAATGTTTTCAGAGTATAGTTAAGTAAGTGAATTGGAAAGAAACTATTAGCAAATACATCAATTAATATAAATAATAATGCATCATTGCATTTGAAATTCCTCTCTCTCTCTCTCTCTCTCTCTCTCTCTCTCTCTCTCTCTCTCTCTCTCTCTCTCTCTCTCTCTCTCTATATATATATATATATATATATATATATATATATATATATATATATATATATATATATATATATATATAATTTATACAATATTGTGAAGTAGCCTTGAAAGGTTTCTAAAGTTCCTCATAAGCATACCTTGAAATTTAGAATTTGTAGCAATGTTTGTCCAAATGTGTTGTAATCATCTTGCTACAAAAATGGATGATAAATCAAATAAAACCATTGTGCTCCTACCGTCTTCGGTGACCTCTTCGTCAAACAAGCCCTCTGCCACCATGTATGCTTCAAGTTCTTTATGAAAAAGACGAATTATACTGCCACCCTGGAAAATAGCAATCACAAAAAATGTCAATAACAAGAATATACCTTTTTCATATGAGTTTATCACTCTTTGTTAGTCTTTAAAGAGGATTTCAGAGATGTTATCTCTGGATTAAAACACAACGTAATTTGAAGGATACACAGTGGTCTCCTTCATACAACGTCATCCCTTCTGCAGTTTAAAGCTTGTCTACTAAAGCAGGTGGCCTCTCATCATATGAGAGACAAAGAGTCATAAAAAATAAAACTTTCCATGTCAGTAAAAAAGGTGACAAAGTCTTATAGCACATGGGAACAAAATGGTTTTAACTGGTAAATCATGCATATGTACCATGATTTCCACAGAAATTAAAGCTCGGAGTATATTTAACTAATGGTCATGAAAAGGAGCAGTATTTACGCGTGTATATATATATATATATATATATATATATATATATATATATATATATATATATATATATATATATATATAACAACCAAAACAAAATTAAACTTCATTACTTTAAGAACACTACATACAGACTTTTCGACTAAAAAATTGTGATGCTTGATCTGATATAACATACCATATATTCTCTAAAAATTAACGATTCCGGGGTGTTACATTTGCAAAAAAAAAAAAAGGATGAGGGCGTTTATTAGAGCACAATAATGACAGCTCAAGTTGTTCTTTTGTTGTACCGTTTTGATGATCATGTGAGTATCTGATGATCTTTATGCCACTAAATTCAGTCATTGCAAATATCAGGACAGTTAAAATGATCACTTGATCAAGTCATTTTACGACTCAGCAGCTGGTTTTAGTCTGACTGGCAAGTCTTTGAAGTTGCCGCCTAGCTATTGCGTCGTGTTTAACATTGATATAAACATTGTAACAGTGTGGTCAACTAAGACTGTTTCTGTATTTTGTTACAGTCATGCATGAATCTTAAACAGACGGGTACTGAAAAGTACAGTTCCTACACTGTATCTTTCAAATTTTCTGTTTTTAAAAAATGGAATGGTGTTAATTGTTTAGAATATATGTTTTATTGGATACAGGAGATACAATTTTGGCATACAACATGATACAGAAGGGAAACAAGTAAAGATATTAACTTTTGTTGACGGGTTTAATAGTTATACATTTGCAATCACCTAATATTCAGTGACAATATGTGTTGAAATTAAATGCACTACATTATCATTGATACCTGATTTACCATGTTGATTTGCAGACATAATAAAGGTCTGACCTCATCTTCCATATAAAGTCTACTAGACTTTCGTCCTAGATCCAAGTATTGTGTGAACTGTTCCGATCACGAACAACACGGTTTATGGGGGGGGGAGAATTCCAAAATATGTTTTTCGTGGGGTTATTTCTTAGTTTAATCAGCAACCTATCACACCTGCGCAATTCAAACACACCTTCTAGTGGACTGAACATCTATGACAGTAAGTTGCAACGTATTTAATTCGTTGATAAATGTTTACAGTAACACACATATATATTTAAAACAAGTCGTCCAAAGCAGAGCCGGATCAGGTCAAGGGTTAAAGGGGGGGGCATGTTCCAAAATTTTAAAAAGGCCCAGACTTTTTTCTGATGGACATCAATGCAAAAAGTATGCGTGTCTATTTTACTCAGTGTGCATAATACCCAAGAAAAACATGATAGTAAAATTTCAAGTGACAAGTGACTATGATTGTTTGTGTACGGTTTTGGGGATGGGGGAGGGTCCGGACCCACCCACCCACTCACTATTCGGTCCTGCAATGTACTCCAAATGTCAGACATAACCTACTGCAATTACAAGGGCCGTAACAGGGTTGGGGTCCAAAATTGTCAACACCTGCATTTTTTTCTTTTAATCAATATAGAGAAGTACTATTATTTCAATATATACTAAGCACAAACTATGTTAGGCATTAACATTTTATCCTTGGACGTCTCTGTAACTCATCCATCATGTCAGGTTTTATACAAGTACGTGTGGACACTTACCCTAACGTACACATCAGGCTCAAGACTTTCTTTCTGAAACCTGATCAGAGTGAAACCCGACCTCTCCACTCCCAAATTTACCTCCGACCTGTGTTGAAATAAACAAAGAAATGAATAAATAAATCTTTACGTCCAATACATGAACCATGGGTATTTGATGCGTTGTGAATATTTTGTGTTTTTTGTTGTTTCTTTAAATATGTCAATAAATGTAACACTGATCGACAGAAACAATATCGTTATTTAAATTGAAATGCAGTTGCACAAGCTGCAAGCCGGACACCTGCAGATATATGCGTATGACGAAACACGGGTAAATAACAGCGAAGTAAAACGAAAGGAGGAGGAGAACAGATATGCTAGTGAGAAAATATAAAGCATAATTCAAAATCCGGGTTCTCTTAGGGTACACTCCAATATATCAAAGCTGACTAAGATAAAGTTTACAAATACAATTGCCTGTCACATAATGCAGTTTTGAAGTGGCTTCATCGTGTCCGAGATGGTTGCAAATCCATGAAAAATGACCCATGTACCGGTAGACCGTTGTCTGCTTTCGATGAACAGGAAGTAGGTACTAGGGAGGTTGCTTTTGATAGAGATGCTCCACACACAGAAGATAGTTCTATTATCACAGGTATAATTCAATTCGTCAAAAATTCTTAATATCTTGAAGAATCATTGAAATCTCATCATGGTTTTGTGCAAGATCCGTCCCGCATTTTAAGATAGAGTGACTATAACATTCAAATGAGATTGTCACCGATGATGAAACATGGATTTACGCTTGAACCCAACTCAAATGAAAATAATAAAGATTGAATACGAGGAAATGAGCAGATATCGCATATCATTTTGACGTAATTGGACTATCAAATTAATTTTATACAGATTATTTTTCAGTGTCAAAAGCCTGTTTATCCATGTACCTATGCCCGACTCTGCTAGTGTCATAGGACGTTGTTATCCATTTAAATATTGGGCCAAAACATCTTC
Organism: Potamilus streckersoni; assembly: GCA_016746295.1. Taxonomy (NCBI): domain Eukaryota; kingdom Metazoa; phylum Mollusca; class Bivalvia; order Unionida; family Unionidae; genus Potamilus; species Potamilus streckersoni. The sequence goes on along the minus strand of JAEAOA010001777.1, from coordinate 2,294,082 downwards.
AATACAGCTTAATTTAGCTCGAAGCTCTTATTAGTTGATCCCGTTATCAAAGATATGCTGAGAGGCAGATGATTCGAAAGCCACCGTGCGGTTGGAAGTGCAATTTTCCAGTGAAGGAACAACATACCAAAAAGTGAATGCCAAGTGGCATTCAGTAATGGCATACTCATTCTGAGAAAGTGTGTGGAGGTGCATGGGAAATACTCTGTCGGGGTTAAATGACTTACTGTCACTAAATATTTTTATTTCACAGCAGTTAAAGAAGTTAAATGAAAGAAGGAAGGAGATAGACATCAGACAAAAGGAATGAAAGGTGTAACGAATATGTTAATGCAATGGTTTGATAACTCACCCAAGGGTCATGTGATCAATCTGGAAAGGAGCACTTGCGTGAAAGAAATGGCCCGGAGATTTGATGCTCTCAAACACAATCTGGTCATAGATTTGCACCTATATAAATATAATTTAAATAACAATGTCTTAGGAAATATATTGCCGTGGAGACAAAGAGATTCTTGTCATTTTTTATAACCAGTCACCATATTTCAGATTCCAAAGTATAGATTTGGGATGGTAATGCACTTGGCATGTTTTTGCTTTGATCAGTTTTTGGTGTAAAATTGACTCAGTTTTAATTGATCTTAATTTTCCTAATTGGTCTTATATTTTCCTTACTTTGATAGAACTATTCACTTTTATTTTCAGTGTTTCGGTTAACAATAAAATTGTTCTAAATGAATTCAGTGGTAGTAAACAGTTGTTTTAGGAACTAAAACGACGAAAACCAATGGCACAATATTTACCACTTCGCCTTCCGATTTGACCTTGTACTGCGGAAGAATTCGAAACTGTGCATTTTTGGCGTTATATTCTTGTAGCATAATCTGCAAACAGAAATAGGGGATTGAAATCAGAAACAGTAGATATGGCCATTACAATATCCACCCACACTGAATCAAAAAGACTATTCGAGAGGCAGATTCCAAAGAAGATAACGGTATTTGATCAACATGGTCTTTATTTTGTCTTTATTACATAACTCTTCAAGAAACATTTTAAATAATTTGTACTTAATTATAGTTTCTATTGTCCAAAACGATTCCCCTAACACACAAAAAAACATTACAAATAAGTACTTATCTATTATGACTAAAATCATTTAACAACTGTCGGTCTATAAAAATATCTGCCATGGTGCATTCTACATAGACAAATGTCCTCACTTAAGCATGGTCAACCGTCAGAAATATAAATACAAGTTTTGCTTATCCAATACTTCTGTATATGCCATTTATAGCATCTTAAGAACATGTAATATATTTTTCCTCATAGTATAAAAATTTGAATAGTTTCTAATGTATACAGAGCATGTAATAACAATAAAACCTGGTTACTACATGGTTCATTGCATATAGTGGTTTCCAACCTTTTGGAGCATGAGGACACCTTAACTTCAAAGACTTTCAAGGACCCAATATGATAATAGTTGTCCGTTAATTGAAAAAATAGAAAATGTCAACAAACTATTACAAATTCAGCGGTGAGGATAACAGAGGAAACCAAGCGCTGCGAAGCTATTTGAATTCGTGGATCTCATGGAGAAACCCCGCAGTACCCCCGAGGGTCCGCGGCCGACAGGTTGGGAACCCCTTGCTATACAAGTTTACTATCTCTAATATACAAGTTTACCATCATGTTATTTTTGTCCACTTGACTCGTTTGTGATGTACACATGTGGATATACTTGTTTGTAAACGTGTGCTGAAGCTGAAAGAAACAAGAAAAGAGAAAAGGTAGTTTTTATCGGCATTTTCTGGATGAAGGTAGATAATGTTCATAAAGAAAGACAAAAAAAGTACAAAACAAGAATATATGAATGGCAGAAAAAGTTGGAAAAATAAAACTAAACATACAAACAAGCAAACCAACAACAAAGTAAGCACATATTCTTTGATGCCATTATTTCCCTTTTGTGACGAGAATTTTGTATGTTGGTTTCATCATTTTACTGAAATACACACACCAGAATATCGTTTCAGTAAATTTTGCCTTGTCCATCAGTGCTGTTTAATTAGTGTTTCTGCAACTGATATTACTTCGCCCGACACATGGTGACATTGACATAAGTGAAACAATAGAAATGTGTGAAATTCAATGAGAAATATCCAAACTCATGTTTTGTCATGTGCTATCACCTGGACTCTACTACCATGCAAGAAGGGTATTAAGTACCACACACACGATGTTAATCTATTTACTGGCCGATTGGATTATTTGCAGCAACTTTTTAGGGGTTTGTTCGAAAGTCAACGTCAACAGAGATGCAGTTGATAGAGTAAGGAAATTATCTATTTTCTTACTAAAATCATCTTTATTATCAAACTAAATATGATCAAATAAAATCCCACTGTGTTTCTCAAAGACAACACTTTTGGAAGGTAAATGATTCTAAATCGATGTAATCTTGGCATACAGTAGACTTCCCCAGTTTATTCTTGCCAAATGATGTGAAACATGCCATTCTTCATTTATTTTCCAAATCAATATCTAACTTTCATTACATTAATGTATTTATTTGCCATGGTGAAAGACAGTGAAAGTATTACGTGGATGTATTCATTTGTCATCGTGGAAGGGAGTGAAGATAATTAAATGGAAATATTAAAGTATCAGCCATTTGGCTGTGCATTGAGGGTCTAATGAAAAGCGTGATTACATATGTTAGGTGTTGAATTAACTTTAGTTAACCGTATAATAAATAAAAGCACTAAAACGGAAAAAGTGAGCTGTTTATCAGGCAGGTGAAGAAAAACTTAAGAACATTAACCTATGACATTGGCCTTAAATATAGAATGCTACACACTAAAATACAGCATGCGACCCACCTTTAAGTGATCATCAAAATGTTAACAAGATTTCGTGTTTTCCGCCAAAAGCTTTCATTTTACAGAACAAGGTAAAACAAACAGCGGTGGAAAAAATGGCTAAAAATTGAATTTGTGACATAGATCTTGAAGAGATTTGCAAAATAGGGGTACACTTTCTAGAGATAACACAAAAGAATACCAAGTTTCATATTTATCTCAAATGGCTGTAAATTTACAAATCACAAAAGAAAGGCATGACTGAAATTGAAAACATTGATTTCTGACAATTACTTTGAATATAGGGTCTCAAATTAACGCACTTACACATGTTTAAACATGTTGGCTTGCTGTTGTACAAGTTAACAATGAATAATTAGATTTTTTAAAAGACTGAGCACATGTAAAAAAAGGAAAAATCATCAACAAAGAAAGATATTCAAACAAAAAGATCACATTTAAATTGCAAAAACAGTTTAAAAGTGTTGAAAACTCTTCTAGTATAGGTTGAGAGAGTTTTCAGATTAAACATTGACAAGACCATTCAAACGTCTGAAAAAGGCCATATTTAATGCAAAGGCTAAAACAATGGCTTATATAATTAGTTTGCAACTACTGGCATAGCTACAGTGACAGCAATAACTATATCAACATATGCTTTGTCGTGGAAAGATTTATACCAATGTTGTGGGGTTTTTTCTATCCGTGTTCCATTTCCTTCCTCTTTCAACTTCACCATTCCCAACTCAGTCTCCTATTCACCCTACACATAATAAATCATTAATGACAACCCCCAAACAGTAACAAATAAATAGCTTGAAAAATGTAGCCAATTATCTTTTTCAATTAGTGAATAAAAAAGCAGTGGAAATTCTTGATAAAATCGGTAATCTGAGAAATTATATAAGAGTGCTAGCCAAACTGTTCTTCTCCAGCTCTTCATAGCTCATAACTTGTTTTGGTAGTCAGCTTGGAACATGAACTGTGGATTACAGGAGATAAAAAATATTTCGTAACCTATTTCAAAAAGTAAATCATACCAGCTCATACAAACATTGCTTTCAGTGTAGTGATTGTTTATTTAGTTTATGAATCAATATTGTTGTTTCTTGTTTCTGAATTGGATTTTGTGGACAGTCCATGAGAGTCATGTGTCTTCTCGAATGTCTTGGTATCTAATAATGTTGTGCAAAGGCGCTGTCATCTTCACACGAAGGCTGCCATATTCCTTCATAGCTACGTAACTCATACCCACTTTGTCTTTATTTTGTCTTGTGCAGTTTCTGCTCATACCGTTGATTTTTGTTCACAGACATTGCAGATCAGTTCTTTGTATTTGGTAGGGGTTTGTTGTTGGTGGTGTTCTTGGGTTTAACGCCATTTTTCAGCACACTACAGGCTATACATGACGGACAGTATTAATGGTGGAAGAAGAAACCGGGAAATCCGCGGAAAGAACCACCGACCCACGAGAAGCTACTGGCAAGCTTTCTCACATATCCACATTCGCCGAATCCTAGACTCGAACCCACGCAGACTGAGGTGAGATGGTAGTGATCCTTAACGGATGATAAGGTTTTAACTCCAGCTTAAATCTGCCTTTGATTTCAGCAAATTTATTTTGTATCCAAAGTTACTACTCATTTTCTTAATCATGTCTCTCTGTAAGAAGTAACGCTTCATTTTTAATACAATAGTCTAATTTCACTCTAACATTTGTTATATATTGTTGAAATTGTATCATAATTCTTTTCCATGTGCGCCATAAGGAGCTAACACAACAGCAGTGTAGGATTCCCAAAACATTGGTGTACAGATTAATATTCTTCTGGCCATCTGATTTAGCAATATTTGTTCTTCTCTTGAACTTTCTCCATCCATGCCTTGCTGAAACATTTAAATTGTTGCTTGCAGACTAAATTGAATTGTTTTATATGTAGGCTGTTGTATATTAAAGTTTTCAACTCAGTGTATCATCAGATTAAGGTTATTAGATTCAATGTATCATCATGATAAGGATTTTTCATTCAATGTATTGTCAGTTTAATATTTTTAGATTCAGTGTATCGTCAGGCTAATATTTTTAGATTCAGTGTATCGTCAGGCTAATATTTTTAGATTCTGTGTATCGTCAGGCTAATATTTTTAGATTCAGTGTATCGTCAGGCTAATATTTTTAGATTCAGTGTATCGTCAGGCTAATATTTTTAGATTCAGTGTATCGTCAAGTTAATATTTTTAGATTCTGTATATCGTCAGGCTAATATTTTTAGATTCTGTGTATCGTCAGGTTAATATTTTTAGATTCAGTGTATCGTCAGGTTAATATTTTAGATTCAGTGTATCGTCAGGTTAATATTTTTAGATTCAGTGTATCGTCAGGTTAATATTTTTAGATTCTGTGTATCGTCAGGTTAATATTTTTAGATTCAGTGTATCGTCAGGTTAATATTTTTAGATTCTGTGTATCGTCAGGTTAATATTTTTAGATTCAGTGTATCGTCAGGTTAATATTTTTAGATTCAGTGTATCGTCAGGCTAATATATTTAGATTCTGTGTATCGTCAGGTTAATATTTTTAGATTCAGTGTATCGTCAGGTTAATATTTTAGATTCAGTGTATCGTCAGGTTAATATTTTTAGATTCAGTGTATCGTCAGGTTAATATTTTTAGATTCTGTGTATCGTCAGGTTAATATTTTTAGATTCAGTGTATCGTCAGGTTAATATTTTAGATTCAGTGTATCGTCAGGTTAATATTTTTAGATTCTGTGTATCGTCAGGTTAATATTTTTAGATTCAGTGTATCGTCAGATTAATATTTTTAGATTCAGTGTATCGTCAGGTTAATATTTTTAGATTCAGTGTATCGTCAGGTTAATATTTTTAGATTCTGTGTCATGTTAATATTTTTAGATTCAGTGTATCGTCATCAGTGTATCGTCAGGTTAATATTTTTAGATTCAGTGTATCGTCAGGTAAATATTTTTAGATTCTGTGTATCGTCATGTTAATATTGTTAGATTCAGTGTATCATATCGTCAAGCTTTTTACATTCAAATGGTAAACTTTGCACATAAAAGTTAACATGAATATAGTATACCGATGTGACTAATTCTGTTACATTTGTGTCTATTAGATGCCAGTTGGAAATCTACAGACCATGGAGATTATTATTTTGTCAAATATCTTTAAGACCATTCAAGTCTTCTTTGAAATACGTTTAAATAAATGGCACAAATTCTTAGTTTCAAAATTTATTTACTTATGATTGTTTTTAAATTTTTCTCAGTAGTTCTTTATTTTATCTCGTTACCAAATCTATTTGTTAAAAATATAATTCTATGGTCGTCTGTGCTGATGCTTCGACGTACTTATACCCTGGGATTCCGTATACATTCTCGTAAATCAAAACCCCATTGTATGACTTATTTTAGGAGTTTTACACATTCTCTTCAGTTAAAACCACAACTGTAGTACTTATTTTAGCAGGAGTTGTACACATTCTCTTCAGTTGAAACCACGGTTGTAACAATTATTGAAGTTGCGTTCAAATCATTTGCCACGGGATCGATCTTTTCTATTACTCTGAAACAAATTTTAGATAGCAGAGAGAAACATTAAATGTAACATAAATGGTTATTGTCTATACAGTAACAACATTAGACTAAAAAAAACAATTTTACAATCTAACTCTTGGGTCAGACCATAGTCTAAAGTTAAATATTTTTGTTGGGAAATAAAGCATTGCTGCAGACACAAAGCATTATCGGAAATAAATTATTGCTGCGGACACTGGGCATTATGGGAAATAAAGTATTGATGCAGACACTGGGCATTATGGAAAATAAAGTATTGCTGCAGACATAGGGCATTAATATGTTATTCTGAATAACGTGAAAGAATATTTATGCAAGTCTGGCTAGCATTCAAACTCGAAAAACTTTTATTTACCTGAACAGTCCATTTCAGACTAAACAACATTTCATTGCACTTGTCTACCTGTACTATGCCGGGTTCAGTTGCACATCAGCCTGAATATTCTTGGAATTTCATTGATTTTGGAAATAAAGGTAATACTGGAACAGTAGTTTTCAATTTTGAATTTTCTAGTATAGACATATCAGAGAATATTGAAAAGCAAACAAAAGAGTATTGGTTCAGCACCAATCTGTCAACGGTATCCAGATCCCAGTGTACAAACGTCGCCTATTATTGTGTATAGCATATATAGATTGACATTTGCTGGAATTATTCTTTAAACCACCGACTAACATAAGACGTACATACATTACATCTATCTTTTAATTTCAACTCTTTGCATGCCAATCTTCAGCAGTTTGAGTAAAAAATTTAAAAGCCATGGCTGAAAAATATACATCAATAGGCGCGTGCACATTGAATTAACCTATTGGCTATGTTTCTCTTATTCATTCGATACAAATACTTCAAGAGCATACAGTTGGATTTATTTTAACTGTTTCCGCTAAAATGAAGCCAAACAATGAACAAGTTCCAACAGGATGAATAAGTGAAGTCATATAGAAAAGTTTCTCCAGGTGTGAGTCCTGTCAGCGTAGATTCTAACGTACAAATGGTAATGAAATTATTGAGTAACGACTGTCGATTGGTTCGCAATCTACTTGGATCACCGATAAGGTAGGTCAGTTAGGAGGTTGAGATCTTACTAAAATAGACACAATGGTGTTCAAGTATTACATGTAAGAATATTTTGGTTGTGGCTGCACATGAATATAAATTTGCCCAAAATAACAAAATAACTGGTAATACCAGATAAGAAGGTGAACTATTTTCGTAAGTCGATGACTTTTTTCCAATTACTTTGCATCCTATCCACGGTGCAAACAGCTGAACATCCTAACTAATAACAACAAAATTAGCCTGTTGATCGACATGTATATAATGTTGTATGAACTTCAAAGGTTTAGAACTAGATGGAGAAAAAAAGGAGGGGGACATTTTGCTACGGGATACCTGGATTATCTCCCCATAACGGACGCGTTTTCCAAGCTGTCGCTTTTGTTCTTGCGCATTATCCGCATTCTCCGCATCGGCTGCCATCTGAAGGTTTTTAAAAAAGAAAACAACGGAATAGGTCACAAAAGATAATTTAAAACAATAATCTAACAAGATATCTAGCTGATGCAGATAATGCAACTTTTGCAATAATCTCTGTCTGCTGGTTCTTCGCAAATAATGTTTTCTTTTCCTGGAAATTTTGTTGCAAGTCATTATCAGTATTGTTTTGGGTTAACGATTAAGAGCCATTTTACACTGACCTTTGCCATTATACGTCTCTTCACTAATGGAGCGATTAAATACACATTCGTAAGCTTGTGTTTGTATATCAATCACATTTTATTAACATGAACAGGATGTTCAATCATTTCAACGTAGTCAAAGCAATGGAAATATGTGACATTGGCAATTCACGTTCGAGTTGAATGATCGATGGGTATGTTTATAAATTATGTAGTAATTTAATGTGTTTAGGTCGATAACACTCAAATGGTTAAAGTACGAAACAAAGTCATGAAAATGTCATGATACGTCACGCAGGTACTCCAGTACACACACACACACACACACACACACACATACACACACACATACACATACACACACACACAAGAGGAAACAGGGAAAATAAGTTCATCACATTACAATTACATTATACCCGAGTTTAATTCATCCTATTTTACACTTTGAATACTTATCTATTCTTTATCTATATTTTGTTCGATGTGTGATGATTCAGTTATTAGTTAGTAGTAAGTATAATGACGGTATGCACACAGTTCCATTTTAAATAGTACTATCGTTTTTGAGTTGGCTTTCGGTCACGCGTAAATAAATAAATATTTTGAGAAATTCCTAGAAATCAAAACTCTCAGTTTGTCTACTAATCTGACGTTACAAGACCAGTCAGAATTGATTGTTGCATTTTAGTCAAAGCCTTGATTACAACTGATCCCATGTATGATGATTCTAAACCATTTCAAAGTATTGACTTTCAAATTTCACGCCATACCGTTGCAACAAAATCGTTGCAATAAACTCTGCTTAAAAAAAGAGTTCGTTGTTCCACAGAGTTCTTTTTTTAACCCGTTACGTGTTATCCACTAATACTGCACTGGTCACTCTTGAATAATTTACGAAAATCATTATGTGGTCTCAAAAAGGTTATGAATAGGTTTAATGTTGTACCTTTATCCTCCCTTTGTGTACATTACTTGTTTACATTACTTGTGTATATTACGAGGCTGTTTTCTGACATTTTCTAACAGTAAGAACCATCCACGTCTAAAAAAAATGTTTTCTTACAATTTCATAGTTTCATTTGTTCTTCCTTAATTTCGATCATTTCTTCTTCCGTTCTTAATCTCATTTATTTAAATATCTTTTTCCGTATTCTTCAAACGTTAAATACTGTTTACTTAACAGCAGCAATGCAAAACGTGAATTTTGTTGTGCAATTTTAAGCTGCAGATGAGACTAGAGCCCCAATGCCACCCATCTGCAAAGGAAAATATACAGGAAACATAAACAAATTCAGATTATTATTTTGTGTTCGAATATTTGCCTTCATATTCTGACCGATCTAGTTACATTTTATTTGTGAATTAAAACCTTTGAGTATTGCACAGTAATTTTCGAAAAGTATGTATAATTTACCTATCGCAATTTGTCAATCATGCTGACCAATTAACCATCAGCGAGCGTAAATTAGACACACCTCCAGGCATTTCTAACTTCTGCCACTTTCCTCCGACAAGCTGCTTGTGGCAATAGTCAATTCATTATGATAAATATTTACAAAATCGGAATGATTTGTTGATTTTTCAATCGATAAAGGTGAAAATAAGTCATTGGAAGCCTTATAGTTCTGACTGTCGATATCGAGTTTGTCAGTTAGATTTACTCCTCTCCCGAAACATAGACGAAACTTCGATGGATAAAGACTTGTGGTCGCGTTACCATCAGCTGAATATTTACACAAATGATGGCACTTACAACGTGTTCTTTAATAAAAGTATGTAGAAAATCATGTCCCATGGATAGACTGAAGAACAAAAAAGAAATTGAATTTGAAAAATATTTGTAAAAATGAAAGTAGGGTGGAGAACCCTCCAACTTTGATGTGTATTATATTTTGTATTGCTTAGGAAGCACTGAATCCCATATTGTATTATTTTAAAGTTTGAAAACTTTCACTTGAATGTTGGTTTGTCTCAAAAGTAATGATCTACTGTCTTGATCTTTCAGACACTTGTGTCACTCTTTACTTTTTCACTAGGCTGAAGGAGGTGTGGGGATACAAAAATATAATTAACAATAAAGAAATACAAGGACGGTGGTTTCACATAGTTATTTTCCCATATAATAAGCACGCATTTACATGCTTACATCAACAGACATCTTTGATCAAAATTCCATCTGACGAACATTGTAATTATTATGTACATCGGTATACTTGTAAACAGTAATTATTGACGAGTTTGTCCTTAATTTTTAATTGATTAATTTCCAAGGCATAAGTCGGATAAAATTAATATGCATTAGATTATATGCAAAATATATTAGCAACGTTAGGAGCGAATTTACTTTGAAATAAATAAGTCTTCAAGCAGCTTTAAAATTGAATTGTATTATTTAATGAAATAAAACACCTAGGTTGTTAATATTTTGACTTGAACTACAAATATAAATATTGTCTACTACAGCATAATTTATGCAACGTTGAAATGTTACATTTTTAAGAACAAAACAAGTCACTTTAAATAAACATATCACTTAAACTGAAACATATTTGTTTGCCAAATACTGCATGTTTATCGGAGGCTAACAGGTCGTCATGTCACGTGATTTGGTAGGCGGAGCTATGTATCATCTCGCGTAAGGTCAATTAGAATACTCATATTTATCTCTTGACATTTATTGATGTATTCTCACGCAATACGATTATGCTATTTAAATTTCACTATCGTCCTATACTGTCATTTTATTATAAATTCAGTTGTGTCTCCTTTAACTTTACATTTTCAAAATCGTGCTGCACCCATTCAGAATACAAGCAAGTGCACGACACGTGTGCCTGAAGATAATATAGCGTTTTAGGAACTACGTGTATTTTGTAAACAAATTATGCTCACTCGAGCAGTAGACGAATTAGGTTTTGGTTGATTAAATTTGTTTGTGAAGGAACTAAAGCAGCTGTTTCGTCCATTTGAAAGTATAGATGATAAAGTTAACGATGGACGAGTACACTGAGTCAGAGATTAAACTTTCAAGCAAGCAAAAGAATTAAAGTGATATTCGCAATGTCAACAAACGTGTGAGACAGTAATTGAAAATACCGTTCTGTTCTTTTAAACAGTTATTTAGGAGAATATTCATATCTTTCCGTAAATTGAATGGTTCAGACTATGACGAGTGGTCTATAGGATCGAAAAAAAACCCAGTTTTTTAAGTAGATTAAGACCAAAACAATTCTTTTTTTAAACTGATGTAAAGCGCGCGACTAAGTTAAAAGGTCGTTGGGTGTAACTATGTGCGCATGAATACTGTTATTGTGTGTTGGCGAATCTGCTGTTGTGATTTTATTTTGGAATAAAGCATAAATTCAATTACATTGTCCCTTGTAATGTCTTTTATTATTATTAAGCCTCAGGTACCTAATTAAAATGAGCACATAATAAAAAGGTTATTGCATTTGTATGGGAAAATATGAACTCGTTTTTTTTTCTCTTCTAAAAATACTTCACTCCGCAAAGTCGTGCAGTATTTTTATCAGAAAAAAAAAACTCATTCATATTTTACCAAACAATTGCAATAGCCTATAAACACCCACTACTTCAGACATTCAACTGAACATTTTTCCCCGAGTTAACCCGGACTTAGATGCTCCATGAGAAATGCTGCTTGCAGTAATCAAAAGTTACGTGAAATTAACCGGGGCACTTGGAGCCAGTATATTCCTTACTGTGATATGCAAGATAACGGTAATCAATAGCTATAAAATCAATGAACAGATTAAGATCGTATATCAAGCCGTTTTCTTGAGTGAATCCACATAGTCAATAGAGTTTATACACGGATTGAGTCAACATATTTTTCTACACAGACCAAGTCAACTAAAACCAAGATATAACGGCATCTTGGTCACTTGCACCGAATGTACATATGATGTGCATATTTTACACATTTATGAACACACAAGTTTTGATTTAACAAATCTGCTCTACATTGACACAAGTGTTAAGACGGGTTGTAAATTATATGAAATGAAAAGAGTTTATTTACGGGTCAAAAGTAAAACCATCTCCAGATGTAACATATGACGAAAAAGTGCAATCGATATTGATGATGATGAGAAAAAGAAGAAAAAATGTTTCACTGATTATTATTATTATTATTATTATTATTATTATTATTATTATTATTATTATTATTATTATTAATAACATCACCTAACAGTGAGGCCAATGCTCTAAAATGAAGAATTTACTTAATTTTTTAATCGTCTGCAGCGTTTAGAAATGCAATTCAGCGCCGTCTTTACACAGTCAAAACAGTCATTATATAGTCATCTACAATGGTCAGATCAAGTTACTTTAAAATGGTGCTACTGCTGGGTATATATATATTCACGTAGTCTAATTGCTGCTCGCTTCTAAATGTTTGGCAGTGTTTAAAATTACTGCATATACCAACACCTACAACCTACGTCATCAAAAGTGATGCATTCGGGGAATTTTAAGACGCCGTGACTGATGTTCGCTTTGATTGAAGGTACGATTTGCTTCAGATTCTGTATTAATCAAGCCTTCCGATAAATGATGGTGTGTACCAAAGAAAACGTATTATCTGCTAATCAGTTATCTTTGTTTGGTTATTGTACGACGTGCAATTTCCTCAAACACTACAACCAATCATCGATTGAGGTTTTTTAAAGTTATCAACAGCGCTTGCGATACATATAATACATATAAGACCGATAATACGACGAGAACCTTCTGGCTTTGTTTTACTGGGTAAATTTGTACGAAAACTCTTCAAAATACGCATAAATTAAATAAGCTTATCTCCAATCGACAGTTCAGTTAAATATGATGGATCAAATTTCCCACATTGCATCATATCCTGTGACGTATGTTATTGACCTTGAATACATTCATTTGATTGTTGTTTTTTGTTGTTTTTTTTGTGGACTAGTTTGTACTTTGTTTATTCACAGACTTTGTCACTAAAATTGCACGAATGAATAAATCGATTAAATTGACTCGACATACCCTTGCCTGTTGGAGAAGTCCTTTCTCCTCCACGACCTCTCCGGATGCAGTGTTCACCTGAGACAGCCATTTTCTGTGCTTCTTGTTTAGCTTGTATCTATTCTGGATGCATACCTTAAAGACGATAGCTGAAAAAATATTTTGTTCAATATTTTTAACCATGATATATTTCTCTACAGGAGTTACGACAAATACAGACTTGTTTCCAAAAATTAAAACTTTGTTAGCTTTTTGATAGTTGCCAAAATGGCGAGATTTCGTTTTTTGTTAAGCATTTAATCAGAGCAAATTTAATTCTTTTACATTTCATTTTTCTGCACCTAATGATAACAAGCATATTTATTTCGGCGAAAAACAAACGTTTCACGCCTACTTAAAAAAAACAACAACACAGTAATGGAAGAGTTGTAGCAACATGCAGTCGACATTAAAAAAGGATGTTATATAAGACAAAATAATTTTAAATAATAATAAATAAATCTCTACAAATAAAGATCAATGGAAAAGTTACTTCGCCTAAAATTTCGACTTTGCTGACTTTATTAGATTGCACGTCGTCTCAAAGTATGAAAATATGTCGTTATCATTGCTTTTAAATTTCTGTGCTAAAAGGCAATGTAACGACTTTCATTTAAGTAAGCTGCATTTGAATACAAACGTTGAGCGGGTGCTGTTGTTTTATTGATTTCAAGTAACAGAAAATATATATTAATTTTTTTTCATCTTTTGTAGTTATCGATCAATAACTTATAAACTGCGGTTTCCTTTTCTACATCTCGGTAGATGGATCACGAAGCATTCTACATAAATTTAATTAAAAAGGGACTATTCAAACTTGTATTGAAATAGTTGCTTATATTTCTCAAGAGAAAATAATCATTAAAGCATCGTTATAAAGACTGTATGTATTAACAGAAGATACATATCTCAGACAATAAAAAGAACTAATAGACATATAATTTAATTTAGAGCCAAATTTTTGCTAATTCTTATCAATTTGCTTAGTTAAAAAAGAAAAAAAATAGATTATTACGGAACAGGACGTGCTGAATCAGTAAACATGTCCTCCATGTAATTGATAAAGATTTTCATATGAAAATACTCAGAAATATACTCCAAACGTATTCTTATTGAATTTAGACAAGTAAAAACTTTTAATCTTTGTGGAGTATTGTACCAGAAAAAGTGTAGCATGAGCCTGCTGTTTCGTGCAACCGTCTTTTGTAGCTCTGAAGATTCCATCTTGAATGCACGTAAAACAGTTTGTCTCATGCAATGGAGATTGAGTATTTGATTTTTCAATATTTTAAAATTATGTTTTTTTTACATTTTCTATTGTTTTAAGCTTCTAGAATAGTGATTTTTTAATTATCATAATTTGGAAACGTTTATATCTAATGTATTATACACAACAAAACTAATCTTTTAACGTTGGATTTGAAGTTTCTTCCTGAGTTGACATGGCAAGTCTCACCATCGGAAATAGGATTCTTTTGACTAGTGCACTTGTCTAAAATCCCAGAATCCCACAAGTTTAGATTGTGCAAGCAAGTAAATATTCAGTTATTATATATAATTACGATGGCATTCTATGTAAACAAATGTTTCGAAAAAAAATTCGGAAATGTCATATTTTTCTTCTTCGTAGTCGTCGTCATTGTAGTCGCCTTTGCATAATAGTTATCAAATTGGTGGACATGGACACTATATTATTATATGAGTAACTGTGTATTGTAATAAAACTAGAAACTTATATGGCAAATTGCTCAGCTGTAACTTTGTATGGTGATTCCAGCTGAGGAAATTGGTACTATATCATCACATACCGTGAGCATCGGGAATCTTGGTCGGTTTATCTCTCTCTTGGTTTTGATAGATATATACGCTACTGTGCACCGAACTGAAAGAGAACGAGATAATAGCTTTATATTTGAAGGGCAAACTTCAAAGCATTATTTATTTGTACGACATCAGCTTAGGAGAGTTGGGGAGTATAGATTAAAATTTCCTCAAGCATCTGCTTATAGGTGTATATATACATCGCCACTCTACGAAAATTAATCTATGAATTACTTTTCGCCTTTTGCATTGTTGAGAAGCGCGGGGCCAAGGGCGGTTGCCCCGTTCGCCTTGCCCTTGGACCGGACCTGAGTGTGGCACCAATATTTGGTTTCAGATTTGTTTTCTGAATCTAAAGTTGGATTGTCACTGGAATTAGGTTGAATCTGCAGATGATTCAGCGAACTGCAGATATTTCCGCAAAATTGAGGATTTTAAGCGGAATTGGTAATTTTACTGACATCTAAGTGGGATTCCTAAAATGTTGCGGTCTGAGTCCGAGACTGATCTCTGCATCGAAATCTTGTACAAATGCTTGACCTAGGCACATCTAGCAGTCTCTCTCTCTCTCTCTCTCTCTCTCTCTCTCTCTCTCTCTCTCTCTCTCTCTCTCTCTCTCTCTCTCTCTCTCTCTCTCTCTCTCTCTCTCTCTCTCTCTCTCTCTCTCTCATATGGCCACCATTAATACAAACTAGATATGTAAGCTATAATTCATCTGAGGTGTGTACTTTTTAAACCATCTGACACATATATACATATTTATATACATATATACATATTTATACACATATATACTTATTTATACATATATACACATATTTGGCAGAAGTGGGATGCAAAAATGTTATAGAACTGAACAACCCTTTTTCACACAAGGTCGATCGATTAGTCACAATGTCTTCATCCGATCCATCTCCAAAACTGAAGAGCTGACGCAGATCATCCACAAAACGGACCCATTTATTTATAGAGTGGACACAGATCTCCCAATCAAATAATGCGTGGGCTTATACCCTTAATGGAATTTACTTCTGTAAATTAATATGAATTACTAGTTCAGTAGAACCCGATCAGTTCTTTCCGTGTAAATTCTGAATATTGGCAGTTTGTTCGTATCTGATAAATGGAAACACACAACATAGACGATTAACCGTCAAGGTTTACCAGGCAATTATGTGCTTATTGGCAGTTTATAAGCCGTTCAATAATAAATCGAAATCCTTGTTTTCTTTCTATTTAGACCATATAAACGCAAACAGAGCGTAGAGAAGTTATTACAGCGGTTAATCTGACAACAGTGTGTAGTTAGTATTTCATTATTTTGAATTTTAAAATCCATTTGAAACAAAATATTTTATTTTCGCTGTGGAAAAAATAAAACTCTATTCTCAGTGTTACCTTATGTATCATTATTTATTATTTTCTTAGTTTTAATTTAGAATTTGAATTTATACTAAAGTTATCAATGTTACAACTCTCAACCTAAACCATATTAAAGGACTGACTGAAATGTGTGACTTAGATACTAATGATTTGCTTGTTTGTTTACTCCTCTCTCTCTCTCTCTCTCTCTCTCTCTCTCTCTCTCTCTCTCTCTCTCTCTCTCTCTCTCTCTCTCTCTCTCTCTCTCTCTCTCTCTCTCTCTCTCTGCGTGTTCTGACAAAAACAAATAATACCTCACAAATGCATCAAATGGAATTGGACTGATTTGATTGTCACCGTGAACATATTTAGATTATAACAGTTCTAACGTATTTCTAGTAGAATGCCTTTCGCGTTGTATACTAATTAGTGCTATATATTGAAACGTTGTATACTAATTAGTGCTATATATTGAAACGTTGTATACTAATTAGTGCTATATATTAAAACGTTTGCGAGTGTTATCTTTAATAATCTAATCCATAATATTATGATTTTATGGTAGGTATAAAGTCTAATTATATGCCCATCCCGATCAGTAAAAAAAGACATGAAATAGGATTTGTAAACATTTAAAAAACAATAAGTTATTATTTGGCTTCAGCGATCAAAAGCTGGTAAAATTAATCTAAGTTTTGAATTATTTATTGATGACACTTTTTGGTGCAGTCGTACTTAACAATGTTTTGACTGGTGATGTCGGAATTTCTTGGCATCAATCCCTGAACTATAATAAGGTAAAGGCAAATATCGACAGTCCGTGAAAAAATAAAAGACATTAATTTCGTTGCGGAAATGATACGTATATTTCTAATTCAAAGTTTCACGTGCAAATATACGACTCCGTTATATATTTAACGATAGCACTGATTGAGGCTTCAATCGGCCTTTTTTTTATAGAAAAAAAAAGATAGACATAATGATATATAATTCATACATGTTATATAAGCTACACTATTTCAGCTATAAGACTAAAGCTGTATATAGTTAGGTTATATAATGGTAATTTTCGCCATGTTGTGATGAAAGGAAAGAAGCTAAGAAAATACAGAGAGAGAAAATTGCGAATAATACAACAAATATTGTTTACATTAACATTTAAAATGGAGAATATCAATTTGTATGGAAAATATTAACATTTATACAAACTAAATATGAAATCATGAGTTGATCGACGTACTCTTTTACAAACACAAGTACACACACATGTATACACACATACATACATACATACATGCATACATACACACATACATACATACATACATACATACATACATGCATGCATGCATGCATGCATGCATGCATGCATGCATGCATGCATGCATGCATGCATGCATACATACATACATACATACATACATACATACATACATACATACATACATACATACATACATACATACATACATACATACATACATACATACATACATACACGAATCCTCACATGTTTCCAGTAGCATAGTTTATGACTATTAACTGTTTTGTACTATAACCATCTAACTTTACAATTTGCATTTTCAATAAGTGCTATATTTTTCTTCATTGAAGTTAAATGTACTAATGTTCTTGAACTGAGACATACTTTGCCTGTCGCTGCATTTCTATATATACACTTTTACATGTATAATTATCAGAGTAATTGTATCATCATCTTAGTTTTGTATTTAATTCCAAAGGTGTTAGTTATATTTTTAATTCCAGTTTATTAGTATGACTACATATTTTTTGAATAAAATTTTAGTTATGCGGCAATCCCAAAAGATATTGTTACGACCATGTAGTTGAAGTGTGTGTGTGTGTGTGTGTGTGTGTGTGTGTGTGTGTTAAGGAATAAATTATGTATAAATCTTTTTATTTCATTAAATGTAATTATTATTATGATTATGTTAGTATCAGTCTAATATGTTGTTAGAAACATCATGTTTACTTAAGTCGTACATGTGACTCATGTGATCACGTGCTGTGTATGATGGCAAATTCGTTACAAGTAAACATTCAGGGATAGCTATGAAAATGATTGGCTGATACTTGGTCATGCTTTCCTAATGTACAGATGTATTGCAAAATTACACGTGTCCTCCGTGCGCATGCAAGTGAAACGACGTATTAGCTTCGTTTTTATGCTTATGTATTTGTAATAAATTTCAGTCAGAGTCACAGTCAGAATAAAGAACATAGTCCTAGCCTATTGTAACATCTTAGAGTTACACAGTTTCTTTTACCTTAAAACAAAATATTTTTGTGCTAGAAGAAGTTGTTTGTTCATATGTCTACGTAGAACAACATTTGTTATGTTAGTGGAGCTAATTATACTTCGTTTTTCTAAATAATTGTTTTCCTGGAGAACAACATTAGTAGTTTGGACAAAGACATTTTCCGAAAATATTATAAATTGGAACGAAACAATACAAACTGTTCTTTACTGTGTAAATTCTGTATTTTTGTGTTGGCCTTCTTCTGACGTCATCATCCGCCATCATGGATTGGAACTGAACTTCAGACTGTTTATTTAGAACTGTTCACAGGACTTATGCTTTATATCTTTAGAACAAACGATTTGGATCGTTTCCGTAACTCGTAAGTCTTGTTTTACATATTTACATTTTCCCATGTTTTCTAGGAAAATAAATTATTTTTGTTAAAATTTACAAAGCTTGTTTTCTTCACTCTTTCTTTGTGTTACTTTGAACTAGCCGATACGTAACAATATTAAAAAATGTCTCTGCATGTATTATACAAAAATAGCAGAGCTCGTTTGGGATAATGCTAATTGTTTTGTGAAACGCATTCTTAAGCAAAATTATATGCAATATTGTCAGCTGCAACCATCTAATATATGGACATTGTGAAGTGTTAACTATAGTAACATAAAACATTCGTATTCTTTTAAAGTGCCAAATTCAAAATTCCATTTTTTGAGATAGCTAAACTCTTAATCACGGTTATATTTCCAGAGTTAAAAACCTTTAATTCCATTGAATCAGCAGGTTCTTAATTTCACGGATTGAAATGGATATAAAAGAGGTGTAAATTTTGTTTCCAAGTCAGTTGAAAACTTGATGCCTAAGACAACAAAATCAGTACAACCGCTGTTGAGTTTATATTCTGGACAATGTTTCATGTTGCTGCCGCTTCTACTTCCTGTTCAAAGCAACTTTTTTCTTAACATTTGTACTATGCACAGAAAATCTGAAATATTGATATAAAAGACGCAAAAGACAGTAGATTCCACAGAAGTGTAAAGAGTAAATGATGTATCATCATCATTCTGAGAGAAAACAGAATCTTACCTATCCTTAATCCCTTAATATTATTATTTTTGCCTTATCATCTTTGCTAAAATCCGTCAGCACACAGGTTAAACAATGGACCAGGAGACTGATCTCAACTTTCTATATCCTCGTTCGATTCGAAACAAAATTGGAAAGCTGACCGTTATATATACAAATGGTATAAAGCTTCCTTTTTAAAAAAAAAAAATAATTGTATCCAATTTATCATCGGTTGAAAATGTTAAAGACAAATGCATATCATTATTTATAAAGGCTTCTTCTTGCAATCAATAGATGCAGTCCTGGAATATTTGTGATTTTTGGTGTGAAACATTAAATCATACACGTTTATAATCTCTCCAATAATTGACATTTTTTCGAACTTTAATTTAATCCAGCTACTTTCAAAACACGGTTTTATTATATTTGCATATTTGTGTTCTGTTCATAAGTATGTATTATTCAATATGATATATGCAAATGAAATTATACCAGGAAATTCTAATCAGCATGTTAGTTAATGATTTTTTTTTTCTGTAATCATGCATTCGAATATTAGATGAATTGAATGTCATAATGTTTTTGTGTTTCTAGTTTGTAAACCACAGCCGCAGGAACAATTCACCGCTCCACCTGGAATAAGATATCCTGATAATAAACAATTACTGTCGAAAAGGGCACCTTTGGTGATGCATAATTGAAAAGGCTATGTTGGAAAAAAATAGTATCTGTCAGAATATGGAGATAAGGATGCCAGGTGTGCCATGTACCTATAGCGTCTCTGTAAATAGGGTTAACTTAGCACAAACAATTTCTCCATCTCATTTGGGCAATGAGCCTGAGTCGTATATACACTACACTTGACGTCTCCACAAAAATGGTTATCCCTTTTCCAAGGTAAAAAAAGACAAAATATTGGTTAAAAAGGAGGAAAATCATTTAAGCTCCACACTCCCAATACTTATTCCACTTGTTGAGATAAAGAGAATTGTTGTCAGTTTTCTACAACACGTTGCGTAAAGTGCCTTGTCCAAGTACACACTACAGTAGCCAATCTGGGCTTATCCGATGGTAGGATTCGAACCAAAACCAATCCTATTTTTGTCACGAGTACAGCACTCTAACCAATGAGCCACCGCGGCTTCTGTCTCTAGTAGTCTCCTCTTAGGACATGAGGGTGAGTGTATCGGACCTATTCGTGATTTCCTTGCCCGTAGAGTGCCAAATCTATATATGTGGTCAATCACGCGCGTATTCAAAAAGTTGCATTCATGGTCGACAGTAAATTCGATTTACCTGATTAAATAACTATATTACTTTTTTATGTTCATAGTACAAATGTTGAGAATCAGACCTATATAACTTTGGCACAAAAGTGGTTAATAATGGGGAAATATTATAACAATAGATCGTCGCAGAACAAAAACGCACTGCAATAATTATATAATGGTCGACCCACACAACAATTATTAATTGATCGTATACACGATTCGCTCATTTCTGGCCTACATACAAAATACATATTTGCTTTTGTTTTGACAATCGACCACATTTTGTGGCTGTTTCTTTAAGTTATTAGTATTATTAAATCAGTATACACTAATAAAGTTCCTGAGCAATTGTAAGCCCCAGTGCAACAGTTAGTAATATATGCATACTAAAAAGGAATCTTCAGTGTTGGTTTTGTAGTCTAACACTTCCAAGCCAGAATGGAGGTCGTATATATGTATGTATGTATGTATGTATGTATGTATGTATGTATGTATGTATGTATGTATGTATGTATGTATGTATGTATGTATGTATGTATGTATGTATGTATGTATGTATGTATGTATGTGTGTGTGTGTGTGTGTGTGTGTGTGTGTGTGTGTGTGCGTGCGTGCGTGCGTGCGTGCGTGCGTGCGTGCGTATGTATGTATGTATGTATGTATGTATGTATGTATGTATGTATGTATGTATGTATGTATGTATGTATGTATGTATGTATGTATGTATGTATGTATGTATGTATGTATGTATGTATGCATGCATGCGTGTGTGTGTATGTGTGTGTGCATGTATGTATGTATGTATGTATGTATGTATGTATGTATGTATGTATGTATGTATGTATGTATGTATGTATGTATGTATGTATGTATGTATGTATGTATGTATGTATGTATGTATGTATGTATGTATGTATGTATGTATGTATGTATGTATGTATGTATGTATGTATGTATGCATGTATGTATGTATGTATGTATGTATGTGTATGCATGTATGTATGTGTGGGGGTATTGTGTGTATGTGTGTGTGTGATAGTGTTGAATTTGTCTTTGAATATTTTTTACCTCTCAATTATACAAAAGTGTTTAAGAATGAATTTGTTATCTCTCCTGAAAATATTCCGTCTTCGACTGTATAACTTTTGCTTGACGTATTTGTTTTTCACTATTATTGTTGGTAACATTCTTAGCTGCATGAGAAGACCTGTTAAATAGTTCCCCTGTTGTTTAGTATTGTTAATTGTTTGAAATTCGTCTGCTGAACAATAGAAACTGAACCCAATATATCACTGTGAGCGCGCAGCCTTCTTAGAAAAATACCTCACAAAACTGAAACGAAGCCGCATTCGTATTTACTATAACATCATGAATCATACGGTATTGCCACTTATTGAAACGAAATGAAAAACCTAACCCAAACCTTGATAAATCGATAGTCGGATGCATGTTTTCATGAACAGAGCTTTGTTTTTCCTTTTAGGATAATACAAAGTATGTTAACGTCAGGCAGCTCTTTTCTTCTAAATCACATTTAATGTGTTAGAAATGGTGAAGTGTACTGGTGTGTTCAGACAACGTTGCTAACCTTTCACTAGTACATCCTAAAATCTTCCATAAAATATATCAGGACAAGATATTTTGTTTTTTGGTACACAAGTACACTACAACAACAAGAGTTCAACAGAAATGCCTTTTTAAGCATTAAATGCTTGAAATATTCATTCGCAAGACCAACTTTCAGATATTTTTATTTAATAAATGATTAGACAGTAATTCGAGAAGCTTTACCGCACCTTTCTACATAAGGCTGAGTGAAAGATCAACACGAGCAACTTTATCGCACTTTCTTCACAATGTACAATGGGACATCTATACAAGCAACTTTATCGTACTTTTTTCCGTGAGGCCCAAAACAACTAAAACCGCAGTTTTCCCAATAAAACATTAATAAAAGCAAAGTTAATGCATCTTTTCTCTTAAGACCAGTGAAACATAAGTACAATAACTCCGTAAGACCAGTGAGACAACAGCACAATAACTCCGTAAGACCAATGAGACATAATTACAATAACTTCGTAAGACCAGTGAGACATCAGTACAATAACTTCGTAAGACCAGTGAGACATCAGTACAATAACTCCGTAAGACCAGTGAGACATCAGTACAATAACTCCGTAAGACAAGTGAAACATTAGTACAATAAATCCGTAAGACTTCGTACTGCGTTCGTCGTTCTTCGTTAACAATTGCTTCGTACTACTCTTACTAACATATCTACGAACCAATTTGGAAAACATTTATAACATGGAGATTTATAAGGCTTTAAAGATATATCGATATATATGACAATATGCCTATGTCGTCTTATTATCGCGATACAATTTTAGCGTATTACGATAATTATGCAGTATGAAATATAATAACAAAAATTTAAAAAGAAATTTTAGAGTGAAATCAACGGAGACAATAGTAGAAAATTTTAACTACAAATTTAATTTATTGTGGTATAACTAAGTACATGTTAATAAATATTTATCTATCCTGATTATTTTCTGTCAGTTGACTAAATTTCGAATGTTGTTTTCTTTTTCAAAACGAATCAGATAATAATAGTAAGGAAATTAAGTTCCTTTTTAACTTTAAAGACACCGCTTTCTTTGACGGTAATTCTTTAGTTGATTTGTTAATATTTCTCCAAAGAAGACGTGATGCTAAGAGATATAATTACTCGTTTTAAATTTACATGTAGCTACATTTGTGCTAAGACATTTATAAATGACTTGTTATGGTCGTCAAATTTAACTTTAAGACAGACACTTGTATGTTCTTTTCCAGTACTTTGTAGGGGTTTGGTTGTGTTTTTTTTTTTTGGTTGTTTTGTTTTGTTTTTAATTTAAAAAGTATTATTTTACTACAACCTTTACTAGTGTTATCAGTTTATATAAATGTTTCAAAATATAGTAATTTTATCGCGATACAACAAGACATATCGCCATACAAATGATGGCGTATCGTTTAAACCCTAGTGTTATATCATCAATCATTCAGAATAGTTAGATAATTATTCTGGTGATCTTGCATCTGATTGGCTGAGTTTGTTACTACTTTGAAGGCCATGTATCTAAATCGATTTCTATAAAGTTTGGTAAACACGTTTATGTCAAAAAGGTCCAAGTAGAACTCGATAATATGTGAGATCCACTTATATTAATGAGGTACATCTGATTGGCTGGGTTAGGTCACATGTAACTGTACTTTACTAATACAATGATAAACCTTTTGTGTGTGTGTGTGTGTGTGTGTGTGTGTGTGCGCATGTGTCTCGTAGTTTTCCAAAGTAAATTAAAATATTTAGTATGGTTTATGCTTTACATAATAGTGTATAGATGCATCCTTTTAACAATAAATTATGAGTAATTAAATGAAAATTTTATCAAGTGCTCTAGAGGTCTTCATAACTTTAATTTCAAAGAAGAGTTATTTTCCAGTAAATCAAATAAAATAATATTCCATCGCATGTTTAGAAAAAACAACGTATTGTCAAAATAATGAAACTAATTTTTAGGAAGATTATGCTTTAGCCATAACTCTGAATAAAGTTTTCTTTTAAAAAAATATTTTTAAGTTTTAATTTTTATATTCAGAGAGAGAGAGAGAGAGAGAGAGAGAGAGAGAGAGAGAGAGAGAGAGAGAGAGAGAGAGAGAGAGAGAGAGAGAGAGAGAGAGAGAGATTGATTTTTGGTGGGATATTTTTTATTACATCCATTAAATGACGGAAATAGAATTGCACTAGTAAAATTATGTTCTTACCATGACGATAACCTTGAATATTTACAGAATTTCAAACAAGATATTGCAAATTCTAATAATTCGCCTATTTTGTTTTAATATTGTTTTGTGACAGGACTGTTGCACAGAAGATTGTACACTTTATATACACTATTTTACACGGTAAAATATTATGGCTCGAGCAACAGTCCAGGACAACAAGAATTAATTTAATTTACCAGATCCATAGAGAACTGCTAATTCAGATAGTATACTATTTACTTTTGGCAGCAGCCAAATGATTTAAAAATAGAGTATATTTGATTATTTCTTAATATCTGAGAACATGTTATTAAATTTTATAGTTTCATCTATTATTTCTGGATATAAACCAGATCACACAACTATAATTACGACTTCGTCCTTATCTGTATTTCCTAAGGGCCTTGGTTACTGGAAATTCAATTCACAACTTCTAAAGCAAAAATGAATGTATTGATTTGGTTAATAAATGGATATCCAAGACAATGGAGGATTCCTATCAACATGGCTATAGAAGAGATTATCAGAAGTAGACCTTTTCAATTTTAAGGATATGACAAAGCTTATCTGTGTAATAGTGTTAAAACAAGTTTAAAAGCTGTTGAATAACAAGGGTAGGGAAAATTTATCATTTTTTGGAAAAGTCAGTTTCTTAAAATCGTTGAATTTAATATTTATTTGTCTCTCCTTATCTATACCAAATCCTCAAACAAATGTAAAGAATTATAGAAGCAAATTTGTTGTTCAGTTCATAAAGAGTGGTAAAACTGAGAGGGTGACAAGAAACAATTATAGCTTCTCTTTATCAAGGTATTAACATGTTCATCCACATTCATTTTCTCGCTATATACGAATTCCTTGGTTCAAGCGTCTTATATTGAAGAAGACAGCCTAAAACAAAGTCTTTTGTAAAACATAAATTTAAAAGCACTCAAATATTTTAATGGAAATTGTTCTTTTTCTAATAATAACTCTTTGGCCATACGCTGTTTTTACTTATGCTAAATGAAATCTTAATAGATGAAAGAATCTTTGTCACCTACATTTAATTAGCATTAATAGTTTTCAGTCTTATGCAACATGGTGATCAAATGTATTTGCATTTGTTCATTATCTTTTTCGTGTACAAGGATCATTATTAAGTTTTGATGAAGTAAAGCAAATATTATATTAATGATTTCATCACAAATTCCATACTTCACTATTTCGTCAAAACGTATGAGCCAAAAATGGAAAAAAAGAACTAGGAATTATTTTGAAAATTGAAAAAGTATGTTTATGGTACCAGTTAAACCAACTTTCTTTGTAATTAAAAAATGTAAGGATTATTTATAATAATTTACTGAAAATCCAGATTCAATAACCTCGTCGAAACAGTAATATTTAGACAGGTTAGTTAGTGTACACAATTGAAAATAAAAAAATGAAAAAGGTTTTAATTTTTATGGACTCGATAATGCACATCACTGTCAGTGACTCTAAGCGGACGTGGATGAGACATTGCATGCGAACGCGCATGACACCAATGAGTACCTTAGCTACCATCCACTGCTCAGTAACGCCTAAAATGTACTCGATCCTGGACCGAACTGGCAAAACATCTAGAAAGACAAAAGGGTTCCTCAGGTTATTTTGCAAAAATGTGATTTCATGCACAATATTGATGTGGAGAATCTTAGGCAACGACGTGAATTCGTACTTGTGCCAAATCTTATTCGTTCAAAGAAACATCACTTGGGTAGTTGTCGTTGTAAGGTTGTCACAGCTGATACCAAACAGATTTGACCTGATGCAATCACTCATTAAAAGTAAGGGCACGTGCAGATCCCAAAACAAATCATGACTGTTAGTGTGTATTCATGGAAACGGCTTGTAATTCCTCCTGCTTGTTCGTCCAATAACGCAAAATGGTGGCCCACTGGTTGCCCCAGAATCTCGATTCAGACTGAAATCGTAAACATATCGACTGAATATGTTGATTCAATAGTACAGATACAGAAAGAAATTGTTTCAGAGTGAGTCTAACACGGGTGGCTGTGAAACTGCTTTGCGGTAGGAGGCGAACGAGATTTTAGCACAATCATACGAGTGGTTTCATTTGTCAATGTGACTGACCAAAGAAACGGCACCCATTTTTCGGAGCACACCTCACGATTCGTCAGCTATTACTGTGCACATGGATGTCCGAATATTCCTGAACCGTTGAATCGTCCACGACTTCTTGATCACGATAGTTGTTGACATGTCAACGTGATGTTTCATCAGGAACGCAGTAACGGCACCAAAATTCTACTTGGACCCGATAGACCTCAAAAGTTCGATTAAAGTAAATTCTTTGTTTCACACTGGGAACAAGTACCAGCGATTGTGACTATTCTATTACGAGTTAGAAACAGCTGGATTTGTGGTATGAATTGTCATGTGACATCAGACAGACAGTATGAAGCCACTGTGATACGTTGTACAGGAATTGGCATTCAGCATGGTATCATAAAAAGTCTATCTTGCAGTTATTGATTTCTCAACATCGGTGAAGCCTCGGCCACCCAAGAATGGTTCCGATGGAAACTGGTCGGACCACTTAGCGCCGCCCACACAGCGCTAGAAGTCATCACTGAGGCTACGTCAATTTGTCAAACAAAATCATAGACGCGGAGAGGTTTACTTGCGTTATTGTATGAACTCATTAAAAAATATATATGATATGCACAACACTAGTCAGGACTTCTGAACAAACGCTTCTATTTTTACGTGATATTTTCGTTGCACATTCAACATCGAGCGTAACCTCGATGAATATAGTCTCGTTTGCGATACCTGAATTCCACGTGGTCTTTCCATCACCATTACCGCGAGGCAAATCCCACAAACTCGCTCGATATCGCACTCGCGTCTTTCCGCTTTTGATGTAGCTTGCCTAAAATCCGATGATGACTGTTTGGGAATCGCGTGGGTTATCGGCAAAGGTCTGTCGAGAAGATACATGGAGCATTATTGGACTTTCAATGGGCACGTACAAGATTGAATACATGAATAATGAAACCTAATGCAGGATCACATCGGTGGACGGTCAAGGCTATAACATCTACATAGGCGTACACGAGCCCACACTAATTTCTGCCTTTTCAGTTGAATCGTTACAATAGGCGTTGACATTGCACAGTCGTCGCTGAGAACGGCTCTCAGCTGACCCAAATATATTATCTTATCGCGGACCAGTGAATTCTGTGTGCAGAACCCGCCGATATTAATTATAATGTCGCGCCATTTATTATCATAATCACCTCGATGAGTTTGGTTAATGGCCTGTGACGCGATCAATTTCAGTTATAGTTAATCCGCCCAAAAGCTTAGCTTTTGGCGGCATTGCCTCCCAGGGATACATATTGCTCGTATTCTCCTGGGATGCACTCCTGAGTGATATTATATTGATTACAAAAAGACATCTTTGTCACTTTCAGGTGGTAATTGCTCGTTAGCAATCCTTTACACCACATATATTCTTTGTAGCTCAGCGGGGAGACTCTAAGGATACAACTGTACATTATAGATCGAATTGGTATTTAATATAATGACAATTGTACATGTAATGCCCATGCGTACTGTTAATGTGACAACACCCGTTTAAGCAACGTATTACGGAAATTGTCTAGATGATAACGTCTAGGGATTAAAGAGTTCTTTCGGGCTTGGCCTCGCGCGCTGATTCGATTGCTAAAACAAGATGCAATCCAAATCTTTCATAAGATCAAAAGTGCTGATGCAGTCGGTTGACAACTATGGAGACACAGGCTTTTCAGTATATTCGATTTGTTATACGACGATCAAAAGCGGCTGAACTTCCATTGATAGCAACAATCTCTGGTTAGTCAATTTATAAACGAATCCATGCAGCAACGTATAGCACAAAACGACACAGAGTCAATGACTGCAAATCTGGTAACTGGGAGCTAATTCAGATTGTCTCAGAAAAGGTGTTAGACAAAACCAATAACGTATAATTGACGGCTCAGTTCAAAGCTGTATTCGATTCCGCTCGAGACGCGTCTGCCACTATCTTGCGACATAGAAGCATTCATTGCCAACATTAGGATGCCGGATGCGCAAGGGAAATAAATTGTCAGGTCCAGGACGCTTCTCGCTGTTTTCTTCCTGGTGAAGCATTTTTTTAACTCCTAGGAGACCAAGCTGATAAAGTCATCTGGTAGAATCTTGCGTGAAAAATAATTTTCCGAACAGAGTCATATCAAAAAGTTCTATACCAAAATTGAATGTATTTAGTTAGTGATATGTGGATTCAATCATGTGGAAGTAAAAATATCCCTGCTGGATCAAAGAATGGAAGAGCATAATTTAGAGGCAAAAACAAAGTCCTCATTGCTTGAAATGTCTCAGCCTCTCGCCGGAGGCAGTCTTGCTAGTATCATAATGGGCATGAATGAGAGCACGTTTGCCTATCCCAAAACCCGTGAATCCCTGACGCAGACTTCCACGCGGACTTGAGAAGTGAAACCTTGAATGCATACGTGTCTAAAACAATTCTATGGGAAACTTAAAACGGGTTCTTTGAAAGGAAGCTTGATATGAAAGGCCCATACTGCAACTACTTCTCGCACCTGATTCAAATATGTCTGTTACCTCTCAAAACTATAATTCTCCTGTGATTTTGATAAAATGTAGTAGATGTTATATCATCAATTATAACTTCATCTTCGCAATAGTTTTAACCAGAGAATGGTACAATATATACAATCTACATTATATGAAGGACGGGTTATAGTTTACCTAAATTGTGTGGCTACAACTACTTAAACTTCTTTTATTAAATGTTCAATCGTTAAGTAATAAAAGCCAGAAGACTGATACCGAGCTCTTGGGCCTATTGTTATCTCTGGAATAATAAACACAAGAAAAGGGGTGTGTATTTGCTCATATTACAACCGATTTAACATCGACGTTCGAAATTTATATACCTAAATAATATATATAATTAAATATAAATACACACACACACACACACACACACACACACATATATATATATATATATATATATATATATATATATATATATATATATATATATATATATATATATAAAGAGTACAAATCATATGGCGAATAACAACCCTTTCAAGCGTACTGGATTCAGCAAGGGATCACGTGTGTCAGGGATTAATTAAAATAGATGCAATAAACTGACGACGAACAGTACGAAACTAGTAACTAACTAGCCTAAACGCTTTCGACTCTTAATGAGTCTTTTTCAAAGGCAAATACAAAACATATATACGACAAACAAATAAACACAAAAACGTTGTTTTTGTAAACCTCTACATGGCGGTCTTCACATGTGCTAAAACTATAAATACAACCAGCTTGTATAGACTAGTTGCGGAAACTGAAAACGTTGTATAATTCCCTAAAGGTCTACAAGCCAAAGCGACATCTATTTTTACTTTTTGTACATATGTAACGCAGATTATATCCCGGATATTTGATTCTATACCGGTTATTCTTATAGTAAAAATTGAAGAATAATAAGAAGAGTTAGAAAATGTTAAATTCTACTAGTGCATAGTTTTCATTTTCTAGTCTTCTTGGTTTAGACCGCTTGGTTTCAATGTTCTAAGGCGGCGTATCCAGTATAATTTCTTTTCCCTCCTGGTTTTGGAACTCCAGCTGTGGTTGTTAGCAATAGCGATAAGTATTATATCACTGAAAGTGTGGCCAGGGGAGGAGAAGTGTTCTGCGACCGGGCTTCTATGCAGCTTTTTTGTCATCCAATCAGATCTATGAAGGTTTATCCTTTTGTTTAGCTTTTCAGTTTCTCCGACGTACTGAAGGCCACAGATCTTACATGTGATGAGATAAATCACATTCTTTGTTTTGCATGTTTTGTTTGGACCTCGTATTTTTAGTTTTTCTTTAGTCAATGTGCTAGTGAATGTCTTGGTCTCTATCATATGTTGACAGGTTTTGCATCTTTTATCGCCACAGGGTCCAGATTGACTAGGTTGGCTTTGACTAGCGATTGGCGTTAGCTTTGCCCTGACTAGGATGTCCTTTAGGTTTTTTGGTCTCCGGTAAGCTACTACAGGTTTGTTCGGAAGAATTAGGTTTAGTATGTCTGACTATTGCACGGTCGGCCAGTGGTTTGCGATGATATTACCTACTTTGGGATTGTCTGGGTGATAGGTCAGAATAAATGGTATCCTATCAACCTTTTCTTTCTGTACATATCTGAGTAGGTCATCACGGTTTGTTTGTTTGGCCCTTTGGATTGTCTCCGCAATCAGACAGAAAGAAAAGGTTGATAGGATACTATTTATTCTGACCTATCACCCAGACAATCCCAAAGTAGGTAAAATCATCGCAAACCACTGGCCAACCGTGCAATCGTCAGACATACTAAGCCTAATACTTCCGAACAAACCTGTAGTAGCTTACCGGAGACTAAAAAACCTAAAGGACATCCTAGTCAGGGCAAAGCTAACGCCAATCGCTAGTCAAAACCAACCTAGTTAATCTGGACCCTGTGGCGATAAAAGATGCAAAACCTGTCAACATATGATAGAGACCAAGACATTCACTAGCACAGTGACTAAAGAAAAACTAAACATACATGGTCCAAACAAAACATGCAAAACAGAGAATGTGATTTATCTCATCACATGTAAGATCTGTGGCCTTCAGTACGTCGGAGAAACTGAAAAGCTACACAAAAGGATAAACCTTCATAGATAATACTTATCGCTATTGCTAACAACCACAGCTGGAGTTCCGAAACCAGGAAGGAAAAGGAATCATACTGGATACACTGCCTTAGAACATTGAAACCAAGCGGTCTAAACCAAGAAGACTAGAAAATGAAAACTATGCACTAGTAGAATTTAACATTTTCTAAATCTTCTTATTATCCTTCAATTTTTACTATAAGAATAACCGGTATAGAATCAAATATCCGGGATATAATCTGCGTTACATATGTACAAAAAGTAAAAATAGATGTCTCTTTGGCTTGTAGACTTTTATGGAATTATACAACGTTTTCAGTTTCCGCAACTAGTCTATACAAGCTGGTTGTATTTATACTTTTAGCACATGTGAAGACAGCCATGTAGAGGTTTAGAAACACAACGTTTTTGTGTTTATTTGTTTGTCGTATATATGTTTTGTATTTGCCTTTGAAAAAGACTCATTAAGAGTCGAAAGCGCTTAGGCTAGTTAGTTACTAGTTTCGTACTGTTCGTCGTCAGTTAATTGCATATATATATATATATATATATATATATATATATTTATATATATATATATATATATATATATATATATATATATATATACTTATACACTATATACATATACACATATATACATATACATATATATAAATATACATATATATACATATATATATACACACACATATATACACACACATATATATATATATATATATATATATATATATATATATATATATATATATATATATATATATATATATATATATATATATGTGTGTGTGTGTGTGTCTGTGTGTCTGTGTGTGCTTCTCAACCTTTCTCTGCGTAACAATTTCTAGTGCGGTTGATCTGAATGTCTACAGACATAAAATTATGAAATTTTCATTTTTTTTTACTGACATTGGAAGTTTCCTGCTCTTTGTCAATAATCAATACAATTGTCTTGCTATAGCTTTTTATCAATGAAAAAATATAATTTTATATGTTGACAATTATAATGGTACTCATTCTGTTTAAAGACATTCAGAACTGGATGATGTCATGGGCGTGGTAGATAGGACTTTTACAGCTTGGCTTCTGAAAATAATATATTATTTGTAATGACAAAGTGTTTCGAATTGTAACCGTACACGGTAGATAAAGGGAAGGACTGTTTGAACCCGGAATGAGCAACACAAGTAGAACTCTACACAATTTAGAAATATGTTGAAAGAAGCTACATAACTACTGACTTCCATTCACGTTGAGATTTCTGATTGGACTAGATAGGAATTTATAGGTTTCTCCTCGTTTCACGTCTCGAACATCAGCCATAAATTCACCAAATTCCAAAATTATTTATGTATTTTTGTTGGCATCAAAGCGAGAAATGGAAGCTCGGTTTTATTTAATCTTGCTATCATAACTGTTGTTATGAAAACTGAACAAAGAAACAAATGGATAGATTCATATATAAAAAAAATTACTAGCGAAAGTCAGTGAATTTGTGTCTACCATCAATCATCAATCATGTACAACGATGAAACACGACTTTGAACTTTGTGAGTGAACTGTAGAGCTCTGAGAAGACATAAGACATATAATATGTTATGGTTCCGTCTCAAATGTCATTAGTGTAAAAGCCATAAACGAACCGGAAGCCATTTAGTGACCTTGACAATGAAGATAAGACAATGACTACGATACGATAGGTGTGCCATAGTACATAATTGAACATCAAACAACTTTAAAGATATAATGCAGTAGCACAAAACATGAATATTATGTTGACTGTTACCTTGAGACTGTGAATATGACTTAGAAGACAGAACCCCAAATACTGAAAGCAATTCATTTTCTAATGACACGTTAGGTCTACCAAGTTTCACAAACTGTATTTGAACTGAAATATTTAACTGTGACATTGAGCCTGAAAATAGGATCAGCAAAGGACATGTGACACACTTTTTAGTGACATTGACCCTGAAAATAGGATCAGCAAGGGATATGTGACACACTTTCTAGTAACACTAACCCTGAAAATAGGATCAGCAAGGGATATGTGACACACTTTCTAGTAACACTGACCCTGAAAATAGGATCGGGAAGGGACATGTGTCACATTTTCTAGTGGCATTGACCCTGAAGATATGATCAGCAAAGGCACGTGACACATTTTTTTAGTGACATTGACCCTGAAAATATGATCAACAAAATACATGTGACACACTTTCTAGTGATATTGACCCTGAAAATAGGATCTGCAAGGGACATGTGACACACTTTCTAGTAACATCTATAAGTATAGAATACCAAGTTTCCCAGAGTCTTCTCACATTTTCTAAAGTTGTTGACGGAAATGAAAGTGTGAATGAAAACTTAAATATGGACCTATGGTCTTTAAGTTTAAGATAAGACTCCAAATACGGCAAGTGAAACGCATCCTGCAGACGATATATTATTAGATCAAGCTTCGTCCATTTATCTCATTAATAACGTTATGAGCGGAAAGGCAAATGCGACGCACATATACCGACCGACCTGTGAGCCCAACTTAAAATATAGTATCCGCATTGTGGTATACAAAATACCTTCTTTTGATGATATATAAGTATGCTAAGTTTGCATAAGTTGTCGAGATAAAGAGAACATTTCCTAGAAACTTGAAAATATTTACCTGTGACCTTAACCTTGAAGGTGGTATGTGACACATCTAAAATGATGCATACTTTACACATGTCAGATTTCATCCTTTCGTATGAAACCACATGAATGTCATAGAGCGGAAAAAGTAAAGTGTGACAGAAAAAAAGGTAGTGAACAATGACATTGAACTTAAAAATTCAGAATAGTACATGATATTTAAGCGAGTTTGTACAGCCTATTTCTAAATATTAGTCTGAGCTAGTTTGTAAAGACTATTTCATAATATTGTGTGTTCAAATACAAAGGTTGGATGGGGTTTATATTCTCCACGTCCTAATTACACAATTACTGGCTTGTGATGAAGTATTTTTGTACGTGTATTCTGAAGCCAGTATCATGTAACGTTTTTGTAAAAACAATTGAATTAATAGAAGTTTACCAATAAAATAATTCCTACGGGGAATAAGTTTTAAGTTAAAGTGAGCTTATCATTGATAATCTAACTGTCACACAAACAACAATCATACTTGCTTTATAAATTTTCAAAAAGATCAGAAACAAAAATACTAAAAATAATCTTTTCATCTGTCCCAGCCCCCTCCCCGTTTCTAAGTGTCAAATCAACGAGCTTCTGCCGTCTAGTCAAGTAATACCATTTGAGATTATGAGATATAGCTAGTGCAAACTAATGAATTTCATGGAGACAATAATGAAATTATATTCATTATTTTCAGAATAATGCACTAAATATTCAGTGGATTACATTGATTTAGAGACAGTCATTCATTAAATACTGAAATAATAAAAAAAATGTTCAACTGAGATTTCCTTTGGCTCCTTCATAGTGATGAGTCGTGATCCATTTCTCTTTCCCTTTTCCTGTTTCTGCCGACCACTGGCATAGCCAAATGGATATAAGTGATAAATTCTACAAGTTTGAAAAGAGATAAACAACTATTAAATACTTCAGCTAAAGGCAATGGTAGTTACGAATATTATCAATCAAAATAGCATATGAGCAGGTTAAGTACACAAATTTTACGATAACCTTACTTTTTGGGCTTGGGAAGTACGTCATTAAAACCACTTCCCTTGTTCGACAGACTCATATATGGCTTATTTTACCATGATTTACGCCATGTCAGCGCAGTTTCACTAAGTTATTTCCAGGAATCAAACAGTATTATTAGCTCAAGAGAAGAAGTATAAGGAAAGCATATTTGGATATAATGTTCTGGTTACGAAGAACATGCTAAATCCAAACTGCATGAAGATAAGAGTTGTTCTACAAAAACATGACCTTTGTGGTCAATACTAATCTAACGAGTACCATTAGTTGATGGCGAAACCGCTAGTATCCGTATTAATAGTCGCTTGAGCAGCAAATGGGTGACTAATTAAGTTTAACATATGCACATGCCGTCTTAATTGAGACTGTAATTTCCGAATGTCAATCGACTCACATCAATCAAGAGTTGATCATGTAAAGAGGATAGAATCTTCATAACGATTATCTGAAATGTAAGAGATTTAACAACTCATTCAACAAATCTCCTGCCTCGTGGTTTAAATCCTAATTTACATGATCGTCAGAATAAGTACGTTTTATTTCACCAATTGAAGCATCTTAAAAATATGTTTAAAAAATACCGTCATATCTCTGGCTCATTATTTTTAAACAGCTGATATTGCTATGCTTTCGTATATCTGCTGTCCATAGTTTCAACATCGTTTCCTACCTTGTACTGAGAACATTGATCTTGGATCAGAGAGGCTTGGTTAGGTTTGGCTTTGTTGTGTTGGTTGAGAGCCATTTTTGAACACATAATATGCAATAAATTGTGGACAATATATTTTCTGGAGGACAAAAACATGAAGATTCCCAACTAGAACCACCCACCCACGTGAAGCTGCCGACAAGCTTTCTCGCATATCCACGTTAGTCGAGCCGAGGTAGGTAGGTAGGTAAGTAAGTAGGTAGGTAGGTAGGTAGGTAGGTAGGTAGGTAGGTAGGTAGGTATGCAATCTGAACTCAACATTTATGTCTAACACGCCCAGGCAAAACACCTTGCAAAGCTTTTGCGCTAGTATGTTATAGTCTTTTTGAAGAAAATAGTTCAGGTAAATATTCAAGATCGAAGATTATATTCCTGATAGCAATAATGAATTGTGTTCTGTTCCAAAAGTTTTAGTTTTCTTTTTAGAAAAAGAATCTCAAATAAAATCATGCAATATTTTCCATATGGGTCGCAATGCGCTTTCATCACTATGTAGTGTGCAATAGCCAGCAGGATTTTTTATTACCCTTGTAACAAGGTCAATCAATATTGTACGCTCAAGAAGATTCAGTAATGTATGTATGTGTGTATGTATGTATGTGCACTTACGCATGTACGTGTGTATGCATAAAGAAAGCAGTATCATGAACAGCTTTGGATAATCTTTACCAAATCCATAAAATTAAAGCACATTTACATTTATTTACACCAATCCCCTGAAAACGGACACAGTTATAGTACAAAAAAACCCAACAAGAAATGTATTTTTATACATCTAACATTAAGATCACGCTTCTTCATGTCTTAGTCTCTGTGAAATGGATAAAAGTGTGTATAATGGCACAGGCGTTTTCAATATCAATAAAGACGGGGTTAAAGACCAAGTAATTGCACATTATACTTGCCTTTCATTTTAAAAGCAACAAAAATGGTTGTAAACAATCTCATTTCCAAAGCATGGTATACATTTGTAAGGAAAATTTGTTTATCACTTTGTTCAATAATCAATTTTTATAATTATTGATATCGATGAATCTGAGTAACAACGTTATAAAATAATATGCGACTAACCTCATTTGCGATATCGTTGTCCTTTTAATGACTTTATTTAGCAGTTTTCGTCAGACGTAAACTACGTTAAGATTTTTGTCACCTTTTGTTCTTCAGAATAGAGTTAAAAATGTCAATTATGATGAATCATTTTTACTAGATCTTGGTTGCAAAGACTAATCTCATTTGTGATATTGTTGTCCTTTACAATATAGCTAGGAAAAGCAAAGAACAACATACTAAGTGAAATGTTATTATCTCACTTTGGATACGTGAGCGTCAGCCGTGGATGATGTCATAATTTTAAGCATAATTGAAACTAAGATTGACAGCAATATCTCAACCAATTCTTCTAGCTATACTGTATTTACCTTATATTTTATAAGTCTTTTGAGAAATGTTTTAATTTGAATTCGATTTTAAAATTTATATATGTATAGGCTTTTTATCGACTTAGTAAAACATGATTCTGTATATACTAATCAAGAAGTTTTACGAAAAGCTAGCATCTAACCAGGATTTCTTGGGAATATTTTAACTGACCCATATAAACTGAAACCCAGTTTCCAATAAGATGCTCTGAATGCCATGAATCCATTTACATCTGTCTAGACCAATATTATAATCCTACAATAGCTTTCTATACATGATATAAGACAGTTTAATTTCTTTATGATTAATGAGATTTACTCAATTGTCAATCATTTTTATGCTTAAATGAAGAGTGGCTCTACCAAACTCACCTTGAAGCTTATATGTTTGAACATACTTAATCATTTGTATCACATATTTAGGAAAGTCTAAATGAACCGGTTCGATTGTATATAAGTTTTTTTTTGAAAACTCCAGATCTCAGATGAGTGTGCAAGAATTGGAACTATCGATCGTCATAACATAAATGTAAGCCGACAATCGACGGGCAAAGTGAGATTGAATATTTTTTTTTTCTTAAGAATGTTCATAACGTTCCTGGCGTGACTAATTAGATTCTTAATTCACAATATATATATATATATATATATATATATATATATATATATATATATATATATATATATATATATATATATATATATATATATATATATATATATATATATATATATATCATTCTTAGCAAGGATCGATACTAAATATTTATAATTTTTGTCAATTTCATGTTCAGAATTTCCTAATTTTGTAACTTCACGTTTTGTCGCTTTCTACATTTCCCAAACAGCATAACACTGGGTCTGATTATTTTAATAAGTTTATAGTTTTGCATTAATTAAAGAATACGTCAAGATTATTTTGCATATTGTTTGGATTATCTGAAAATACATCGACATCGTCAACATAAAGTTAAAG
The DNA here is from genome assembly GCA_016746295.1 of Potamilus streckersoni. Lineage (NCBI taxonomy): Eukaryota > Metazoa > Mollusca > Bivalvia > Unionida > Unionidae > Potamilus > Potamilus streckersoni. The sequence continues at coordinate 2,255,733 of JAEAOA010001777.1, read as the reverse complement.
AACTCATTCTAAATACCTTACCATATATTCATCCAGTAAATTAACTTATACAAATGATATTTTAATTCTAATTAAAAAAAGCGATTCATTAGATACTTGGCAAAAACGTCCTGATCGCAAAGAAATACCCTGATTTTGTTTTCATTGTAAAAGATGCAAGATTTCAAATCCATATACATTTTCATTATAATGTGATTATTTTCTAATTTATTGCAGTGTTAATTAATTATCCCCCGAAGCCAACTCTCCATAGTCTATCGAAAGCCTGAGAAAAAATCTGCAAACTTGCAAATAAATGTTTTTCGTCTTCCATTTAAAAGTTTTAGTAACGATAGTTTTTAGGACAGCTTATTGTTAGTAAGGACATCTATTATCAGTTGTGGAGTGTCTTTTGGGAAAACCTTTTATGCATCAGATAGTAAATTGTATTATAAAATACTGAATTATATTGAGAAGAAAAACAGTAAAGACCGAACTAAGACAGTTCAATACATCTGTGCTTCTTACTGCCGCTGTATCTTTATATGAGCGACCCTTCTCACAATCATATTTTCCATGGCACACGGTAGCAATTACCTTTCGGCGCGATAAGAAATTACTTTCATTTAATAAAAGAAAGAAATTATTTTTTTTTACAGAAGAATGTAAATGGTGACATTTTTCGTGTTTCGGAGCTTTTTGTTTTGTTTTCTTTTCTTTTTTGTTAGGGTTTTTGGAAGGGCTGATTTGCTTTTGGTATTTGGGGGGTGTATGTTTCTTTGTTTTGTTTGTTGTTATTATTTTTAATGCAAAACAAGGACGAAGTACTCCGTTTTAGAGGGACACAACACTTATGATTTTTGTTTCGAAAGAGAAAAACAAGTAATCCAGAGCATATGGCCAGAGGAATTATTTAGATCCACTCAGTACAGAGACAACATTAACTGTTTCAATGCATTTGTGAAAACCTGTATTTCAGACTGCAGAAATTATTGGTTTTTTTTAAATTGCCACAGAGTCCAAGAAAATGAGATTTTGCCGTGTTTATTTTTCTAGAATACCTTTCATGATTATGGACTTAACGAAGATTGAAGAGAGAACCTAATTTCTCCGTGTTTGAATATATCGTATTGTAAGATGCTTGGAGATTTAATTTTACACTGGTGTGTAAAAATACCCTCTTTTCTTCGTAATACCAAAATTTTATATGTACAAACGATTCACGAGGAAGAATCAAAGTGTCTGTCATATAGATTAATATAAACCAGTTTTCACATTAGATTTGAACAAGAAGAAAAAGTCGGTGCAAAACTCTAACAGCGATCACTGTGTAGTATATAAAAACATTATTCAACTCTTTTAGCAACATGTGCACTACGTTACAGCGATTAAAAATAAAATTTTAGTTATAAATAGCATGAGTAAAATTTTTTGTTGATTTAACGATCCGATATATGTGTTATAACACGATATGGCTTCGTGCATTAGTGACGACCTTTCGCTGTGCAAAAAGAACGCTGTACTGGAATCCAATTTTCCAAACCGAGAAACTGTTCTAAACAATAAGGTATTCCCATTACATGCCGTTAAGGACAAATCGTAATTTCGCACTGGGATATTACATCGCTCGGTCTTTTTACATAGTAATTACCCATCTGGCACACCATAGAGCTCTGGCTCAAGACCAAACCAGTTATTGAGCGTGTTTTTTTCTGACACAATAACTAAACGTCATACTTAGCTCAACAAGCTGGATGTACAAAGGCCCACAAAACGCAAGATTTTCACACCATATTTTCTCAGGTTTTTAAAAACGTTACTTTATCATTCTTACCACATAAATGATTGTCATTTCCCCCCCACACACACAGTTCTCTTTCAACCAGATAAATATCTGAGTTCACATTAAACCAGTTTATTGTGAGAAGAAAAAAAAAACAAGTCAAACACTCGATCAAATGTAGTTTTAGATATAGACTTTAGCGCACGGTTCCACGCAACTTGCAAAGATGTTCTTGAAAGAATCATTCCAAAATGGACAATTAACTTCCTCGACTCTCTACCTTCCACATGTATAGCGTGTCTCGAGAGTATAAAATCGAATGACGACTGCCATTGAATAATAATGGTACACTACAAGTAACATTCTGACCACCATTAACATATTCGAAGCCTCAAATACAAAAGCGCTGTCACCTTATGTTGTTTTAATGGATATAATAAGGAGAAAATGGTAAATGGGTTCTGGTCTATTCACACGATTGATGTTTCGTTTAGTGTTATTTCTTCTGTCTATAAAAGCATGCTCGTTACCTTGATCAATATTGCACGCACAGTTGGTTAATATTGTCCTTAAACTGATTATTCTTTGACATCCTTTTCTGTATCAATCAAATTTATCACCTGCAAGCGAGCTCAATAAGTATTAAGTGGTAACATATCTGGAAAACTGGTAACATGCATATGTACTTTTTTTTATCTAAATTCTATTTTAAATGGCTGAAAAGGACGGTGATTTAGTTGTGCTTCTAAGCCAACGTATATCTCTTGGATGTGTTCTTTATATACATTGACGTCTTTTTTACAGTTAGCGTCTATCACGATGCGACGTTTTATTTCATGTCAAATTTCTTTCTCAATATTCACAGCATTTTACCTATGCGCTTTATTCTGTTACTTTGATTAAATCATCGATGCATTTAGCTACTAAGCAGCTGAAGATTTGTGTTGTTTCGTTCCTTTTGTTAGATTTAGATGTACTAAAATGTTTTAGACTATGTAACCTTAACTTGTATGCTGTGTCAATGACGGATCTGGATTCCTAAATGGCTTCATACTTTACTTCTTTCTTCATGTTAATGCATTGAGTTGTGAAGATACTTGTCAAATTAATGTATGAACGATAAACCGAATTAAAACAATAGAAGATTTTTGATGGCGTTAAAAAAGAAAATATGGAATTTTGCGCATATAAAGAACACATGTTCAGTGCTAGTTGTTCATACTTGTACTGACAGCAGTAAGGAAAATGTGTAGCTGATATTTGATTCTCAGGATCAAAGAGTCCAAAATGTTCGCAGCGTGAGAAAGATCAGGACAATAAAAGCATCCCTTCTCGTGGATTGTGTTTAAATTTTCTAAGCTATTCGGTTGTTTGTTTGTTTTTTTTTTTGTTGTTCTTGTTTTGTTTTTTTGGGGGGGGTGCCTTAGAGAATGAATAACAATAGAAATTCCGCTGGGACATCGGTTTATCATCTATGTAATTTCTCAGTTATGTTAGTGTCACTAACAGTCAAATCATAATTAACACTGACTCTAGTGCCTTCACTACGTGAAACTATTTTGCTTTGTATTTCTACTATTCTAGGTCAAAACATCCCTAGTAAAAGGGAGTGAAACCAACAATTTAAATAAAATACGCAAGCTTTTTGTTTCTCTACAACACAAAATTAAAATTCATCAGACACTGCGGCATTCTGAATTAAATCCCAAATAAAACTAAATGATCTATCTTAGGTCCAAAATAATAAAATGTGCTGACTAAATTCAAATAATCTCGAATGTCCTGATGTATCATAATGATGCAATACATTATGTTTTTGAATAAATTCTTAATATTTGCAAAAAAAATATCTTAATAAAAAGTTAATGAGCACTTAGTAATTATAATTAATAATTTAAATAAATAATTTCTCTCGAAATTATATCTGAACAGCAACTGTAAATGTATTTAATAGACTCATCATAAAAACAGGAATGAATTATTTGTTAATCAAGTCCCCATTTATAATGTTTTCATTTAATCTATAACGGAATAGATTTGCAACGGAAAAACTTAGTTCAATTGTAACGAAGACTGCCCTTGAACTTTTGCAACACAAACATGTTATTTACATCTTACAATCACGAACAAAAGTTAACTGTGTAAACATACTGTTTACAAATGGCCATTATCTTAAAGTATGATCTACAGTCATTCAGTACATTAAAAAATTACTTTTCTTACACAATGCGTGTACCGTTCGTTAACAGCTTCGTCGTCTTTTATGTAATATACATTGTGCACAGAAGTACAGTGTTATCAACCAATGTCATCGCAGATTTTCAATATTAAGTAAGAAAGAAAAAGTAAGACGAGAGCAAAACATCGGTCAATTTCATATTTATTTAGCTGTAAATTCAATTTGATTGTTTTCTCACCTATTGATTGTCCAAATAGCTGCATAATATATTGTTCTATCATAATTTTATGTGTATTTCTGCTTTATTCATGGATTCGTGAGCGGCCATTTTTATCACTGGATGAGACAATTGTTGAGGTAGACATCTAGACCCACTGTACCATAGAGCATTTCTTGGTAGATTTCAATGAATGTCCGAGTTCAGAAAGAACATAATCGGATCTAACCGCCATGACCAACTAGCGCTTTAGAAGAAACAAAATCTCTTTCTATGTAGGATAAGAACCAGTGGGTTTTAGGAAAACACTTGCCCATATAACAATCAACTTGCCATTGAGAGTTTATGTTTACAAACTAAAAGAAAATATCGAGAGGCTTTATAGACATGCAGATCGTTGCGGAAGAAGAAGAAGAGCCCAAGTAAGATTTTGATAGCCCTGAGTTAAGGGTTCTCGTGTTTATGCAAGCTGATAGCTCATTAGGAATATTGGCCAAAGAAGTAAAATTTTGTATTGCAAATTTACTTACGTGTTCCCTGCTTTCGGCATATAATTGGATATCTTTGAATTGATGACTCCCCACAACAGAAACAGCTCTGCCTGCTTATTTGCATAAGAAGTGTAAAGTTTTGCGTGTTAAGTCTGGTTAAAGCTTCTTTGACAATGAAATAAACACTCTGTATATACTTAAAATTTTCACGAAAATTGGTTTAAAAAATTCAAGTTATTTTCTATTTAAATTTATATAATTATCCCGTTTGCACTACTGTCCTGTGTCCAAAATGCCTCAACAACCCAGATTACAAACATTCAGCCTTTTTTTTATTACGCAAGATTCACGCCTAGTCAGCAACATCAGTGCTGAAAGCGATTCATAATTATCCGCAATCTGTTTACGTCAAGTGGCAGGTGAGTGGAATCGACGATCCATCAATTACCTTTTATGTCCTTCAATGCACAACTTTCTCGTGTCGAAAATAAATGATCTTGTGATTTGGATGCCACCAAAGGTGGATTGCATTCTACACGACATAAAATTCTTCTTTGATTTAGAGCATTTTGAGTCTTGAAGTATTTTAAAATTTATATAACTTGATTTCAACCAGTTAGAATGTTAGACCTATAGTGGCTGGGTTGTTGAACGATCCTATAGTTTCGAATTTTCTTTCCTTTAATATATTTTATTTCCATAAACTGTCTCCGCATACTATCAGGTCTCAACATTCCTATCAAAGTAAGTGCCTGGTGTCTAACGTATATTATTAATAATTCATAATCCATTTAAGGCCATACAACTGACTCATAAATTGCATTAATTCGTATTAAATTTTCTTGAAATGATTTCATCCCAACTAAGCATATACCATGTTGAATAATTTTTTCCTGTGAACCGACTTTTCATCCTCTAATTCAAAATTGATCTCGTTAACTTGAATACTTTCTCATATACTCTAGCATAACAGTCATAAAACTTGTGTCAAAAGCAGAACCGTTATTTCTGAAACTTTGAACAAAATAGCTCAAATTCAGCTTTAAAACTCTTCCAGACTTCATTTCATAAGACCATCAAATGAAATTGATTCTACCTTGAATTTTTATTTGTTATTGTTCTAGGGCTTGGATTATTTCGTTTATGCAAATGGACTATTATGTCATGAACAGGGGCCAGATGGTTTCTCGTCCATAACGATTCCTGCTAAACGCCTAGTGCAAAGCCAGGCAGATGCTTTTACCATTAATTTTAACAGAAAAAGCACACCTACCCAAGCGTGCTGATAAGGAAATCGCAATAGCAAGAAAATGTCTGCGAAATAAACACATTCTTAACGAAATGGTTGCAATTGTATTTAAACTGATAATTGTTATGTTTAATGATTTATCTTAAATTATTTGATTCTGATTACCAGGTATGTTTATAGCGCGTGATTTTTGTAAGCATGAAATTTTGAATGTTGGTGAGAAACAAGCTCAGGATAATGACACTCTACTTCAAGAGTTTGCATTATTTCATATATATATATATATATATATATATATATATATATATATATATATATATATATATATATATATCAACCATTAAACTTAAATATATCGAACGCGTAACAATCCAAACTGACTAACGGCAAAATGAAGAAGGAGCGAGACCTTGAAAAGGCAAGGAATTATGGCTATTTATGAATTTTTATGCTTTTCTTCAAATGTGTAATATTAAAAATTATTTAATCTTTACAAAGTAATCCGTTGTATATACGCATTGATTTGCTGAGTAGCAAATTCGGGATTTTTCCCCTACATGATGTTCTTTTGTCGTTTGAGTATTTTAAAATGGAAAAGGCTGAGATGCAGGTTTTCGCGTAACAATCGTACAAAAAAACCTATACAAATTTGTTGAGACAGTATTTAATCTATAATTCCCAAATAAAATATTATTTTTTTTTCTAATATTCATCCTCAAAGGTGCAGTGTTTGCATGTTTATTCACCGCACAATTTTAATAGCATCAACGGTAATTGTTCGCACATATATTTAATGAAGCATTCCAATATTTTGGAACATTCGAACATTCAAGAACCAGTACTGGTACAAAACAAGTGGCTTCTTGAGGCTTTTCAAATTTTTACTCTTATGAGAAATCAAAAATAAAATCATTATACCAACTAACATGTCGGAAATTGAATTTCGTTGGAGTCGACATTGTTTTTCTTTCCGCATTGGGAGGAAAAGTTCTACATACTATATAAATAGGCTGATGGAATAAGTCGCCAGTAAAACAAAAATCATAACAGGGTTTGCGGTCTATCAAATTGGTTTCCTGTACGAACAAACGCTTACCAAAGCAAATATTGACTCTAACATCGTTCATATCTAATGTGGCTCCATGTCAGAAATTAGGAGTAAGAGCTTTTACTGTGCAATTTATATTCTATTTAATCACAAGAATGACGTAACATTGTTAAAATTATTAATTCTTCTTCTTTCTTTCCAGATATATATGACATGAACTTAGGCTAAAAAATTAGAGACTAAAATGAGTTTTAACATGTTTATTCTTCAGCAGTCATCTCATTCCTGCAAAATGAAGTTTCCTTTCGCATGAAGATGCATTTATGCGAGGTTAGCTGAAAATTGTGGCACAGAGAGAGAGAGAGAGAGAGAGAGAGAGAGAGAGAGAGAGAGAGAGAGAGAGAGAGAGAGAGAGAGAGAGAGAGAGAGAGAGAGAGAGAGAGAGAGAGAATCCCATTAAAAGAAAATTCTCACTTTAGTTGTTGCACTGCAGTGTTTTTTACCTTGGTAATGATAAAACACCAAATGTACGTACAGAATTCGTATGGCATAATCCAAGATCACCAAAATATCTGAATATTGATTTTCATTGTACTATATCCCCAGTTGCAAACGCAAAAAAACAAACATCCCATTGTTATGTTAGGCTTCAACTCTTTTTACACTTGAATGTTTATTATATAGCTCTTTTATATCGAGTTTTAGTTACTTTATTGACAGGGTGGGGTCCCCTGTCAGCTTTGAAGTACCGTTAAGATGCCAACTTTCATTTGCGAACTCTAAGCATCGAAAGTTAATTCCAGCTGGGGAGCTGACGGAAAAGTGAAAGCAAACTACGACGTTATTGTTTTATGCTAGACAGCTAGAGAAAAACTATGAGTGCTTTCTCTTTAATTTATAGGAATGAAATTACCAGACGTCTGATAACTTACAGTCAGGACAGCAGAGAAAAGGAGATGGTGCAAGTTGTAGTTTAGAATATATTCTTCGAAATTTCATTGATTAAATTAATTTCAGAGATAAGTCAAAACAGTCAGAAAATAAAAGTTTGGTTTGAGAATTATTGACTCCGGTTTATTGAAGAAAGAAATATACAATACGTAAGGTGCGGTCTTTTGATTCTCCTGTACAATTTGTTCCTCTGTTTATGAATTGAATAATCTAAAGTCAAGAGTTTATACCATATATTATTGCAACTCCGTCAAGAAGAAATCACTACTTTGTCAGTCCGATTACCAGTCAAGTTAAGATACTGAGTCAATATAAAATCAATATTTTGCCAGTCCGATTACCAGCCCAGTTAAGATGCTCTCTCGAAATAAAACCAGTACCTTGCCAATGCGATTGCCTGTAAAGTTGTGATACTCTGTCAAGATAAACTTGGCCAGTTTCATTATCAGTAAAGGTAAGACACTGTGTCAAGAAAAAAAAATTGCATTCTGATTACCAGTAAAGTCCCGATACTCAGTGAAGATGAAGTCACTACTTTGCCAGTCCGATTGCCAGTAAAGTTCCGATACTCAGTGAAGATGAAGTCACTACTTTGTCAGTCCGATTGCCAGTAAAGTTCCGATACTCAGTGAAGATGAAGTCACTACTTGCCAGTCCGATTGCCAGTAAAGTTAAGGCATTCCGAAAAGATAAAATCAATTCTTTGCAAGTTTGATCACCAGTAAAGTAAAGACAATATCTCTTGCAGACGCATGCATCGGCGATTGTAACCTGCGTGGGCTCCCAAAACAAGCATGGAAGTTAGCGATTGCCAACCAAGGTACTCAACCTGCGCGTGAGACGCTTCGAGAAATGGAGCTTCCACGTCGAGGACCTGTATGAGAACAGGGATTGAACAAAATGGTGTGCTCGAGCCTGTTTTGCCAGACATGAATAATACTAGTTAATTTCCAGTTTTCCATTGATTTGTTTCCTAAAATTCACCTAACAATACTTCTGCCACAATGGCTCTAAAATATTGCCTTTGGTTGTAGCTATAAAATTTATCCATGGCTGACATTTTTCCTCCTACATTATCGAATCTAAGCCTCACAGACTCAATATTATCAATCATACCTTATAGGCCATTTTCGTCGATACCAATTGTTTTTACATTTGCGTAACTGACCAACTATTATCAAATATGGACTGTATATCTTTCTTGTTGATACCAGATACTTTGAAATCTGGGCGATATTTGAGAGTATTCCAGGTCTGAGATAATTTGGTTGAGCTGAATCCATATATTTATTGGACTCTTTTTGCTGAAACAGAACCATGAAGTTATTTCATTTCCGCAATGATCTGCGGCAGAAGATCTGCCTGTTTTCTTAGCATTTTATATACTTCAACGTTTCAAAAGGAAATAACACTTTTGTGGAAGGGGATCTTTCCGCAGATATTCAAACTGATTATTTTAGTTGTGTGAGGAGTCATCATTAGTTTTCCATCTCAACTAGAGCTGTCTCGAAGATTGTCATCATGAAATACAAAACTGGAGGCTGGCCTTATTCGAGTGCAACACTCACACGCATTTCTAACCAATTACATTTCTTGACGGGTTCAATTACCGGGCACTCTCATAAAAAATATCTTTCTCTGAAATATTTATGTCTCCATTGATTGTGCATTCTGGAGTTTTGTACCACATTTATTTCGAAACACATACATTACGCCTGTGTTTTGATGTCTTTAAGGGGTTAGTCTCGTTTTCCTCCAAGAACTGTTACATGGACAAATGTGTCCTTGCTGAATAATAGCTGAGATATTTCTTTATACGCGTTTTGGCGATGTTAGCTCTGATCACTCCTAGGCGACCTTTGCATCTAAGTCGTCTTTGATAAAGGTAGTCAACACATCTGCGTCTCTGATTCCCTCGTTCTTGGCGATTTCGGTCAGGCTTATTGAGATGGTTCCCAGCGGTTTTAATACTAAATCGTTGATGTTCACTTTCGATGTCTGGAGTTTTCCAGTTTGTTCTTGAAAAATTACTAGCTAGCCTTGGTAGACGTCAGAAAAAGCATGGTTGCTCAACTCGAATAAATTTGCTTTGGTAGTAAACATGGTCAGATCCACATCAGATCCTCGTCAGGTCGCTGAGCGTCCGTAAATATCTACAGGTATTTATTATACTCTCAAGTGTAACTTCAACAATGCAAAATAAAAAAGTGATTGCGGACTTTGGTTTGAGGAATCTGTTTATCGCAAGTGCATTCAGAGCCCCAACAACGAGATAACCACATATTATGGCGTCCATCCTAGTTTGTAACGAAAGTGTTGAAAAAAACAGAGGTCGTGGAATGACGCGAGTACCCCGCTAGTAAATGAAAATTAGTTAATGGATTGCTTCAATGGCCATCAACTGCTAGAACCACAGCTACTGCTTCTGCTCACAGCCACTGCTTCTGCTCAGGAACCTTTAACTACAAAGTCTTTATGCGGCCTCCAACCGCCTTTTTCAGTTATCACATATGCGGTTCCAACGACCCCTTTTGCAACTGCAGGCTCAGCAGACGCCAAAAGTGCTCGAATGGCAGTGAGGAATTGAAATATTCCTCTGTCATTCTTCATCTGATAACTTAAGAGTTATCTCGGGGTGTTGACCATTACCTGCTGTAAGCAATTGCGCCTGAGTCGCTATAAAAATCCGCTATAAACATCCACGTGGTGAATGGAGAAAGTGTAGAGCAAACTCAGGTTAGTTTTCTCATTGCGGAGGCCTTCTTGAGCGCTAATTTAAACTGAACGTGACAAGTTTATGCATCAATGGCATTTTATTTAAAATGTGACAGGCCCAATTACAGCATTTTCGAAGTTTCTGGTCTCCAATCGCGTAACCAACGATGAGTAAATGTTTAGCTTTGCTGATACGTTCACTAGCGACTTCTTCTTAATAATGTCTTTAAAGAATTTCTTGCTGTCTCCCATGTTTACCTGTAGGTGTTCTTTTTCACCATCATATTCCTGTCTCATTATAACATTTTTTTTTCGAAGCCCGCTGTGGGGTCTTTCCGTGCGGCCTGTCGCGATGCACACACATCTTGGACACGTTTACCGAAACCTATGCAAACGCCGCGAAGAAGTTTCAGTCGATTCTGGGCAGCTTTGAGACGTCATCACCATGCTATGATATTACATCGCTGGCTGTTGACACTGAATACATTTATTGTGATTGTCAAAATTATTTTGTTTAAACTCTTGCGATACTTGCGCGGCCAATCAGTGAAGTCAAATGTGATGAACTATATAGTTCATGGGTGACCTCCGCAAACGTATTCCGAAACTAATCCCAACAGTAATTAACTTTGTACTAATTCGAAAGAATGTTAGAGAGACAATCCCACCAAATAGCATCATCATGTTGCAGTTGTCCCTGATCAATTTGGGTACGTATGCTTATCATTTTTCATATAAATCACGTTTGTGGTCTTGTACTGGTCTTGATAAATTGCTTTCACGAAATTGTTGTGCCACTCCAACATCACATCGTCGCATTATGCTCAGTGGCGTTAAAAGTAGGGACTTTATCGATAGTGGAAAAAAAACCCAATGGCGAATGCCAACGACCTCGTTGACGACGCAGGCAATTCTGTGAAATCCTTAAGTACATCACAACAAGGTCGATCGTATGCAAACAACAAAATTTCGGCAACGTTAACCATCGCAGGATTAGATTCAGTAACAGTTTGGTTTTCGCAGGTCCGACTGGACCAATAATCAGCACGCGACCGACATCAGGAAACACTAACCTGTATCATTTGAACTGTGCTTTAGATTTTTACCAATTCATTAACTTCAATGACGGTGAAAACTTCTCTTTCATGATACAATGTCGAATGTTAATCGCTATATAACTTTTCATCATTCACTCATGTGTGCGATGCAGCATAAAAACTTGCACTGCTGATGCAACTAAGGTTGCAACTCCTAATGGTAAACCCGAGATTGCTGAAACTTGCAGTGGTTTTTGAGAAAAGAAGTTTATGTCTGTCGAACCTTTCAGGCAGATACGTATAATTTTGCCGAAAATCTACAATTATTGTCAATATTTTTTATAGAGTTTTACTAATAGACTCAGTCGCATTCGTTGTGAAAATAAATTATTAGTATAAATTTGTTGCGAAATTTGTTCGCTGCTTTTATTATGAGGATCTATAACATATCCCGAAACGCAAAATAAATAAATCATTCTAGTTTCTGCAACTTACCTGGAAATACAATTAAATAAACTGGCACAATTTCTGTAACCTACCTGGAAATTTAATTAAATTAGCTACTGCAGTTTTTACCCCAATGACCATATTGCCAACGAATGATGTATTCGTTCGCCATGTCAAATTTTATAGGTCAGGTACCATTTCTTTTTATTCTTCTATTTGTTCCTCACGGATTATGAGATTTCCCATTGAAAATGTGATAAGTATGTTTTAACCCTCCTTTTGAAGGCCAAAAATCTAAAACAGTCATAAATTATTATGTAAATGAGTAAAATCCACAGCACATCGATGCTACTATTGTAGCCAAGATGGAACACATTTACCAGAAAGTTTAGAACACTCATGTTAAAAGTAACTAATTTATTTTCCTTACATGTGAAACAAAAATTGAACTTTTGAAGTCATCTGGAAGCTGTTGATACAGTAATCTTTAATTTAGTCTGTAAATAATAATAATAATAATAATAATAATAATAATAATAATAATAATAATAATAATAATAATAATAATAATAATAATAATAATAATAATAATAATAATAATAATAATAATAATAATAATAATAATAATAATAATAATACATTTATAGATTGTGTATTATTCTCAGGTTTTCGAAAATCTATCATAGAAAAGACGTTAAAATGATCGAGACGATCACGAACTTCAAAAAGTATTCGAAATGGTCATGGCCCTGTGGAGATAATTTCTCTAAGCATGAAAATAAATGAATATTTTCACATTTTTGTGCAATATCTGAATCGAAAAATATGGAATCACAATTCAGCGCAACGATCTTTAAGCTTCCAAGAAAACCATATCACTCCAAAAAAATCAAAATATGCACACAGAAGCATTTAGCCTTTCGTGGAAGCAAAGACGGGTACACTCGATTTACAACTACATTGACAACAAACAAGGTACCACTTTATGTTCCGGTCTACACTTAGTAATGTAGAGGGTCCAAAAACATTATTCTAACTTCAGTAAATAGATATAATTTACTGGATATATATATATATATATATATATATATATATATATATATATATATATATATATATATATATATATATATATATATATATATATATATATATATACGTATACTAACAATATACTGACTACTTGCTCGTGTCTACCTTGACTGGAGACTGTAGACATATCCCTCCGTCTCCACGGCATATAAACAGATGTAATCCCCAACACACAGGTACTCTCCTACGTTGTTTCCAGTCTCAAGATTCATAATGGTTGTGCTTCACTTCTCCATCTTTAATGTTGGTGTCTGCAGAGAGAACAGAAAAAAGCAATATGAATGAGTAACAAGTGGGAATCAATGGTAACAACAATTCAAATTCTCTGTTAGTAGTAGTAGTAGTAGTAGTAGTAGTAGTAGTAGTAGTAGTAGTAGTAGTAGTAGTAGTAATAGTAGTAGTAGTAGTAGTAGTAATAATAATAATAATAATAATAATAATAATAATAATAATAATAATAATAATAATAATAATAACAACAACAACTAAATCAATAAATAAAATGTAGGTTAAGAAATACGAAATAGATATTGACACAGACAGTGCAATACATTTTTGGATTTTGCCCTATGTGGGCTGAATAACCATATTTCAGCATATGAGATATGGGCGTGCTCTGTAAAGTCGAGCGCGTTAGACCACTCGGCCGCTCGGGACCAGCATAAAACGATGATTGATAAAATCATAAATGTTCAGCAATGTTTCAATTGTGTTGGCTTAGGATCAAAACAAAAATTGACGGATGGTTCCTATACAGTCTCGAACATTAGGTACGCAACTGGAAGGCATAGTTGGAACGATTAGACAACTAATGATTAAGTCAACCGATAGTGAACTGCATCCAAAAGTTGATCTATACAAGCCGTTTTCTTGTTCAGTAAATTCGGCATGGAAGAGATACAATAAACGTTGAAGGTGGCGCAGAAGCAGAAAGGAGGACAATAGGGAGAGTGTTCAATAACTACTGCTATTTAAGTTGAGAAAGAACCATCTCATAGATAACGTAAGAATAAATTCAAGTAGACGCATGTTGAGAGGACATCTGGATGTAGGGTGAAGGTAAATACATTGATATTTTGTGTTGGGAAACCGAGAGTTAATACAACTGGAAATGGTTTCAACATGGAGAACTAAACATAACGAAGAAGTGTTGATTACATCGATTGACCAAGTAGACAAGCTGAAAGGACGTGTCATGAGATCTCATCACTGTACAGATCTGAAAGGAATAAGGACGAGACAGTCCATATTCTGATCAGTCAGTGTTCCAAAGCTAGCCAAATTTTAGTACAACAATTGGCACAATAAAGCGATCACTCGCAATATATTGCATCTTTTCGCGGGCGGAGAAACTCCTCGAATATAACACAGTAGATCAATATGTTCAAATTGTTTACATTCGCATAATATCTGAGCTTTCATGCACGTACCAATGTGAACAATATGCCATCTTAGTTGCAGACACACTTAAATCATGCGATGCATGTTTTTCTATGGTGATAATCCATTGGTGGACATGTCCGTGATGTTCTGACGAGGCAAATTATAGGCATGACGGACCTTCGACGTGGCGTATTTGTATTAATAATTATCAATCAAGTTTCACCTCATCTAATCTAATGTATTTTTTGTACAATTTGTTTCAAGTTAGTCATGTTTAATGAAAATTATATCTGCACGGGAAAAGTTTTATCTTTCATCATGTCTTTCATCAGCGTTCATAGAGGAAATGTTAGCTGCCATGACAAAAAATAAGATGACGAAGGGCAGCGAAAAGGCTAATTCCGCGTGTTGAAATAAGTAAATACTATTTAAGAAATTTCAAAAGAATGATTTTGTTTGATTATGGATTCAATATAAACAACTGGCAAAAATGAACTATTTTGTTTCACCAGATGTGATCTAGATTGTCACTACCTGTAATCTGATAACGAGTGAAACTTATGAAAATTGTCCGGCCTTCTGGTAGCACTTAATGACATTGGTCGACGTATATTTGTGCATCGTTTTCACAGCATGAAAATAACAAGTATAATATAAAGTTTATAATATCAATAAAGTTCATTTTCATGGCCCAAGTTTAACACTTGTAAACAGAAATGGCGACTGGATAACAATATGCCAAGAAGGCATTGTACAAGCAGCTGAAAGTAAATGCCGAAGTTAAATAGTTCCGCGGCTGTTGAATACATTATTACAAAGTTAATGACATTAAAGGCAGCGGAAGACATGTGACAAAGTCAGTGGTTTTACGGGCTGCTGCAGACACGTGATAAAGTTAATGATCTTTGTCTTCACTGTCAGCTCTTTATTTCGTAGAAATCAAATTCAACAAAGTGCGCGCGCGTGTGCGTGTGTGTGTGTGTAATAATTTTTTAAAATATTAGTTGCATTTTATTCGTTCTTCTCTTTTTTTCCATTTTAATGGTTACTATTTATCATGATACTAGAAGTATTTAGTTTGCAAATAAAATCGCTTGTTGTACAACTGAATATCATTCTTGGCGGATACCCAGGTGATAAAATGAATCATTCTCTTTGCTCC
>JAEAOA010001777.1:2212500-2235000 GCA_016746295.1 Potamilus streckersoni | reverse complement strand
CTAAATATTGGTACCCGATTTATTGCATACACTACGCGAAATGTAGCTTGAAATATCAGCGTTTATTCTTAAATGGGTCATGCGAGAAAGGAGAGAAATCATCTCCCTTATAGTTACTATATAATGCATGTATGACCGGTAAATTGGAAGCAACGATACGAGCCCCTGTGAAATTAATACGCACCGACAGGCATAGTGATATCTATACATCTCTGAGGTCTAGTAACAGCACCCTCATCAATGGAATGCCGGGTAGGGGAACACGGAGTTGGTACGGCGGGGTACTAAGCGCTGTCGTGAAGGTGAAAAATTCTAAACATTTAAACATGCATGCAAATCTGCGTTTATACCTAAATGCGCCACAAAATGTCGTTAAGTCTGAAATTCAATTTCCTGTTTTCATCTGCGGAGATCAGATTATTTAAGACTTCTAAACATTCCCTCTGCTCTGGAAAGTTGCGATAAACAAATGCGAAAATAGTTTGCATTTATATTTCAAGATATGTAACGAACTAAGTGACGTATGTGAATCAAATGTACACATGCGTATTTTTGTAAATAGCTTATGAAAACTTCATTTCGGTCTGTGTGATAAATTATATTGCAAAAAGAATGAAAGGATTTTGAGGAACCTTTATAATACAGTAATGTTAAACTCGGACTTGCTAAACTCGGTTTACATGCATTCTATGATTGCAACTACGACGCTGCCTCAATCTACCTGTCGAATTTTAAATGCTCTCAATTTAGAGTTGTCAACGGTCCCTGACATCGAACACAATAGTAATACGTCACCAACAGCAGAATAAGAAAGATTTCAATGGAAGTTTAAAACAATATTGAAAGAAATTAGCAGAAGAATAAGTACATGTTTTAAATAGCATGACGTTAACTGACGTAGACTGTGCTTTTGTTACTTCTCTTCGTGCTCGTATTTAAAAACCCGACTATTGTCTTCGATATTCTGACGCTATTATCTGACAGTGGTTACAGCGCCTCATATGCGGGAGGTCGCTGGTTCGAATCCCAGCTAAGTCTTACCAAAGACTTATAGAAATGGCGCTAGCAGTTGCCTCGCTTGGCGCTCAATATAGTGAGGTTATTATTAGTGCTATGATAATGTGACTGGGTGGGTCATCATGCGGCATGATGCCCCAGTGCTAGACATCACTATAAACTGACACAATGTAGACATCGCAGCGATATGACTGAAAAATCGTTACAGCTTCGTTAAATAAAATTTAAGTCACGCACACCTATACAGCATTTAGTAAAACGTTCATCGAAACTGTCCGATTTGCTATTTTCTTTTTTCATTAATATTATATACTTTATCACACCATGCTAGCAAGAAATTTTAATATCGAAATTGACTCTGAAGAATTTTACCTGTGATAGTCTGTACTGTCGAATTCAACAGAGCAGAGTAAACGTTTCACTAAAATATTACTTTAATTTTAATTTGTAGCAAAACAATGAATCTACGACTGTTATAAAAGATTTTTAAGACGGCAATTCTTCAGTACAGAATATAAAACAATAGCTTTTAATTTTGTACTTATCAGTGTTTTTTAACGGAGTTCTTTGCGGTTCGTAAATAAGTTCTATGTGCTTGGTGTTTTTAAATCTGCTCGGTAAAGGAGTTCTTCTGTGCGCTTGGTAACGGAGTTCTATTTGCTTGGTAACAGTTCTTTTTATGTACTTGGTAACGAGTTTTCTATGTGCTTGATAACGCAGTTCAGTTCTTATATATGCTTGGTAAGGAAGTTTTTATATGTGCTTGGTAATTGTTTATGACCCACAAAAAAGATAGGTTTAGCAGGAGAACATTTTAGAAAATAATCTCCTAGTAAATAAATTTCATTCTCTTATTTTATAATTGAAATCCGAACTTGTTTCCTCTAGTAGTAGTAATAAATAGTAGCTGTATACTGAAAATCATATGAGAAATGATAATGTTGATGATGCCAATAATAATAATAATAATAATAATAATAATAATAATAATAATAATAATAGTGCTATTACTACTACTTCTACTTCTACTACTACTACTACGACTACTACAACTACTACTACTGTTACTACTACTACTACTACTACTAATAATAATAATAATAATAATAATAATAATAAAGCTAATAATTATAATAATAATAATAATAATAATAATAATAATAATAATAATAATAATAATAATAATAATAATAATAATAATAATAATAATAAAGCTAAGAAGAAGAAGAAGAAGAAGAAGAAGAAGAAGAAGAAGAAGAAGAAGAAGAAGAAGAAGAAGAAGAAGAAGAAAGCGTCACCATTGTCATATTCATTGCATTATTTATATATTCTACAACAATCTCCAGGACAAAGATCATTTGGAGAGGAATCTGCATATGTTTTTCTCTATAAAATAATAAGAAAAAGCGAGAAATAAAATCAAATGATTTAAATCAAAGAAAGACAAAGAAATTTTCTGTACCTTTTTTTTAGCTCCAATATATGTCGTGTATCTCCAATCCAAATAGTCATGGAAAACAGTCACAGTCTGTTTAATAAATCCACAACAAAAACATAAAACACAGCAGAGGAGCGGTGGTCCACTCCGACAATAGCAATCATTCAAGTTTCCAGGTTCGGGGATTTTAAAGCGTTACATCAGATCCGGATGACCGCCGAATAGTCGATAATCGATCGAAGCGAGCTCGGTAACGGAGTTTGTGCAGTGGTGCTTAATTCCAGAGGCCATTCTGCGCCCTATGGAATTGAACACAGTGGTACTAGTCTGTTATGAATGATGAGCTAAATGTTGGATATATTTTGCATAACTTCTTTCTGTATTTCTTGTTTGGTAAGCATCAGATTATTAATATAAATGGATTTACAACTAATTTTATTTCAGACAAAAAAATCTACTTTACAATGATTGTTTGGAAGAGACTTAATGCCGTTTAAGTTACAATTATGTAATCAGAAACAGATGGAACTGGAGAAAATACAACCACCCAAAATTGTTTCATAACATGCGAATTAGGTATAAATGTAACTGAATAAATTCACGTTTTCCACTTGTAATGAGTATCTTTCTTAGAGAAAACTTTCTTTTTTCATTACATTGATAATTATTAAATTATCACGATTAGTCACGTGATATTTTATGCTTTGAATAGAACGGATTATTTGCTAATATCATTTTTATTCATTCAGAGCATCCTTTTCTAAAACAAAAATTGCAGAATGAACCTTAAATCGTCATTCCAGGAGACTTACGCTTCAGCTGATTGCCAACAACGTACTTTCCGCATGCACTTCGTTTGACTGATAGATCGGTATCAGACTGATATATCGGCCTGGATTCTCGAGAAAATTTTCGCCATTGTGACAGACTTATCGGTTTAACATCTGGGAAGTAGGTTTTTATACGTCTGAGTCGTGTTTAACTGGTGGCTACATGTTTAGGGTATGTATTTAGAGTTTATCAGTATTTTACTGATTTAGGTTTGTTGACGACCTAAAACGAAAGTACAAAATATAAAATTAATATATACAGTATGCAGTATGCGATTTTGAATTTTTATTATTGCATATTTCTGTGCAAAATCTGCAGACATCGTAGCAAAATAACTGAAAAACTGTTAAAGCTACGTTAAAAATCCAAGTCACATAAACCCAAGCAAATCACACGAGGACAGCTCTACGGATTTTATACCCTTGACCGTAACGTTAAAATATATAAAATTAAATCCCTTCGCATATATGTGTGTGTGTGATGTCTGGCACTGGGCATCATGCCGCAAACATGTAGCATCACGTTTACGTGATTATCAGCCGAAAAGTTTTCAAAACTAATGGGAAAATAGATTTATGGTTTACAAAGTTGCTATTCATCCTGAATTAATGGGTTTCAAAATTTGGAAAATCGGAAATAATTTAAGAATGAGTACCTGACAGTAACTGGTAGACTGTTTCAAGTGGTATTAAGTAATACAATATATTTTTCATCAGTCATTTCATCCTCAGTAAGTTTAAAAGGTACATGAACCAGTAGGTCGGATGAGCTGTGCGTTGCTTATAATTTAATAAGGAATCTGTCTTCTGCCCTGACGATGTGGAACAATATATATTACAATTTCACATACGAGGATAAGCAACAAACACATTGCAAGAAACTTTATAATATATATATATATATATATATATATATATATATATATATATATATATATATATATATATATATATATATATATATATATACCAGTAGCTTGTGACAACGATATTATGGAACCCAGATCAAAATTATTGTAATCATAAACCGATTGCTTGAAAGTTTGATGGAAGCATGGATATGGCCTTGAAAGCTGTTGCCATAGTTTTGCTATTACTCTGCCGTGTATAAATGACACATGGATCTGGTGTTTCGAAGAAATATCATCTGTACTGTCATGAAGTAAAAAAAAAAGAATAAATTAATGCAAATTAGGGGACTCATTGACAGTTCTTTGGCTGTAATTAGTCGATTCCAAACGGATGCTTGACAATCGTCTAATTGAACAGGAGTTTGATATGCAGCAGGCATGTATAGTTGACTGGTGCAGGCTGTTTCGTCAAACAGACATAATAAATACCGAATCATGAATCATTAATCGTATCCCATTTCGAAGATAAGCGCTTAATTTGTTCGTGCCATGCCTAATCAAATCTAGTTGGGTTTTTCAAAATTTACTAACAGACTATACCAATATAATTGTGCAGTTTGTCCAGTTAATAAAGATGAAAGGTCTTCCACCACTTGAAGCCTAATGCATTTCTCTGATACAAATTTTAAATAAAAAGTTTTCTCTATATGGCAGGAGAGCTCACTTTTCAGATTAAATCGGGGTGCATACTGGCAACAAGATGTTGAACAGTTCTAAAACAATTTCTAGTAATTAAGATGTTCACACCCATAATGTAATCTATATAGTAGGGGAAACACTTTACTTTATTTGTGGGGGATTTTCTCTGTTTCATAAAGAGGCAGACCTGGTTGACAAATTAATAATATCCATTCAAGTTTCGTACTGTTCGCTTGCTGAGGATCTGTAAAACCACACTTTGACAACTTTAAACGATGTGCGTTTCTTTTGAACTTATTTTCTTCGCTTATGTTTGTTGTTGTTGTTGTTGTTGTTGTTGTTGTTGGGCTTAACGCCATTTTTCAGCACATGATAGGCTATTCATGGCGGCCAGTATTAATGGTGGAGGAAGAAACCGGGAATTCATCGGAGAGAACCACCGACCCACGATAAGCTACTGGCATGCTTTCTCGCATATCCACATTCGCCGAATCCTAGACTTGAACACAAGCAGACAGAGGTGAGTTGGCAGTGATCCGTAACGGACAGCGCTTTGGACCACTAGGCCATTGGGGGCCCCTTACGTTTGTAAAGTTCGTAATCTTCAATGTACATAATGTGGTTTACACAGTCTTGAAAATAATTTGCCCGTATGATATATCAGGAAACTCGCTTTGATTGAGAAAATGTAAAATACATCTAAAACATAGTCAGTAAAATATCGTAAAAGATAAAATCTTCACGTTAAAGCTAACTTGTATTTTGTTTTGTCTCAACCGAAACCGCCGCACCGTGTTTCAGATGATAAAGCGGTTGTATAATATACCTTTGAATTCTGAGCATTCTATCTCAGGAAAGACGGCTCTAGTGGCCTGGTGGCTAGAGCGTCCGCCTCGGATGCAGGAGGTATCGGGTTCGAACCCCGGCTGAGTCATACCAAAGACGCATAAAAATAGTACCAGAAGCTGCCTTGCTTGGCATTCAGCATTAAGAGGATAGAGTTATGACTGGTCAACCTGTTGTCAGGATAATGTGACTGAGTGTGAAATCATGCCATATGTTTGCGGCCTGATGTCTTAGTGTTTGACATCACTATAAGCTGTCACTCTGAAGACATCGTAGCGATACGACTTAAAAATTGTTACAGTTATGTTAAAATTCCAAAAACACACCCACTCACACCACACATCTCAAGAAAGTGTTTCATGTACTAAAAAGTTCATATACTCTTCTAGTCCGTCAATTTTCAGATCCACCTTTGTCGGTGTACTAAGAGAGCCGGATTGTAGGATATTTGTTTCATTGACTATCTATCGACATTGCGGTTTTTCATGCAAGCTGTTATGGTCGATACAGAGCTTACTAACCTTAGTCATTGGTCTAAACTTGACCTAATGAGTCAGAGAAAAAAAGAAATAATGAAATATTTACAACAATAATATTATGACATAATTAAGTTAATATTATCTGCCATCTTTTGCAACCTATCTAATTACCATTTTTTTTACCAGACTTAAAACCTATCGTTTCAGCCAGTCGTACTGTTTCCTGGTGTAATTACATAATTACACTATTTACCGTGTTTTGAACGTTTCTTCGTCTGCTACTTACTCATAACGGTTCGAAAACGTTTAACAAACTAACCTTTTACCAATGTTTGCATTGTAAAAATGTGTCTTTTCTGCCCTTTATATCTAAGGTAAGCAAACAACTTACACTATCAGCTTTCTCATATTGTCAAAAAGCATCTTCTTTACCGATTATATGGAATATCTCTATGACAGTGGTACCTCTTTCCTTAATGACAAATTTACCCCCCAAAAGGACTTTAACATCTGATTGTATACTTTTGTAAACATGAATTTATAAATCACTGACAAAATCATCTAAAATAAGCTGGTAAGAATGATAGCGTTCAAGCTGAAATTCAAATGAGTAAGACTGATACAGACACGTATAGTAAGAATGAAACGTTTGGATTTTTCCACATGTTTAAGCAACTTAGCTTTTAATTTAAAGTTTTGTTGAATTTAAAACACTTTATTACTATGCAGGATATTTGTCTAAATAATTTATTCCACTTTGTCAGATAAGATTGTTTAGAGGCAAGACTAATTCCCAGTGCCGTTTTAAGAAGTTTGGGGACCCTAGGCACAAACTCTAATCTTAAAAGAAACCAAAATTGCGCCTCAATCTCTCAGTCTCAGATACAGAGCATCGAATTGCATTTCCATGTGCATGTCTGTCATTTTGTTAAATTTATTAATATAGTACTAAACTGCTAACACAACCGACAACGAAATTTGGTTTTTGGTCCCCACGGGGCCTCTGATGCGTGGGGCCCTAGGCACGTTCCTCGCGTGCCTATGCCTTAAAACAGCGCTGCTAATTCCAAGACGAAGGTGACATCAGACAATGCATTTGCTTTTGCTACCAAAAAACAATATCATCTCCTTGTAAATGGGTTTGGATTGTAGAGCAATTGATGGAGAAAACAATTAAAAAGAATATCTCAAAGTGATTTTGAATTTCTGTTAGATATTTCGAGATGACCAGGTCATAATGGCCCATAAAGCTTCTGACATCATCAAAACAAGTACAAACCAAAATTACGACAGGCTATAGTGGACAGGGAAGAAATAGATGTAAAATTCTACAATTCCAATATGGAAAATCTTACAAGAGTGCTGATTTCAAATGAAATTAGGAAAACGAATTGAATAATTTGAATCTTGCAAACCTTGGCAAGCAAAAGGATTAAATGAGCACCACGGTAAGAGTCTATTTATCGCGTGACGATAATACCAATTTTATTTGACCAAACCGTACATTAGTGCAGTGAAATGACTAAGAAACTATTCGGAAGCCTGCTTTTCCTTTCCTTTAATCGACGTTTGAACGCAATGCATGACTTCAGGATTTGTTATTACACGTGTTATACACAAATTATTACACGATTGTATTAGCGTAAAATAAGACAGTACTCGTGAGAAATGGAAAGATTTTTATTTTTTACTGAAACATGAAGCTAATATTGTCTAACAAATAATTCAAACAGCCCAAGTAGGTACATATTCCCAATACTTTAACCAAAAGCAAATAATGTACCCTTATACAAATAACTACCATTATAACAAGACTTAATAAAGAGAGCGCCTCAGTTATTTCGAGCATATTATTCTTGCGTGTTTAACGCCATTTTAAAGCACTACGATAGGTTATACATACCGGCCATTATAAATGGAGGAAGAACCCTGGAGAATCATGATAAGAAGCATCTACCCACGGGAAAGTACTTGTAAGCTTTATCCCAGACTCACTTTGACCGAGCCATCGACTCGAAACAACTCTAACAGAGTTGAGATGGCAGTGATCGGTAAAGGCGCATTTAGATTACTCGGCCATGTTGGGCCCCGTTTTAGGCATGTATAGGAACTCTAAATGCAAAATAACTTCCTGTTTAAATCAGGGTTATTTTTATTGTAGGTACTTTATCGTATAGCATTATGGTCATGAATTATATCAGGTTGCCTCTTGAAAGGGCTTTATCTTAATGTTGGACCAAATTTAATGACCTTAATTTATACAGGAATGTCCGTTCCGACCGCCATTGTCCATTGCAAATTAACACTGACTGACCGTAGCATGTTTCTTTGTCACGATCTATCTCTGGAAAATGACCCCAGACGAAGCATGGATAAGGTTACATTGTGCGTTACTTCATATTCACTCGTAGAGATTTCCCCAAATGTTTGCTTTTTAAAATTAGGTGGGATTGACCCCCATCAAGGTAGGTTCAGTATGACTCCAGTCTAATGATCAAACCAGACATGACCTGTCACTAATAATTAACAGGATCCAGAATCAGAGGATGAAATATAACTTGGCATTAAATTGAGTCCGTTAGAACTACTGACATATATTAAACATAATACAAGAGGATGCAATACAATTTGGTATTAAATTGTGTCCGTTAGAACTACTGACATACATTAAACAATACAAGAGGATGAAAAACAACTTGGTATCAAATTGTGTCAATTAGAACCACTGACATACAGTAAAATAATACAAAAGCAGTATTTATGCAAGGTCCATCAGATATATTTAATTCCTGTTTAATGCCAATTAAATTAGCAAATTCTGTGTAAATCATTGATATTTACTTTTCTTAGAGAAAAATTTACAGTTAGCAAAAGCTTAAAACGCCGGATCCTTCAATCAAAACTGATAGGAAAGTATTTTCATTCGAGTCTCCGTAGTTTCATTAGAGTTTCCTTATTCAATGCATTATATTTTAACGATTTTTTGCTCATAAAAGATAAAATATATTATACATATTTTGTATCTGAAAAATCTGATATTGATTTAAATCAACATAATTATTCAGTGTGTCTTTAAAGTAAATGAAAATAAAGCAACAAAAACTTGAATAGATAAGCAATAATAAAAGTTAAACAAATACATAAAATACCGTTCTGCCAGTTAACCAAAACAAATGGCGTAATTGTTGTTTGTCTATAAAAAAACAAGTGAACTATTTTTTAATGTAGTAGAAAAAACACTTTTATACCAAACATATTTAAACAATAAATTTTGAGACCTGCAATCTCTGAAAGTGTATATATTTTCTAAAATACATACATTAACATTCCCACTCCCTCAACTTAATTACAAGTCCAATTAAAATACATGTATTTAAAATATTATACCATAATATTTGACACATATGCTTCAAATTCCAACTGAAAACATACACACACATGCACACTACGTGCTGTATTAGCTTAAGAATAAAGATGAACAGGGAACAAAAATATGATGATTGAAAAATAGTACCTTTCCAAATCCAAATCAACCTTTTGCTTAACTGAATGTATGGTCTTCAATTCTCTCTCTCTCTCTCTCTCTCTCTCTCTCTCTCTCTCTCTCTCTCTCTCTCTCTCTCTCTCTCTCTCTCTCTATATATATATATATATATATATATATATATATATATATATATATATATATATATAGATATAGATATATATAGATATATAGATATATATAGATATATATAGATATATATATATATATATATATATATATATATATATATATATATATATATATATATATATATATATATATATATATATATATATATATGTGTGTGTGTGTGTGTGTGTTTGTGTGTGTGTGTGTGTGAGAGAGAGAGAGAGAGAGAGAGAGAGAGAGAGAGAGAGAGAGAGAGATTCAGGGACCCAACAATTTTAATTTTGACCCTCAGTTTTGATACCAAAGAGTCGTTTTTACTAAGTTTAACTCCCTAATTCTGACAACAAGGGGATTTTTACTCTCAGTCATTCACTTCTTTAAAATAAACCGATACACAAAAAATATAACAAAGGCTGGTCCAGCAATCCTGAGACACAAGTAAGGGGCTATTGAGTTATATGATTCCTATTTCATGGCGGACAACTCAATACATATTGTTCTCTTATAGTGAAACCATATAATTATATAGAAGATACATGTATACATATTTAAAATCAAAAGATAAGGAAAATTTGATTTAAAATCCAACTAGAAACTGCCAACGTGTATATAAAAAGCTGACATGAAAACCGTTACATAGTAGTTCAAAATCTAGTGAAACAAAATTGATTTCGTCATGACTAAAACTGATATAGCTGCAAGGTGCTGCTAAATATATAGATCCAATTAAACAAATATGAATTAACATGGAGGTTATATTTAATGAATTGTATGCCTTCCTTGCTTGGCCAGTCAAAGTCTGAAGTAACGGTTGTATCTTCAAACATCGCGTCTCTTCCTGCAAAATGAATTATTTCGCCAATAAATAGTTGATTAAATTCATTTAAGATCTGATGTATTATGCTACAGTTAAAATAATCTTCTTCTGGATATTACTTTTAAATAGCTTTTTGTAAAAGTATGATTCTGCTCCAATTTCATGGAACACAAAACCCAATAAGTACATTTCATTTTAACATCCTCGTCAAAGTAATGAAAGCCCTTCTGTGTGACATTTGGATCCTATCATTATAGTTTATAAGTCTATAATTTAAAAGGAGATTTAATTTAATTATATCTCATACACTTCTTTTCTCCCCTCAAAGTATGCATAGCAGAAATGAAGTTGTACCTAACACGTATTGCTTTGTTTAAAAGACATGATCTTTCTGTGTTCTTGTGATACTTATGCTAGCATAGGTCAATACTTTTTTGCTAATTTTATATATACCATATTCCTCTTACAGTTCACTGATGCTTATTATCCGTTTGATTTTATCTATGTTTGTACCCTTCAGGATAACTACATTCTTTCATACACAAACTGCTTAATAGATCTGCATGTAGTTCCAAGCTTTGTCTCACCTGTCACCACTTACTAATCTTGGAGTGCACGTAATCAGTTCCCGTTTCCATGGTTGTCGTTCTTTTCTTGGTGTTTCAGATTAACTCTCGTTTCCTCTGCCGTCGCATTTTGGTTCTGGTCAGTGCTTCCTTGAGATCTTCTTCTGGAATTCTGGGAAGGTCTTCAATATTGTCATAGTGGACATGCGAGCCCAGTTCGTATTCTACCATATCACCAACTTTCTTGAGATCTCCACATTCCATAAAATTTGGGAGTTCTACCTCTGACACTCTTGCCGTTAATATATATTAACTTTTCTTTTGTTTCATGTCCAACTTCCCTGAACATATATATCCTTTATCAGCTGCAAAATGGGAACGTACTGGGATAGCAAACTGTTTACATAGCATCTTCTTGTGATATGCTCAGGAGAATCACATGTGCATGTAATGAGATAATACTCACTAGCTAGAATGATATCTTTCATGATTCGAATTTCTTTCACATGACCAGTCAGAAAATTGCTGATAATTTTTCCCCTTCATGGTTTTAGTGACATAAGGTTTGCTAATATTTTCTGTACTGATAATTTAACCGTCATCTTTTATTTTCTTTGGTTCTTTTTGCCCTGGTCATAAAATTTAGGTCATCTAGTGTGAAAGAATACTTCTTTTTACATATAAGAACACGTGATGCAAACGGGAATTCTTTCAACAACCACCTTAAGACTCCGTTTTCTACATACCGCAGATATTGAAGCCCTGACTTGCCAAATGCTTTAAATTTGACCCTTGCAAACTCTACTACGATTGTAGCTGTCCTTTGTGAGATATGTACACAAACCTTTTTTCTCTTCAAGTAGAATTAAGCTTGAGTCCTTCTGTTGACAATCACCCTTAGATGAAATTTCATTATTTTGATCCGTATTAAGCTCAGTCAAAAGCGAAACCAAAGCAGTCCGTACACTTTGGACTTGGCAACATTTTCCCTAGTGCAATCAGATGTAATAACAGCTTGACAAGTATTCATCTCTGATATGGCATGCTCATTGAATTTTTCAAGCTTTAATAATTAATTAATTAATTAATTTGCTTTCCTTTTTTCTTGTTTTGCAGTTACATCAGTCTTCCGAGGCTGAAATTCTGCACGTGTGATAGTAACACTCTCCAGCTTTTAGAACCTTGGGTGCATCTATATTGTCAAGGTCTGGCATGTCATGCTCAGTAAGAGAAAATGTGCTCTGTTGACACAAGTATCGTTTGATGAGGTAGTTTCCATTTGCAATGTTTTTCTGTCCAAGACACACTCAGACAAAGGTGTGGACTTGAATTCATAAACATTCTGTGGTATCTGATCTTCACGTGTCGGCAATCTTCATAAGATTTGTTGAGCATCTTGAGCCACCTACAGCAAAATTTCTGATAAAGCACATGGCAGAGATGTACTCAGATGATCTTAAAGGCAAATGTGGTTGAAAATATCTTGAGTTCATTGATGCAGCTTGTGGTAGCAATGGAACTTTCCTGATTCATGTAAAATTAACGAGGCATTATGATGAAATTGTTCGACTATTGATAGCTGAAAGAATTGGTTGAAGTAATTGATATAATCTGCTACTTTCCACAGTCAAAGCATCCTTGCCATTTGCGTTTGCAATTGGTGCAGCATCAACCGGCAAATTTTCTATCCATCTTCTATGTGAACATTTTAGTGCTGGATATTTTCACCAGCAACTCAAAGCCTCACTTTTTGCAACACCAAATCGTGGAAATGACACCAACTTCAGTCTGGAATCTCAACGTGAAATGGGGATCATCACGATGCCCTAAAAGCATTCAGACCATCAGCAGCTTTAGAAGCTATTGTTCCAAGAATGTCAGTGATAGACATATTGTTAAATGCAGAAGAATCGGTTTCAAAAAGTAACACCCAAAAATGTACAGTCAAACAGCAAAATGAATTCTATAAGCATGAGCAATTTCCTGGAAAATGTATGACTGAGAGAGATCTACAACATGTAATACCAAGTATACGAATGATTCCACTTAGAGGAGCCCTACCGACACATGAAGATCAGGTACCACAGAATATTTATGAATTCAAGTCAGCACTATTGTCAGGGTTTATTTTGGACAGAAAAACATTGCAAGTTGGAAACTACCTCATCAAAAGATAATTGTGTCAACAGAGCTTATTTTCTCTTACTGAGCATGACATGCCAAGCATGGACAATATTGATGCACCCAATGTTCTAAAACAACATTTTATATACACTTTGGCAGTTTCTAGTTGGATTTTAATTCAAATTTTCCTTATCTTTTGAAAAAGTAAATATCAACGATTTATACAGAATCTGCTAATCAATGGCATTAAACAGGAATTAAATATATCTGATGGACCTTGCATAAATACTGCTCTTGTATTATGTTTAATGTATGTCAGAAGTTTTAACTGACACAATTTAATACCAAGTTGTATTATATCCTCTGATGCTGGAACCTGTTAATTATTAGTGACAGGTCCTGATCAATAGACTTGAGTCCTACTGAACCTACCATGATGGGGGTCAATCCCACCTAATTTTAAAAAGCTAACATTTGGGGAAATCTCTACGAGTTTATTATAACCATGCAAGCAAAATGTAATTTATGTCAATTTGGTTGAACTGAAAAAGATAATCCAAATTGTGATGTGTCGGTTTATGAAACGTGTTGAAACGCAAGGTTAAATAAATTGTGATTTCAAGTTAACATAATCGAAGCAGAAAGTTCTGGTGAAAGTAAAATATTATTTCTTCATTTCATCTCTAAACATGAAAGGAATTACGTTAGGCCTCAGTTGGGTCTGACCCAGTCATTTCCTGTGGTACAAGGGGCACACGTCAAATAATTGAGTTTTCAAAGGACGCTAATTGTAAAATATTTTTAGCCAGTGAAACAGACCACAGAGACTAGACACTTTATTTGGAAGGAAAAGTTTAGGAACAGTTATTTCTGATTGGCTTAAGGGCGTACACCTTGAGAAACATTTAAGAAACTATCTCTTGGAAAATCCTTTAGTCGATTTTTATTTAGAGAATATTAAGGATTCCAGAGGCGCACTAATGAACTAAAGGTCTTCGTGAAATTATGAAGAAGCCAGATAGGTGTCTTAGAAAGAAGACAGACTAGGCTAGAACTGTATGCTTGGAAAAGAAAAATGGCAGTAAGGTACGCAATTTTAGTTCCAAATTTTAATAAGCTATTTCGTTTGCTTGATTGTTTGCAAATATGATATATTATGATTCACGCATGTAATAGTGTATTCATTTCGAAGGACTCTAGTGATATGTTAGTTCTGCCAGCTAATTCTTTGATTTGTTTTAATTATCAATTCATTGAGAGAATCGACGAATCGCAAGTAATTAAATATTCGATATGTAGAGTTGCGTAGGGATTTGATGAATTCACACTAGTATACAAATATGTCATATTTATTAGGGTACATGAATTTAATCTCTGTGTAGGATGATTTTTACCTTTGTGAGTAATGACTGAATATATATATATATATATATATATATATATATATATATATATATATATATATATATATATATATATATATATGTGTGTGTGTATGTATGTATGCATGTATGTATGTATGTATGTATGTATGTATGTATGTATGTATGTATGTATGTATGTATGTATGTATGTATGTATGTATGTATGTATGTATGTATGTATGTGCGAGTTCGCAATATTTAATTGTTCACTCAAGCTACTTTAGAATATTTAGATTTAGTTGATATTACGCATACATATTTGAGCGTAAACTGCATTGAATAGCCAAATGTAAATGAGCTGTGTTTTAATGCATGCTGGCATATACGGCCACATTTGTCTGTAGAGGTACGTGGGAATTAAGGACTTGCAGTAAATTTGAATGAACTTGAGTTAAGGTAATGTATATTAACTTAACGGTAAACATACCACAATATAGAATCAGTACGGAATTTTGAGTAAGGTCACGCGAGATTAGACAGTATAATCCAACTAAATTTGAACATGGAAAATACAGTTTATATTTACAGGTGAATGTGTAGTGGTATTTGTCTAGAGGGAGACATACTCTATATTTAAGGAGACGGCTTCGTAGTTCGAGTTCAACCTTCATAGTTCGTACTCCGAACGAGAGAAAGGATGAGGAATATAGAGGGAACTCAATGAGGAAATCTACATCCACATGGTGTCAGAACATGAGGATCGAAATAGGACCAAGCAGGTAGTTAGACGTGGGAGACAAGTCGTGTGAAGACAATTGTCAGGTGATGCTGTCAAAGCATAAGATTGGACTCGAAATCACCACTCGCGTACATGATGATATTCATACTCTGTATTGAATTCTGTCATTGACCATCAGTTGAATAGAACGTGAATTTGGCTATGGTTTAATTGAATACGTAATTTAGTAAATCGGTTGCAGGGTAATTGATTGTTTCTTTGATTATATGTTATTTGATTAAAATTTATATTTTATTCATTGAAATGAGGCTCATTGTTTTTATTTCTTTCAATACTTTCCTCAGCTATCTGTAAAGTTCCATCTATCCGTCCATACTGAGCAATTACATTGCGGGAGATCATTCCCTAGTTACGACGGCGAATTGAAAAGAGGAGGGTTTCAATGTTTTAAATCCCATCTTATCACACAAATGCACAATTTAAAGAATCATCGCTACATGTAACTACCTACCACGAATTTTGACATAACGCAATGGTAATATTTTTCGTTATGTTACAATTTACAGCGTACCATTTAGCTGAGCAATGTATAACATGTCGCAAAATGTAACCGGATACAAGTTGCGTTCGGTGACTATTTGTGGCAAGTAGTTACATTCTGCGTCGATGGTTCTAATTTGCGATTACTCAAAACCAAACCTTTGCAATCGGCTCTACACTAATAGAAACAAAATACCTTCCGAAAACAGCGACAGGTCGCTTATGCCCTGTAGCCTATTTCAGAAAATAACTAAAAATATTGTATTAAAAAGGTGATCCGCATGCTATTGTAACGCCTCATAAAAGAAGCAAGTGCGTTCCCACGCAGTGGTTCATACAGCAGCAACAGTCGATATAAATGTATGCAGAGTACTCGTTTTTAATATGGACCTGTAGTGGATGCTGAAGATAACACCTTTGTACGTACATGCGGACTTCCCATTTATTTTTAATATAGGTACTATCATTAGTTTTGACATGTGAATGCTGAGTCTCTCTCTCTCTCTCTCTCTCTCTCTCTCTCTCTCTCTCTCTCTCTCTCAAACCAACTGTGATCAACAAGGACGCTGCTGGGATCATCTGAAGTTGTCAATTCTGCCTTCAAAAAAAGGCTCTTTTTGTTATGTCAATCGGAAGTGATGGTATACTTCAAAACAAAAATTGAATATCATTATTTAAAGGCCAAAGTAAATTGGCACTTTTGATGGCTGTTGTTAATTATAATTTGACTAAATATTTATCAGCTAAAAATTGGATACCGTATCCACTTGACCAGTTTGATTTGTACTTGAAGAGTTCAGACGAGATAAATATTATTTCATAACGCACCGAACTGATATAACCAATGCGCCTATCAGTAAGTTTCATTTCAATCAAAGTCTGCAAAAACTACAACAGAACAGATATATGATCTAATAATGTCAACGAACTGGAGACATAAAATGAGAATTGAGGAACATCGGAAAGAGACGTTTTCATCAGAACTGGTTTCCATACCAGTTTTGTCCCTTTCGTTGCCAAGATGACCATATGCGAGATTTGAAAATAAATATGGTATGATTATAATGGTACTGTTATTGTTGTTGTTGTTGTTGATAATGATGATGATGATGACGACGACGACGATGATGATGACTTTATGCACATACATAATCCCTCTAATGTAAAGAATGCTCCTTATCTTCAAATCCAGATTAAGTTACCAGACTCTGCCAGTTCACTGCTTTTACTTCTATGGATTAACATGCTTATGTCATTGAATATTATGGAACTAATGTCCATTAAAAAATCATTTGTAAATTAATGTTTTGATTGCTCCTGACATTTTCACTATTATATACATCCAGAACACTTTTATTTGCTAGGTAATGTCAAACCAGATGAGTTTTAAATTGACCACACAATGACCAGTAATGTAAATTATGTTAAGGAAAAAGTAACTTCTGTCTGAGGCATACATGATAGCTTATCATACGACGAAGCAAAATATAACTTAATGAAACTTGATTTGTATTCGCTTTCAAAGAACCTGAAAAAAGATTCAGAGGAAAGAAATTTGATTTTTATTATGATAAACGACTCTCAGCAATAATTGGTTTTTGGCTGCGTTATTCGATCAAGTGACCCGAAAGTTACTTGTACTTCAGCGGGATATAACATTGCCTGATCATCGTGTATAAAATAATTGCATTAAACTGTAACATCAATCACACCCCACCTACCCCCCACCGAAAAAAAATACCCAAAAAAAATTAAAAGAATTAATTTATATATTAAAATAGTCAAAATCATGTAAATGATGTACATCATTATACAGATCTACAGGCAATATCCATATAATGCAGAAAACATTTTAATGTCATCAGGGTATGCGTATTGCATATAGTGGAAAGATAAAGTTAGGACTTTTACTAACTATATCATAAATATTGGGAATAGAGACATATGAATAGTCAATATGGAAGTATGTCAACATAACAAATTTAAAGCATCAATTAATTACATATGTTTGGGATGTCTCTAATTTTAAGAGTCGAAGAGTCTCAATAAATTGAATTAATGAGCTAATCCAGTCTGCATTGTTTTCCAGAAGGATATATTGTTGCTAGTCATGACCATAAACTACCACGCTGCAGACATCGTAGCGATATGACTGAAAAATTGTTCAGTTACGTTAAAAATCCAAATCTCACACACACGCGCGCGGGCGCGCACGCATCCGGTCATTCAGTTTGTCGTATGCCAGTCCAGCACATATTCCTACCAAGCACATCTAGAATGCGCAATATTGGTATTTGATTGATTTGTTAAAACTTCATTCGTTTCAATTAATTCGCAAGGTTCAGTATTTATCTGTTAATTAGTCATGTGACTTGGAATGAAAGTGGCGAGTTTCAGGTCAAATTTCAACAACGCTATAGTTTCGACTAGTTTCTCAGCGGATTACAGATAAAATGCTATACTCTCAATATCTGAGAAAATAAATCATATTCCAATTGATTTCACGCAAGTATATCTCGATGAAAGGTCGTTAAAGTTTGCAAGGCCGGCTAGTAAGCGGCTTACTTATGCTGACACCATATGGTGTCGACGAATTCCCACTTTTAGATAGGGACTGGCCTCTGTCCCTACACCCTAACATAAATGTCAAAATATAAAAAATGGGGTGGCAAGGGTCAGAGGAAACTCGGACTAGTTGTCAATCAGAAAGTATATACCATTCTTTAAAACAGTGCCATTCTGTTTTACAAGTGTACCGGCAAATATGAGTGCACGAAATCTGTTGACTAATTAGTACAATCTATGCTGCTAGTACTTAATCAATATGAGTAAACGATCACGGACAGAACGAACAAACTAGGTTTTCAATCTAACTGAGTTATATACATTAATATTGAATAATCCATTGAAAGGTGGCTCTTGCATACAGTAGCCCGAATTGGTTAAAACGGCGTGTCAACGTCAGAATGTCTGACAGCCGATGTTTTTCCTACGCAATGAAATTAATCATAAGCACGCCAAGGGCCCGCAGATACAAATAAAGTACAACACGAAGAAAAATATTCCTGTGGGTTCCATAACTGTCCAGTAAATACTGAAGACATACCTGAATCTGAGTTTGATATAATAGTTATCGTCTACAAAACAGGCGAAGTCAACTATATTAGGCCCGTATGAATGTGAAGGAATGAAAAACTGGAAACGCGTGTGTGTGTGTGTGTGTGTGTGTGTGTGTGTGTGTGTGTGTGTGTGTGTGTGTGTGTGTGTGTGTGTGTGAATATCATTCCTTTTCTCTTCCACAATCTTTCGGTTATGTTAGCCATCAAAGAGTTTGTGTGTCAGGAGTCAGGTCCAGGCCTACAAATATTTCCAGACATAAGTGGAAAATATATCTCATTCAGTTTCTTCTCTCTCTCTCTCTCTCTCTCTCTCTCTCTCTCTCTCTCTCTCTCTCTCTCTCTCTCTCTCTCTCTCTCTCTCTCTCTCTCTCTCTCTCAATAAATTATCGATGAGGCTAAGTTTGACAAGGCACAGAATCCCCTATCAGGGAGAGTAAAATTAGACATCTGGGAAAAAATTTGAATGATTAAGTGTGCCCCTTAGCCTTCTCGCGGTATATAACCGCTTGTTGTAGCAAACTCAATCAGGAGATCAATAACAATCAAGTGAAAAGACATGAAATGCCTAATTACTCGTTGATAAATTAGCCCCGCTGCAGTACACACACAAAAACACATACAGGGCAGAAAAAATATTTCAAACCTACAGTAATATATGATCGATAGCCAGTTGCAATGCCATTTAAATTACATGACACAATTTGTAATGTATACAACGTACGCAAGAATCAATTCTCAAATTAATATTTACTTTTATTTATTCCGGGTAGATCAAATGAATGGAAAATGTAGGAGGTCAATAAGACCACTTTGTTTGCCACTATTGCAAATTTACCTTTTAGATACGCATCGAAACTTACTTAGCCAGGAGGAACTGGTTGGCTAGCTGGATTTACGATCAAATGGGAGTGGGTTAAAATCCTATCCACGGATAATAAAACAAGCAAGCAAAATTTTAAGCTTCAAGTATGTAAATTCTTTATCCATACAAATGTAAGGTATGATTCTAAACGTCAACTGTGTAATTTTTTGTTCATACGCACTGTAAGGCAAGATCCTAAGCTTTAACTTTTTAATTTCAATGCCATACATAATGTAAGGTAAGATCCTAAACTTTAACTGTGTAACTTATGAGACATCCAAAATGTAAGGCAAGATTCTAAATTATAACTGTGCAATTTATGTACTCATACACAATGTAAGGCAAGATTCTAATCTTTAACTGTGCAACTTATTTACCCATATGCACTGTATAACGTCTCGTTACAAAACCAGTCATAATTCTAATCTTCATCTGTTATTTCTTTGCCCATGCACACTGTATAAAGTCTGGTTATAATCCAGTCGCGATTCTAAATTTCATGTGTATTATTTACTTGCCCATTCACATTGTATAAATTCTAATTGTAAACCAGTCGAGATCCGATGTACCTAGCAATCTACTCATCCATCCAACAGTATTTATCTCTCATAACTGACAAAGATTATGT
Organism: Potamilus streckersoni; assembly: GCA_016746295.1. Taxonomy (NCBI): domain Eukaryota; kingdom Metazoa; phylum Mollusca; class Bivalvia; order Unionida; family Unionidae; genus Potamilus; species Potamilus streckersoni. The sequence continues at coordinate 2,214,426 of JAEAOA010001777.1, read as the reverse complement.
TGAGTGATGAGAATATGTATCCTCCTCATACATGTTTATTTATCTAATAAAGGTTCTTAAATTAAATTAAAGACCACGTGCATTTATTTTTGTCAGAAATGGCTCGGTTTGGTTTGGTGTTTTACAGCATAACTAGATTGTGAGGTTTTATTTATGCTGAAGCATTCCGATTTTAGCGCTGTTCTCGGTGACACGTCACGGTAGCCAAATTCTAATCCACACCTTTCTATCGCGAGTACATCACGTTAACCCTTTTGGTCGCTAGTAGAGCACTCTAAGCATCAAATAACCGGTCCTTCTTCTGCAGTAAGTAATAATAGAAACACCTACACCCCATTATATTCACCACTATATGTTTGTGTAAATAATTATACAGCAACAATAATAAAATATAATTGTTTTATGATAAAATCTTACTGGGTTTAATCAGATTAAAAAGATAAAATTATTTAAATTAAACAATACGCATCACATTTAGTTGTATTTGAAATTCTAGAACTTGCACTTTTGAGAGCAAAAATAATAATAGTGACATAGGACAAAGTCACATAATGAATGGTCTAAGCACACAAGGCCTTTCTTTAGTCTACCCCTGACTAAAAATGTAAAATAGATCTTACGTACATCTTTTTAGAGACCTAACGATGCGTATAATAAATTACGTAAGTTTTCTTTTCGGTAACGACATATTTGGAGTAAATCGTTAACATTTTCTGATACACTGTTAAACCGTTGAAAATAGCGACAGAATTAATATCGGGAAAAAAGGGTACCTGTGTTTAAATAGGTTCAGTTAGAATATGTACTCTGGTTCATCCAATGCAATTTATCTACTGACTATGTATGTATGTATGTATGTATGTATGTATGTATGTATGTATGTATGTATGTATGTATGTATGTATGTATGTATGTATGTATGTATGTATGTATGTATGTATGTATGTATATATATATATATATATATATATATATATATATATATATATATATATATATATATATATATATATATATAGAGAGAGAGAGAGAGAGAGAGAGAGAGAGAGAGAGAGAGAGAGAGAGAGAGAGAGAGAGAGAGAGAGAGAGAGAGAGACTAAATGTTAGTGTCATTACGATAAGTATTTTTCCTATTTATGAATGAACTAATGAATTAAAATGATAATAATGATGATGAGCGACGGATCAACGAATATAGTTTTAGTGGTAGTCGAAGGGGTACCATGGGTGGATCCCTTATTGGTGGTTCAGGAGGCGAAGCTCATGGAAGCTCCAGTAAATAAAAAAGAAAACACTTTTTCCGCCTCTCTTTTCGTTGTTTTGATAGATTTTTGTTTGGGTTTTCTTGTGGGGAGGGGGCTTCTTTCCCCACTTCACTATCGAGATTCGTTGCTGATGATGATATTAGGACACGCAAGGGGTCTTAATACCGAGTGAATCAAACAACCGTTGCTTGAGGCTGGCTTGTTATCGATGCTTCCATTATTTCAAAGACCTTAAATCAACAATAGTTGTCAAATGAAGAGCTCTTAAACGCGCTAAAAACAGCAGGTCATCAACTAACAAACACACAATCATGACCTTAACTTCACATTTGCATGGTTTTTCTTGCTTCACATTTGTGTGATGTATCAGTATGTTTTCCCAAACCGCAGAGCACAATTTTCTTACAATGTACTATCAAACAGGACACAAATATGTATTTCACAAAAATATTCCTATCCCAAATGAGCAACAAGTAAGAATATTCCGGGAATTCTTCATGATAAGAACTAATCCGTAAAGTCACGCAAACAATGCATATTACGATTGCTGCTATTAGTAAATGGTTTATTATTCAGTTTTGAGAAATATCTTCTCAACAATATCTTCCCAACAATGAAACACATAACCACTATGGTCTAAAAAGCTGTAAACGGAGATGTA